>CP092865.1:167410288-167463990 GCA_030710605.1 Cordylochernes scorpioides | reverse complement strand
TATGGTGGAAAATTATTCTTTATTGTAAATGTCAATTTCAAACTACCGAATGAATATACACCAATAACTTTCGTGAACTCCAGATTATAAAAAATGTGGAGCGACATTGCAGGAAACTCGATGTTCAGGTCATCTACGCTTCCCGAGACAAGAGCCCCGACGAGATGGTTCAGTGCCTCAAGTCCCAGCTCAACGACACGGTGAACTTTGTCTTCAACTCCCCCGAGGTGGAGACCCTGGCCGCTATATGTGAGGTGAGATTTTATACCATAGATTTGACGCAGGATGGTGTTCATATACGTTTTAACGCACTTCTGGCCTTAAATACCCGTTTCATGATTTTTCAGGATGACCAATTTATTTTGATCATTGAGGTACAGCTTGCACCACGCTGACGAGGGCCAACAGTCCGAAACACGTACGTGGTTAGCTTTTCTTGATTAATCATCTAGGTGACACATGTCGTTTACCTTCAGCTTTCATTTATACTGCGAGTCGGTCGGCATTAACTCACATAGAATGGTACAATTTCTACTGACGATTGGTTGGTGGGACGCATGCGCGAACTCACTGACCAAGTGTTGCGCTAAATGTTTATAATCAGAAACGACGCCATGTTTTATTATTAAGTTGAAACGATACTGGAATAATTAAAAATCAACGAATAGTTGATATTTATTCCGACAGATGGCGCA
Organism: Cordylochernes scorpioides; assembly: GCA_030710605.1. NCBI lineage: Eukaryota > Metazoa > Arthropoda > Arachnida > Pseudoscorpiones > Chernetidae > Cordylochernes > Cordylochernes scorpioides. The sequence continues at coordinate 167,463,295 of CP092865.1, read as the reverse complement.
AGCCATTAGCAAATTTTAGTTGCACGATCAGGAGATACCTTTTTCTTTAAATGAGTTGATTTAATTCATTTTTGTCGGGAGAGGCTCCTCATTTGGCACCTTGTATTTTACGCACCTAATATAATAAACTAGCCGAATGACCCGGGCAACGCCCGTGTTTTACCCGACTGTAGATGTTACAACGGTGATCCTTAGGTCGCTGGTTCAAATCCGGCTCGAGGGAGCCGGCGAGCACGTGACCTCCCTGTGCGCGCGCATCCGTGACAGAGGCCGATGAGGAAAGACGGTCGTGACTATATATATATATATATGCCTTAATATCTATCTATCTATACATACATGCATATATGGGTTCCGGGTTATTTTCCTGCTGAGATTGTCCCTTTCTGCTTCCTAGCGCCCTCTAGGTGACACATGTCGTTTACCTTCAGCTACCATTTATACGGCGAGTCGATCGGCATTAACCCACATAGAATGGTACAATTTCTATTGACGATTGGTTGGTGGGACGCATGCGCGAACTCACTGACCAAGTGTTGCGCTAAGTGTTTACAATCAGAAGTGACGGCCATGTTTTATTATTAAGTTGAAAGGAATATTTAATTCAACCTGAGTGGCGTTAATAAAGTACAAGTAGCTGTGATCAGTTTTAAGATGTTTGTGTGTATACAGGAATGTTTGTTATTTGTAAGCAGTGTGTTCACTACTCTCACAATATTTTGTTCCACATCTTATTCTCTCTCTATTCTTTATGTGAATACGTTTTATAATTGTGTTAGAGATCACCGCCTTCTCACGCCCCCGTTGGTCTTTCTACGCAGTGTTTTGTGTGTTAGAAACAAATTTATAAATATTTTTTTCCGAGAGGAAATTGGTCTATAGAATCTCATAGGGCATCTATCCAGTCGAATTAAACGTCAAAGCTAGACGCCATCTATTGACCGTCGCCGCAACTAGCGGCCTCGGGTCGGTGACAAAGCCACAACACCAGCTTTGGCACACTGAGAAGCGTCCACCTAGAGACCATGGTTTCGGGCTAATGGCCCTCGTCAGTCTAGGGCGGACTTTATTCCATGAGATCCACATCTATATTTTGGCCATATATTTGGCCCAGCCACTTTGCTAGCTAAACACCTCTTTGGCAGATTGTGAAGATTCCATTGGATCCCGTGTGGATTTCATGGATAAAAGTACACCCTAGGCTGTCGAGGGCCATTAGCTCGAAAATATGGTTCCAGGTGGACGTTTCTCAGTTTGTCAAAGTTGGTGTTGTGGCATTGTCACCGACCTTAGTCCGCTAGTTTGCGGCGACGGTCAATAAATAGCGTCTAGTTTTGACGTTTATTTTGACGGGAGAGGCCTTCTATGCTTTTATAGAAATTCATAAATAGTTTCGATATACTCGAATTTGTCACTGCCGCAAGTGCGACAGACTCCAGTATGTCACATAGCCTATCTACCTCTTCAATAGGTTCCCGTTAATGTGAGAGAGGAACGATTAGACCCTCTAATAACAACGTAACAACGACGTGTTCCTACAGTCCGTACAGAAGGGCGTTGACTGATTCCAGACCATTGACCATCCGTCGGACCGAGTACTGTAAAAAAAAAACCCCTCAATTTCTCGACATATTGTCACTGAATAATTATTTTAAATATTCTGTTGTGTATCATCATAAATATTTGCATAGTCATCACCCCTTACCATGCTTGTAAATTACCACTTGAAAAATCCTTTTGACACATTTTGCAATATATAGGTTCAATTAATTCATAAATTATTTTTAATTAATCTTTTGGAATACTTGTCTTCTCTATCGTGACAATATAACTGGGAACCGTCCTTCTGGTTAACCTCCTTAAATAAACAAAGTGGTTCGTTATTTTGTTCGTCAATTTGCATAATTAAAGGTTGAAATTCAGTGAAATTTTATACAGAACAAACTCTATATCCTGGTGTAACATTTCACCGAGACAATATTATGGATTAAGTACAACGCGCCATCCCTATATATATATATAAACAATGAAAACAAAACACGAATATGTTTCTCATAAACATAAAACAAAAGTTTATTGTCCTTACTACGATGGAAAAATATTGGTAGCGATTGGCTCATCAACGGTGAACCCTCCCAGATGTAATTGGCGAAACCGCTGAGAGGGTTCACCACTGATGATCCAAGCCCTCTCAATATTTTGCCATCGCAGTAAGAACAGTAGAAGTTTGTTCTATGCGTAAAAGAAACATTCGTGTTTTAATGTCTTCATTTCTTATATATTCGGTGAACCCTTCCAGATTAAATTGGTGAAACCGCTGAGAGGGTTCACCACTGATGATCCAAGCTCTCCCAATATTTTGTCATCGCACTAAGGATTTTAGAAGTTTGCTTTAAGTGTAAAAGAAGCGTCAATAATGTGGATGTCTATAAGGATCAAACAGACCCACATTTCTATATTGTACTGTGTATTGATGGAGTGTGTGCCAGGTATGGGCCATCCCCGAGGTGGCCGTGGTGGCGCTGACCACAGGCGAGCTGTTGGCGGCCCGAGGGTGCGGGGAGCTACGCCGCCGTGGGTTGACGGCAGTCCGGGCCTGGGTGGCAATGACGGAGGACACCCCACAGCCCGATATACCCGCGGTATCCCCACCGGGTGAGCTCCAGCACTTCTCCGCCTCTCGACCTTCCTACTTCCCGGAATGTACCTTCTGTGTAATTCCGCGCACTGAATAAATTTGCTTCAAGAATGATGATAACATTGTGTTCATGCCCCGCATACAAGCTCGGTGTATAGAGTTCTTGGCTCTCTCACACCTGTCGAAGCTTCCTACAACTAAAATGGAGTTGAATGATTTTTTTTAACAACAGAGGCGTATCTTGGGTTGTCAAATTAATTGACTAACATAACCAGTTTAAGCATATCAGTAAGGTGAGGAAAGAATATTGTTTATTTCTTAAGTGAACTGATCTCCCACGTCATTGGACGAATGTGGCCTTGCTTGTACATAAAGTAAATTCATAGGTATAGCGGGGACTCTACCAGGAGTTCGCTGTGTGTAGACGCTTCGAGCGTTCTCTGTATCCGTGTCTGGTGATCTCCTCGCATTCCCGTGTAGTTCCAGTCCGCTCCTTATCAACGCTCCTGGAATAAAAGATAAGTACTGGTTTTGTTATAAATAGTCGTGTGTTTTTATTTACGTCCTTCCTTTTTATTTTTTTGTTGTACACTTGAGTGTATACGCTTCTGTGTGTTAATTTTACTTTAGACCCTAGAATTTTTAATGCATAACCTGTTAAATTAACCTTTGTCAGGGTCTCCACGAACATAATTGTGATATCTCGCTAAGCAGCGCGCTCACCTACAAGCGGATCAACAGTGACGAGATGGAGATATCGAGTCGCTCAACAAATTATTGGAATGAAATTATGTTCGTAGGGATCCAAGATGCGCGTACTTTATCTGAAAGTTCACTCTATGGATTCCCATGTTTTTGAAAAAAAAGAAAATTATTTGTTCTTTTATATATAAAGCTGTGTGCAATGAATTTAGAATTCCGTAAGTGGTCAGTGCTATTGTATAGGATTGTAGAGAGGTTGAAATAACAAAGATATAATGTGATTAAAAATTTTCCATAATATGTAGAATAATATGATGGGTATATATAGAGGTCGCATCTCCCGTTTAGTAGACGAGAATATTTTTGATCCCTTGTGGATCCTATGAAATAAAGTCCGCCCTAGGCTGACGAGGGCCATTAGACCGACCATGGTCTCCAGATGGACGCTTCTTAGTTTGTCAAAGCTGGTACTGTGGCTTTGTCACCGACCTGAGTTCGCTAGTTTGCGAAGACGGTCAATATATGGCGCTTAGTTTCATACATATTCTATATGTAAATATATATGATTTTTCCCCAAATGGTAAATACAATGTCTTCAATGGTAGGGTATACTGCGGCAAAGAATGTTCCACCGATGGACTGCGACAGTTCATTCCCACAGAGTAGACAGGTCGATGTGGTGGCTTGACTTGCCCACCTCAAGTCCAAGATGGTACTTGTATATGGTAGCCTTCGCCATTACTATTGTATTAATTGCCTCGGGATGGAAGCCGACGTCGAGGATTTAGACCGGCAGATCCAGGGGAACTTCGCAGGAGGCGAACACCTCCCGGACAGGAGTCGCCCGGCTCGGCAACTCCAACTCGGCAGAGGCGGCACGCCTTGAAGAGGAAGGTCAGTAGAGAGTGGAGGGCCAGCCGTGGGAAGACATCTGCGTCGTGCCCCGAGAAACGATTGGACGCAGGTCAGCCCAAGAGATGGAACGGGGCAGTTCACGATGACAACCAGCGCGACACCAGCTCTCTAACAGGATACGCCTGTAGCGATGCCGAGTCCAGTGCCCGGCACCGATCCCGCAGGACGATGGTATCCGCCTCGACCTCAGTATAATAGCTGGAGCTTGAATTTTCCTGAAGTAGTCGCTGGTAGAAGGTCTCTAGGTGCCGCGCGTTCGAGAACGCAGAACGCGTAGAGCGCGCTAGGGCAGAAAGCCATCGGAGAAGTATCTGACAGTTGCCTTTTGCCAGCACTCAGGAGCCAGCAGGTCTTACGGCTGAAAGAGCCTGTTATCGCCTCGCAGACGCAGGGACCTCAGGCTTGTAGGGTGCTGAACCCAGTGGTCCAGTTCAAGGACTCTAGAGGCCCCCTCTCAGAGCGTGTCAGCCACGCCCGGCTGTGAACCAAACAACCGTAGCCGTTGGCGGCGCCGCGCAGTGAGGCCTGGACCCCCTTCAAGCAGGCGACCCGAAGCTGTCCCGCGATGTCAAGCAGGCCGACGCTACCCTCTGAGACTGGACGCGCCAGGATGCTTCCAGAAACCTACGAGACTCGGCTCGTACTCCACACGAAGTGCACCAGTCGCGCCTGCAGCCGGCCGATGGTGGTTTCAGGTGAAACGTAGTCGTGGAGATGGTGCAGGATGGATCCCAACACCAGGCTGTTAGCCGTGCGGGCACGACCCACATGCGACGGGCAACAGGTAAAACGAGACCACCTCGCGGTGGCTAGCTCCAGTAGCCCCTTCAGATGGGAGGCCTGGAAAGCGACGTGGTTCTGGGCAGATACCGTGCAGTCCAGGAAAGTCAGCGACTCGGACGTCCAGGAGATTCCCATAGGGAAATCCGCCCGGTGCTTCCAGGAACCACACCAGAGCCCGCTGCACTTGTCGACGTTGACATCAACCCCGGAGGCTTTTTGAACTTATTCGAAGATCAGGAGCACGATCTCAAAATGAACGTCGTTCCAGAAGAGAACGATGTCATCCGCATAGGCGGCCATGCATCCGCGGCCCAAGATCCTCTCGAGGCGGCGTAGCAGAGGCCCAAATCCGACGCTGAACGGGGCTGCACTGAGGCTGTAGGCCTGCCTCACCCCGTTGAGAAGCGGGAAGTACTTGGTGTAGACATCTCCGAACCGGATAGCGGCGTCTGCTTTCCCGTATAGGATAGCAACCCATCCTAGGAAGGCAGATGGTAAGGCCTAGCTTCTCCAACAGGGCGAACAGGGAGCTCCTGCTCAGGCTGTCTAACGATGACTTCAGGTTCAGAGAGATGACAGACAGCGGCTTATCGTGACTCGATGCCCAGGCGATTTTGTCGAACACTCGCACAATGTTCCAGGAGGATGCTCGCCCCGGAACGGCGTAGGTCTGACACTCTGGTACGAGGTCTGGAACATGATGGCCCATGAGCATGCTTTTTAACATCCTGTATTTGGCCGTTAGGAAGCTGGTTGAGCGGAATATCTGTAGACACGGACCACCGTGCGAATTTGGCAGCAGGATGTTCTTGCTGCGAATTGAAAAAGAGGGTAAGGCACCGCGGAGACGAGAAACCTCGAAGCCTTTCCAAAAACTACAGCGAAAAAATCTTCAAAAGCTTAGACAAACTCGCAGGGTAATCCTTCCCATATCGAGGTACGGCCTTTTGACAGGTGGTGGATGTCTACCGCTATCTGGTCGCGGGAGATGTCGGCGAGAAAGATCTGGTCCCACTCGTCGAACTCCAGGGCATCACTTCAGCGAGGAAGTCGGCGATGGCTTCATCTGAGCTAGGAGCCTGGGCGAATCGATGGCTTAAGCGTTCCCGAATGAAACGTCTTAGCTGGCCCCCGTGGAAGGCGTTGCTTTCGTCGTCGGCGTAGGTGGAGGGAGAGCTACGTATGGCTCGGAGGGAACCCGAGATCCGACAGAGAAAGATCGTCGGAGCGGACAGTATCGTCCTCAAGAGTCCGCCTCAGGAATCGGTTTGCTCTCTCGATGTATTAACCGCCGGACCGTATCTCCACGACCTGGACTGCCTTAATTCTAGTTCATTGTTCTCATAATATAGGGAGATGAAAGATTTGCTAGGTCTTCCGAAATTCAATCGATAAACGTTTCAGTTCGATCGACGAACAGGTTTGACCGTTGTGGCTTGCCGACGCAGGGAAGTTTTGTAGGAACTGGTTCTACCACTTAGATGAGGACGTCACGGTGGTTAGAGTAGGCGTAGTCGATAGTTTGGTATTGGCTGACGCGGTCGCAGAGGCATGATGAATGTAGCATTCTTTTCAGATGACACGCATCTGCCCGACATCCGATGGTCGTGACCCAGGTGTACCCCTGCGCAACATCGAAGAATGTGGCGACGTCGACCTGGTAGGCTTGTTCAAATAGATACGCTAGAGTTTCTACCGAATCCGATGTCAGGTCCTTAGGCGACTCGTCGGAAATGGCCGCATCGCTCCTTAGGATCATGAGAGCCGTGGGCGTTGACACACGTCATGGAGACTCCCCGGAAGGTGAGGTCGATAACAGCAATCTTGCTTGTCCATAGGATCTGCTGCCGGTAGACAACGACCCCAGACGCGAAGCCGCAGGCGAGGCCTGATCCCACGATGGTCGTTGTAGGCACAACGACAGCGCTGTAGTCGTGGCAGAGGTCTAGTACGTCATCCAGGGGAAAGACGTTGGTCTCCTGCAGGAAGCAGATGTCAATCTCATGCTCCTTGAGAAAACAGCAGAGCCGGATTCTACTCTGAAGAGCGTCGATGTCGCTCACTTTCAGGATCGAAACACGAAAGCTCATTTAGCATTTTCTGGCGCGTGATAGTTTCCTGTACGCGTGTTTCTGGTGTCTCCTGTAAGATCCATAAGCGCCATGGCCAAGGTGTCGATGGCCTGTCTCTCCTGGATGTTCGATTGGGCTAGAAGCTTGTACATCACGCCAATGTTAGTGAAGGCTTGGAGATTTCCGATTTCCAGGCCGTTCTCAATGAGCCACTCTACAAGCTGCATCCTGAAGAGGCCTACTAGGATATGCCCCTCCATCATACTCAGCAGGTAGATGCAGCCGTCTTTTCCCAACTTCGCTTCCAGCGCCATGAACACTGCGCCTAGTTGAATTCTGGGGTGATTTCCAAGTATACATTGGTCTACTTGACCGGTCGCCGACTTGGCTCTAAAATTCTCCTGCTTGTGCAAAGTCTTGGTGCAACTCTGTACTCGGGGCTTGTTCGCAGAGGGAAACAGAGGGCTTGGTAATAGCTGCAAGCTGGACGCGGCCCCTTCTGCTCTGCCTATCTGCCGCCACTTCTAAAAGCCTTTTTCGCCCATAGTTAACAAGAATGAGACCATTGTCTTCTTCCTCCATCGGGAGTTACTTACTTTAGTCAACGAGGTCAGTCCAACTCGTCGAAGGCTTTCCTATTCTAGCCCGTGGTTCCTTGGTATGTCCCTCAGTTATCACTAGGGTCTGAGAGCTGCTGATGGCATCAACAGATGTGAATGATGAATGACCTTCAGAAAAAGTCTATGTAGCTTGGAGGGGTAAGAAATCCCCTATACAAAAGAAAAATTTATTGTTATCTCAATGTTTGAAAAATTTCAAGCCATCAAGAGAGAGTGAGCTACAGTTCGGAAAACTGTGATTTTACATATATCTGCAGAAGGTCTGGGGGGAGAGATGACGATATTCATATTGTTGCGTTGTTGGTTGACAAAGAATAACTTCTGTGGGTACAAAGGATATTTACAACTTTATTTAAGCCTAATCGATAAAATAATTACAGAAGAGTGCAAAAATTAAACAAAAAAAAAAAAACAGAAGTTACAAACTCACCAACTGCAGCATTACAATTACAATTACAATTATTTTATTTCCAAAGCGCTATATCCCGCAAGGGATACTTGCGCCAAACAAGGAGAAAAGTCTAATTACATAAGTTATTTACATTATTCAACGCATGAAAACATTAGAGATCCATATTTTGTAGAAATTTTAGAATGTATTTACAAAATGAATTGAACTTTAAATATGATTTTTTATCGGAAATCAAATCGTTAAGTTCATAGGCAACTAGTTCATTCTTCATTCTGTAATCTTGAAATGCTGGGCAATCGATCAGTAGATGTCTTGAGGTTTGTTCCTCCATACCACAAAAGCAACTTGAATCCTCCACTGCCTTTATTCTATTTAAAAAACTTTTGAAATTTCCGTGGTTTGTAACAAATTGAGTATTCTAAAAATTTGGACGAAAGTATTTAGGGATTTCTTGGGGAAAAAAGCTTAAGAAAGTATTATTTGCTTCGTTTTTCAGAACATTCATTCTTGATTTAAGAAAGGTATCTATGATTCCTGGAATAAATGGGTCATAAATTTGTTGATCATCTGTGGATAAGTTTCTCAGATCAGATATCATGATTCTGGATTCGATAAAGTCTGAGATCAGAGGAATGTTGGCCAAACTATGAACACAGCTATATGATGTGGATTTATAGGCTTGTATACACCATGTTAGTATTTGATATTGGGTTGAATTTAATTTTTGTAAACATTTTTTATTTAAATATTTGAACCAAATTTCGGCTCCATATGTAAGTATTGGTCTGAAAATGGATTTATATAAAGTTAGCCTTTTCTGGGTGCTTAGACCCCAAGATTTCCCGCAAATTGAGAAGAGATAATTTTAAAACGTTTTGTACGATTTACTATTTCTTCTATGTGGTGTGTAAAATTTATTTTATTTCTTCTTCTGTGATTTGCAATTATTATTCCTAAAATTTTGGTCTTCTGAGTTGGTATGATTATTTCATTATTAAATTTGATTGGGATTTTTTCTTTGTTATGTAAATAAAGTATATTAGTTTTTTCTAGACTTATTTCAAGTATGTTACTCTTACACCATACATCAATCGTATTTAATGACTTTTCTATAACTAATTTCAGGTCTTTGCAATTGTTGTGCCAGCATATAATTGATACATCATCCGCATAACATACCACTTCACTATTAGGAACTTGATATTTGATCAAAAGATCGTTTAGTAATATTATCCATAGTAGTGGAGATAGCGGGCCACCCTGCGGACATCCCTTTGTAATTTGTTTATTTATTGTTAAGTTCTCATATGTAAATTTCGTTTTCCTCGATTTGAAATATGATTGAATAGTCCTTATTAAACTTTCCAGCAGATTATCTTCATCTATTATTTTTAAAATCGCAGGCCACCATGCGTTATCAAAGGCTCTCGCAATATCTATTGTGACCAGAGCTGTCAGTTCTTTGGTTTTGTGTTCCATTATTATATCGATTATATTATTCAAGGCTGTAATAGTAGATTTTGACTTGATGAATCCATGCTGTTTGGGACTTAATAAATTATTTTGCATATAATATTCATAAATTTTCTTTTTAATAACTTTTCGTAGATCTTAGACAGATTAGATGTTAACGAAATAGGTCGATAGCTTTTTATTGATTCGACGTTAGATTTGTTTGGTTTCATTAGAATTTTTAAAACTGTCGTTTTCCATTCCCTTGGAAAATATCCCATCTGAATACATTTATTTAATAACGAATGTAGCACCGGAAGTAACAGAGTCTTTGCGTATTTTATCATGTTATTACTGATATTATCTTGACCTGGTGACTTTTTAACATTGCTATTGTCAATTAGATATTCTATTTCTTCGGTATCAATATGGATAGCGCTTGAATTCCTTAGAAAAGGTTCGTAACTTCTAATCAATTCTTGTTGATGGTTGTCTTGATCAATTCTGTTATCTGCAATTAATACATTTATTATGTCTGTAATGCGTTTTTCTTTTTCTGAATCTTGATTGTTATCTATTATGGGAAGTCCCTTTTGTTTGTTTGAGGATTTGAGCTTTTTGAAAATTTTATATGCGTTACCAAAAGGATCATTTGATTCATTTTCTTCGATGAAATTTTTCAAACTATTTATCTTTGCTTTCTTTATCAAATTATTAAATTTGTTTCTGACTTGTTTAAATCTTGATGCATCGATAGTCTTACTGTGATAAAATAAGTTTCTTACATAATGAAAATGTGTTTTCATTTGTTCAAGTTCTTTATTCCACCATTTTATACCTGCATCGTATATGTAGTTGTTTGATTTTACTTTTAATGATATGTAAGCTGCTTCTATTATGTTATCCGTTAGTTTGTTTACAACTTTATCAATATCCGTGCAATTTTCCACCATATCTGCCTCATTCTTTAATTTGATAAATTCTTGATACTTGAGATTTTTGGAGAAATTTGTCCAGTTGGCGTGTTTTTCATTGAATTTCCATGTAGAATTCTGTTTATCTTTTATATAATTAAATTTTGAGTGAATTTCAAATTGAATTGCCAAATGATCAGAAATATTTGTCAGTAATGAGGTGGTCCAATGTCTGATCATATTTATTGAAAGTCTATTCGAGATTGTTAGATCTACTATACTTGCCCCTCTACATGTTGGAGTTTTATCGTTGTGAATGTACAAGTGATTTTAATTTATTATTGTTTGCAATTTGTAACCATTTGAATTTGTTATTTTATCTAACCAGATTTGATGACGGGAATTGAAATCTCCGCATAGGACTATAGGGTTATTTGAATAAGTATTAATCAAGTTTCTTATAAAATCTAAGTGAGTATCATTACAGGAATTGGGATGAAAATAAAAATTTGCGATTACTACAAACGAATTTGAGGTTATGACAGATATTGCAGTACAGAATTGATTCGTAAAATTATCTAATTTTTTGAATTTTATATTTTTATTTACAATGATTGTTGCTGTGTAAATAATGCAGCATAGTGAAGGAAAGCAGGAGCAGAACAGGAGACAGAAGTTGGTAGAACCTTCTAGAATCTTCCAAGAAGTACCCCGGCGTCGGCGGTAAGCAGCAGTCCGACCACTTGGGACAGCAGCTTGCTTGGAGTACACCACGTAGCTTCGTTCTTCTTCTTCCCAGCATGAGTTCGTCATCCCTATATATCCCGGAGTAGATCTTTCCAGAACGGTCATGGTTGGTCAGCCAATCAGAAAGCCGCCAGCGATAAGCCTTGCGCAATAGCTTTAGATTGGCCAATCAGTTGTTCTCCGATTTTTATACATTATTCTTGTAACTTCTAAAACATTCTATTATGGAATGCGCCCTTTTTTTTCTACGTAACAATATATAGGATCCCCACATTTGCACTGGCTTCCGAGAAAGGAAGATCTACAAGCTCTATTTGCTCTCTTTACAACCTTAGCGTTTTTCTAACTCCATTTTCTATCTATGCCTATGTTCCATAGTATTTTTCACTGTCTTCGAGATTAGCGGAAATTTGCAGTCTTGCACATCTAATACCGTAACAAGTCAAAAATTTCGTAAAGCTTTTTCTGATTTATTGACCAATGAGTTTTTTGTCTACTTGTATTTCTAGTTCTAAAGCTGCGCAGAAAATATGAGATAGTCGCTAAAACCGAAATGGGGGATGACTAGGAAATATACTCAGCAATTGTAATAACTCTAAATATGTGTATGCTTTTATTATTGTATTTTCTATTTATCGGACTCAAGGACGAGTCTATACAAAATGAGATGTCTTAATAAAAAAGTGTTTGTTATTTGCTTCTGTATGTCATTCATATCTATCTCCATAAAAAAAATTGAATATTTCATCTAAACACTATATATATCAAGAAAGAAGAAGACAATTCCTTATCGTGCAACTGAAAGTTGCTGATGGTTTGCGCCATCAATCGGAATAAATATCAACTATTCGTTGATTTTTTTTATTATTCCACAATTGGCCAAATACCCATTCTTGATTAATTAAGAAAAGCTAACCACGGACGCGTTTCAGGCTGTTGGCTTTCGTCAGCGTGGCACAAGCTGTACCTCAACGACCAGAAAACTGGTCATTCAGGCATCCTGAAAAAAAATCATGAAACGGGTAGTTAAGGCCAGAATTGCGTGAGAACGCCGAAAAATGTGGGAAAAATGGTACAAATGTGATATTGTACTGGGATAAGGTTAGCCTTTCTTGATTAATCAAGAAATTGGTTTTTGGCCAAATCTGGAATAATTGAAATCAACGAATAGTTGATATTTATTCCGATAGATGGCGTAAGCCATCAGAAACTTTCAGATGTACGATAAGGAGATGTCTTTTTTTTTCTTAATTTATGCACCTTATTCTTGTACAATATCAAATTTGTACTATTTTTTTACCTTCGACACGTGAAATGTGTCAGTTTTCCGTTTGGAAGCGCCCCAAAAAAGGATTTAAATCGAGAGGTGCTTCAGATTCAACGAAGTTCTCCTCACACGGGGCATTTTTTTTTGTACTTTGATATAGTGCATTGCGGCTTGTCTGCTTGCTACATTATTTTTGGGCTCAAAAATCATACACTTTGGCCCCTCCAACAGTGCAATGTATATAGTGCTTTGTATATATTCTGCATTATGCGTCCATTGGGGCTCAAAAATCATCCATTCTGGTTAGCAGCGCCGTAAATAAAGATATTTCCGATTCAACAAAGTGCTTAATTTGTAAACAACTCTCTCCAGACAAGAGAGTTGGTAGTCGAGAAAGGATTTGACTCAAATAGACGATCATCTTATGAAAAAGATATTTACATTTGAATCGTTGAATATGACCATTCTTCATCTAACAAGAATTCATAGAAAAAAGGAATGGGATGTGTATGAAGTCATAATTGTAAGATATTTTTCAGAAATTTTGTTATCTCATTGAAATGCGTTTTATTCGACAATATTTTATCCTTTTAAAACACGCTTTTGTAGAAGGATAAATTATGAGACCTAAGATTTTGAAACTATCTCTACAACAGATATTTACTCACGAATTGAATGAGGTTCACATTTTTCAATTTTGCGATATCAACATAAAGGGAAAGAACAGAAGATAATTTGAAAGTATTTCTGCACACTCTTTCAATTGAAGACAAATATTCAGTAATTGGTTTATAACTTCGTGGTTATCTATTAAGACAAAGGGCGAAGAGGACATTTAAAGTCCAGTGAAGTCCCTCAGCAATCATCGCCGTGGGCGATCGCAGAAGGTGAACTCACTGAACAATATTCGTCATGGTCCACATATAATGTAGAACTTATTCAAAAATCTTCCCTGTGGGCCGCAGAACTCAATCAAAATTAATCGCTCTGGGCCACAGAAGATGGTAACTTACTCAACAATTATCTTCATGGGTCCCACAGAAAATGGTTAAAATGATACTAACAGCCCTGGGCCACAGAAGATGATGACTTACTCAACAATCATCTTCGTGGGTCCCACAGAAAATGGTGAAAATGATACTAACAGCCCTGGGCCACAGAAGATGGTGACTTACTCAACAATCATCTTCGTGGGTCCCACAGAAAATTGTTAAAATGATACTAACAGCCCTGGGCCACAGAAGATGGTGACTTACTCAACAATCATCTTCGTGGGTCCCACAGAAAATTGTTAAAATGATACTAACAGCCCTGGGCCACAGAAGATGGTGACTTACTCAGCAATTATCTTCATGGGTCCCACAGAAAATTGTTAAAATGATACTAACAGCTCTGGGCCACAGAAGATGGTGACTTACTCAACAATCATCTTCGTGGGTCCCACAGAAAATGGTCAATTCAATCATCGCCGTTTGCCACAGAAGATGGTGGAAAGGATACTAACCGCCCTGAGCCAGTTGATAGTGAACCTACTCAATATTCATCGCAGAGGGCCACAGAAGATGGTGAATTTACTCAACAATCATTTCTCTCGCCCACAGAAGACGGTGAACTCTTTAAACAATCATCGCCCTTGACCACAGGAGACGGTGAACTCTTTAAACAATCATCGCCCTCGCCCACAAAAGATGGCTAGCTTACTCAACAATCATCGCCCTCGACCACAGAAGATAGCCAATTCACGGAAAGCCATCCCTGTGGGCCACAGAAGATGCTAAACTTACTCAACAATCATCACAATGGGCCACATAAGTTAGGGAAACCTTTCAATAATCATCGCCGTGAGCAATAGATGATTGTAAACTCAAATAATTGATAGGGTTGTGGCGAATCTACTCAACTATCATCACCGTTTGCCACAAAAGATGGAGAGTCACTCTAATATCATTTGAATAGAAATATTATGATAGCACGTATGTATTTTAGGGAATGGAGATAGTATGAAATGCGTATATATATATGTTTTTGCGAATAAGAATCCTATGATAATGCGTATGTGTTCAAGGGAATAGGGATAATATAACAGCGCAAATGTGTTCTAGGGAATAGGGATAATATAAGAACGCGTATGCGTTTGGGGAATAGAGATAATATAACAGCGCGTATGTGTTTTGGGGAATAGGGATAATATAACAGCGCAAATGTATTTTAGGGAATAGGGATAATATAACAGCGCAAATGTGTTCTAGGGAATAGGGATAATATAAGAGCGCGTATTCGTTCTAGAGAATAGGGATAATATAAAAGCGCGTATATGTGTTTTAGGGATTGGAGTACAGTAGAACCTCTCTGTAAAGGACACCTAATTGCAAAGCCAAAGTGTCCTTTAGGGAGAGGTGTCCTCCTATCGGAGAGTTGCTAGATAGTAAAAATGGTAATTTTGCAAATGAAAACTTTCCTTTGTAGAGAGGTGTCCTCTAGCTCGAGTGTCCTCTCATGGAGGTTCTACTGTACTACGTGGAGAGATATCGAAGCAGTTTTCCCTCCACACAATGTTATTCGTGGGAATATTCTACCATTGTATTGAAGGCATGATACCACACCAGAACCTCGCACTGTATTATTCCCCAAGGTCTTTGGGCCAGCGACACCGTCTAGACGCCATAAACCATTTACGATGTTTTTAATTGTAGATTTCACTTACAGATGGCGCAATCTTTTTTTCTATTTACTTTTTAAGGCACCTCGGGCCTCCATTACCCAAATGAACACTTAAAGGAATTACCGAGTCGCCCGTGTGGTAGCTGAAATAATTTGATTTTTCTAATTTTCCCAACCGTGAGAGAGGTTTTAATGACATTGTGTCCCACAGTTTAATCTCAACTTTGTTTAAAACTTGGAACAATTAACAGATCCATCCCATGTATTTCCCCAGTGGTATTCGTGACCACAGTGAGGGGAATAAGATTGATGTAGAACAAGCCACAGCGACCAGTCCTCTGTAATAAAGACGAGAATTATCTCAAATTTTTATAAGATTTTAACTCTATACGAACCCATTTATAATTGTAAATTTTTACGTTGTTATTTGGAATCAATATACAAGTATTGTATACTTGTGTCCAAAATTAAGATAACAAATGCTAAATCATTGATAAATATTATATATAAAATAATATTAATAACGGAAAATAATAAAAATTATTATATGAGAGATGTGCAAATTACACCACAAGCTAGCCAATAAAAATAATTTTAATGCTTCAACTAACATGCTAATTAGGGTCATTCTTTAAAGCGTCCGCTTTGCGTGCTTTTTATCAAGCTATAAAATTTTATTTAAACAACATTTATTCCGTTTTATCTATCCACGGAACGTCATAGACGTTGGGCCATTGGAAGAATAGCGGCAGGCAAGCAGAAGTTGCAAGATGGCTTGAAACGTCGAGAAAAGTGGTTTCGAATCTATGGAAATAATTCCAATAAACAGGAGACATTTCCAGAAGAGAAGGACAAGGTCGCCCGAGAATCACAACCACATCAAAAGAACGTTATTTAAAATTAACGGCCCAACGTAGCAAAACCATGACAGCCAGACAGCTAACAATTGAGCTCTCTTCTGCCTTAGGAACCATGATATCAAGGCAAACAGTTTGCAGAAGACTCAACGAGAGATGGATGTATGCAAGGTGGCCGAAGGTTTGCATCCCTCTCACTGCCATCCAAAAAAGGACTAGTTTAAATTGGAGAGGACAACATCAAACATCAGTCTTGGACCCAAAATCAGTGGGCTCTTTTTTTTTTTTTGATTAGTCAAGGTTTAGTTTTAACACGGATTCTAGACATGTACTGGTCTGGGGAGGGACCGGGACTCGAAACCGTCCCTCAAACATCAGAGAAAGGGACCGTTACGGTGGCCAAGGTGTCATGGTCTGGGGTGGTATCATGTTAGAAGCACGCACGCCACAACATGTGGGGTGGGGTCGTACCCTCATTTATCTTTATGGATGATAATGCTCGTCCTCACAGAGCCTTGATGGTAAACGAATATCTTGAAAGTGAGAGTATTCAAAGGATGTAGTGGCCTGCCAGATCACCAGACTTCAATCCTATAGAACATGTTTGGGAAGCCTTGGGAAGACGAATTGGATCTCGTTCACCTCCACCCAGGACTACATAAGAACCGAAAACTGCTTTGGTTGAATTGTGCGATTTGTTACCTCAAGAACTTTAATTGCCTAACAAACAGCATAAAATATCGTTGTGACAGCTGTCTAGCTGTTAGAGGTGACCACACACCCTATTAAGTCATCATATATTGATCAAAATCTACCTGACCTTTGGACTAATTAACATAAATTTGCATAACTCTGTAAAAAAATTCAACAATAAATTTATTTTGTCAAATTTCTTTGTTATAGTTTTGTCTATCTTCCTACAAATCTTCGTTCAAAACAATTTTATATCTTTCGAGGAAACTAACATTAAGTGTTTGTTACCTAAATTTTGGACACCAGTGTATTTATAAGGTTATCCCAAAAGTTAGTATTTTTCTTATAACTTGGCGAATAATATTATTACGGTGAATACATAATGATACATAATACAATTACTTTATACATAATACAAGGACATTATACATAACGACGAATAATATTGGTATTTCTTGCAATTTTTTGCAAGCATTTACGAACCTTTGGGGCAACCTTGTGAAGAACATCTAATTGTAGGAAAAGAGCAAATTATGGGGACAGCACATTCATGTTTTGTATCAGGCAAGTGCTACAAATTCATATAATGTTGATTATTGAGTCATTTTTTATAAATATTTTATGTAGTTGGCTTCTTTGTTAAACTTTGTTATCCTGGACATATAGGATTAATTATATCCAAATATAGATGACTATTACACCTTACAATTTTCTATATTTTCTCAGTAGATGAGAATAGATAATATACTGCTGTAAGACGTTTACCAAATTCTTTGAGTTATCTTGTACCTCCAACCTCTCGGACAGTCGCCGGACCTGCAGTACTGGATCTTCGCGGTGGTGTCTCGAGGACCACGCCATCACCATTTCTTCAACGGCGAAGCATGCCATTTACGTTTTCTTCGTAGATCGCGAAATGCGAGGTGTCGTTGGATACCCGCTGGTGATCTTCCACTAAACTCTGCAGCGGTGGCTTAGGCGGTATGTACATAGTCATTGTACATAGTATATATTGTCGCGCGTATCCCCTCTTGGTTCTTCGCGACTACGCCGCTTCCTCCTTCGTGGATCACCTACCCAGGCTCCGTTGCTTCCCCTCTACAGCTCTACCCTGCAGACCACCCAAAGACTTTCTGAGAAACACCACTCAGGTGGATCTCCTTTCCTCTGACAGTATTTCTCGACCTTACCACTGGTGGGGGAGACACAAGAGACTTACCAGAAGAGCAGCCGCTGTGATATTGGAGAGAGTGAGTCATAACAGCAACAAGCACCTAGACTTCTAAAACTTCTCCTTTTTATTGTCTTCTTTAAACCACATTAAATATAACTCGAATAACAATTAACGGGCATTGACACTATTTTACATCCCAAGGCCAATATCAACGGATATTTACAAACATTTATCCCAGGAAACAGGACCACAGCAGCGGCGATTCCCACATTATTTCAGGCGGGAAATAGACGAAATCGCCATCTATTGGCGGAGGTTGTAGGTATTTTTCAGGCTCATATACGCGACAATATTTTATTTCAATTTTTCCATTTATAATCATCATCTTAATTATTGGCA
This sequence comes from Cordylochernes scorpioides, assembly GCA_030710605.1. Lineage (NCBI taxonomy): Eukaryota > Metazoa > Arthropoda > Arachnida > Pseudoscorpiones > Chernetidae > Cordylochernes > Cordylochernes scorpioides. Next base: position 167,444,989 of record CP092865.1, on the reverse strand, counting down.
ACTTCTTATAAATAGTGCGGACTGTGCACTTTGACCTGTATATTGACAAGATGTCAATAGAAATATGTTGTCTCTCTCTCTTCTCCATTTACATCAATCTAATAAGCCTGAAAATATGTTCAATTATTTAGATAATAATTCAATACTAATGTAATAGAGTTTTGAAAGGGTATCACTTAAGAGAAAAAAAAAACATTTAAAGAAATGTTATTTTTACAAAGATTATTTACTTAAAACTCAATCTTCCAGGCCTTTGAGCTCTTCTACAGTAGTAATGTGAACTATAACACGCTGCCTCATAGAAATATATATACAGTTAAACCTGTCTATAGCGCCCCCTCTAAATAGTGCCATCCTCTCTAAACCGCCCGATTTTAAATACGTAGTACGATGCGATATTTACATTAAAAGTGACCAGTCTATAGCACCCCCTCTCTATAGCACCCTATTTTGGTGAGTCCCAAGAGGGGGCGCTATAGACAGGTTTAACTGCATGTCAAAAAAATGCACAAACTATATATTTAAAATTAAGGATTTAAGCCCGGATGTTTCTTTTGTACACAATACAAATTTCTACTGTCTTTACTGTGATTAAAAAAATATATTGGAAGGGTTTGGCTCATCAGTGGCCAATTTAATCTACCAGACCGCTTCTTAGAGCTCAAATACTCTATTGGACGATTCTGCTTATATAACAGAATGGATTTTAAAAGTTATGCTGTGTGGGTAAACATTTGTGTTGTAAGATTCAGATAATGTTCCTAAAGCTAAATACTATTGTCTAACACAAACCCAATATTGATTGAGCAGTTAATTCCTTGCTGCAAAAGAACTAGCTCTTTCGTAAAGATATTCAAGAAAATAAACATACTCTTGTATATTGGAAGAGCAGTTAGAGAGAGGGATTTTCAATTGTAGAAACAACAAAAACAATCTAAAAAAAGTCCAACGATATCAGAGGAAGCAAAAAAATATTTTAAAAATATTGTATGTTATCTATTATATATATTACAATTAGGTCTATCGGAAACCCCAACTTGTTCCTGCGGAGAAACTGAACAAACTGCTCTTATCTATGACTGTCCGAACTTTACAGAAGTGAGATATCGATTGTTCTCTCAGATATCAATGATTTATCACTCTTACATCAACCACTTTGTTTATACATATTTGATGAACTCTGTCGCTTGATACATGTAAATCTGTAAATATATAATCTAAAGTTTCAGTTTTTTTATTTGTCTCTTTTGTTTCCTCTGTAATAGGCGCAAATACTTCATACCGCGGCTCTTGTTAAATAATAAATACATGTGATAAGGTCCTGTCGACTTATCTGTGATGAGGCATCCTGTCGACTCTCGCTATAAGCTGAGGTAACCGAGGGTCAAACCTGTAGTAACCGAGAGGGACAGTCAGGGCGTGGAGAGTTTTCCAGTACCTCTCTGCACTTTGGAAGACCTTTAACAGTTTTCACAGAGTACAGGCAGTCGTGGACGAGGCAGAGTGGAAAGCTTGGGAATGTCCACACACAAAAAACGAAGAGACACAGTTGTAGTAGGAAAGTTCCGTGAACAGATAGGAGTCGAGCTAAGAGCAAGATGAAGTTAAAGAATATTTCTTACTGTTTTACATGGCGATGAGGTGGTCCTGGCTAAGACCGACAAGGGCTCACGCTGGCGGTAAAGTGACTGTCTGCGCTCGGCTAAAACCGCGGATTTTATATACCATTCCCGAGGAGGGGGGGGGGGGGGGGGGAGATGTGAGAATTTGGACTTTGAACGTCTGCAGCCTTTGACCTTGATGGCAACGACTCGCCAAATTCTCTTTAGGGTTGTCTCGATTTTAGACGTTTTTGAACTTCTCAATCTTGCTTTAACTCAGCTCTTAATCTATTACATAGTTTTATTTATTTATCCTCAGTTTGTACAAAGTACATTACTTATGGTGATGCAATGACACATGCCAATCATGCTTATAATTATTTATAGATGTGTTTTTATATACAACATGACAATATTGTTATAAGTATTATACAATATAGGGTTGTTGGTTTAAATTACCATATACATTATTAAAATTAGTCCAATAGCATGCTAATTTTCATAATGTTGATCGGAAAATGAACTAGCAAACTTGTCAGGTAGTCCAAAAGAAATAGAAAGTATCAATTATAAATAGGAATTTCGATATAAACATTCAAAGTGAAGTTACATAACAAACGCTGCGTCGTGTTTCATTTTTTTGCGAAATTCTCAGTTTCTACTCAGACCTATAGAGCTGGTAGTGTAGGAATACAAAGTTTTTTTTATCACCAACGACTCAGAGATTGTCCCCAACTACCGTACACAGTGGTTGCCCCCAACTACCGTACACAGAGGTTGTCCCCAACTACCGTACACAGAGGTTGTCCCCAACTACCGTACACAGAGGTTGTCCCCAACTACCGTACACAGAGGTTGTCCCCAACTACCGTACACAGAGGTTGTCCCCAACTACCGTACACAGAGGTTGTCCCCAACTACCGTACACAGAGGTTGTCCCCAACTACCGTACACAGAGGTTGTCCCCAACTACCGTACACAGAGGTTGTCCCCAACTACCGTACACAGTGGTTGTCCCCAACTACCGTACACAGAGGTTGTCCCCAACTACCGTACACAGTGGTTGTCCCCAACTACCGTACACAGTGGTTGTCCCCAACTACCGTACACAGTGGTTGTCCCCAACTACCGTACACAGGGGTTGTCCCCAACTACCGTACACAGTGGTTGTCCCCAACTACCGTACACAGTGGTTGTCCCCAACTACCGTACACAGAGGTTGTCCCCAACTACCGTACACAGTGGTTATCCCCAACTACCGTACACAGAGGTTGTCCCCAACTACCGTACACAGAGGTTGTCCCCAACTACCGTACACAGAGGTTGTCCCCAACTACCGTACACAGAGGTTGTCCCCAACTACCGTACACAGAGGTTGTCCGCAACTACCGTACACAGAGGTTGTCCCCAACTACCGTACACAGAGGTTGTCCCCAACTACCGTACACAGAGGTTGCCCCCAACTACCGTACACAGTGGTTGCCCCCAACTACCGTACACAGAGGTTGCCCCCAACTACCGTACACAGTGGTTGTCCCCAACTACCGTACACAGAGGTTGTCCCCAACTACCGTACACAGAGGTTGTCCCCAACTACCGTACACAGTGGTTGTCCCCAACTACCGTACACAGTGGTTGTCCCCAACTACCGTACACAGAGGTTGTCCCCAACTACCGTACACAGTGGTTGTCCCCAACTACCGTACACAGAGGTTGTCCCCAACTACCGTACACAGAGGTTGTCCCCAACTACCGCACACAGTGGTTGTCCCCAACTACCTGTACACAGAGGTTGTCCCCAACTACCGTACACAGAGGTTGTCCCCAACTACCGTACACAGAGGTTGTCCCCAACTACCGTACACAGAGGTTGTCCCCAACTACCGTACACAGAGGTTGTCCCCAACTACCGTACACAGAGGTTGTCCCCAACTACCGTACACAGAGGGTTGTCCCCAACTACCGTCACAGAGGTTGTCCAAACTACCGTACACAAGAGGTTTGTCCCCAACTACCGTACACAGAGGTTGTCCCCCAACTACCGTACACAGTGGTTGTCCCCAACTCTACCGTTCACAGGGGATTGTCCCCAACTACCGTACACAGAGGGTTGTCCCCAACTACCGTACACAGTGGTTGCTCCCCAACTAACCGTACACAAGGGTTTTTCCCCAACTACCGTACACAGTGGTTGTGCCCACAACTAACCGTACACAGTGGTTGTCCCCAACTACCGTACACAGTGGTTGTCCCCAACTACCGTACACAGTGTTGTCCCCAACTACCGTACACAGTGGTTGTCCCCAACTACCGTACACGAGGGTGGTTGTCCCCAACTACCGTACACAGAGGGTTGTCCCCAACTACCGTACACAGAGGTTGTCCCCAACTACCGTACACAGAGGTTTGTCCCCAACTACCGTACACAGAGGTTTGTCCCCAACTACCGTACACAGTGGTTGTCCCCAACTACCGTACACAGAGGTTGTCCCCAACTACCGTACACAGAGGTTGTCCCCAACTACCGTACACAGTGGTTTTCCCCAACTACCGTACACAGAGGATGTCCCCAACTACCGTACACAGAGGTTTTCCCAACTACCGTACACAGTGATTGTCCCCAACTACCGTACACAGTGGTTTTCCCCAACTACCGTACACAGTGATTGTCCCCAACTACCGTACACAGTGATTGTCCCCAACTACCGTACACAGAGGTTGTCCCCAACTACCGTACACAGTGGTTGTCCCCAACTACGTACACAGGGGTTTTCCCCAACTACCGTACACAGTGGTTGTCCCAACTACCGTACACAGGGGTTTTCCCCAACTACCGTACACAGTGGTTGTCCCAACTACCGTACACAGTGGTTGTCCCCAACTACCGTACACAGTGGTTGTCCCCAACTACCGTACACAGTGGTTGTCCCAACTACCGTACACAGTGGTTGTCCCCAACTACCGTACACAGTGGTTGTCCCCAACTACCGTACACAGTGGTTGTCCCCAACTACCGTACACAGTGGTTGTCCCCAACTACCGTACACAGAGGTTGTCCCCCAACTACCGTACACAGAGGTTGTCCCCAACTACCGTACACAGAGGTTGTCCCCAAACTACCGTACACAGAGGTTGTCCCCAACTACCGTACACAGAGGTTGTCCCCAACTACCGTACACAGAGGTTGTCCCCAACTACCGTACACAGAGGTTGTCCCCAACTACCGTACACAGTGGTTGTCCCCAACTACCGTACACAGTGGTTGTCCCCAACTACCGTACACAGAGGTTGTCCCCAACTACCGTACACAGAGGTTGTCCCCAACTACCGTACACAGAGGTTGTCCCCAACTACCGTACACAAGAGGTTGTCCCCAACTACCGTACACACAGGTTGTCCCCAACTACCGTACACAGAGGTTGTCCCCAACTACCGTACACAGTGGTTGTCCCCTACCGTACACAGAGGTTGTCCCAACTACCGTACACAGAGGTTGCCCCAACTACCGTACACAGTGGTTGCCCCCAACTACCGTACACAGAGGTTGCCCCCAACTACCGTACACAGTGGTTGTCCCCAACTACCGTACACAGTGGTTGTCCCCAACTACCGTACACAGTGGTTGTCCCAACTACCGTACACAGTGGTTGTCCCCAACTACCGTACACAGTGGTTGTCCCCAACTACCGTACACAGTGGTTGTCCCCAACTACCGTACACAGAGGTTGTCCCCCAACTACCGTACACAGAGGTTGTCCCAACTACCGTACACAGAGGTTGTCCCCAACTACCGTACACAGAGGTTGTCCCCAACTACCGTACACAGAGGTTGTCCCAACTACCGTACACAGGGTTGTCCCCAACTACCGTACACAGGGTTGTCCCCAACTACCGTACACAGGGGTTGTCCCCAACTACCGTACACAGAGGTTATCCCCAAATACCGTACACAGAGGTTGTCCCCAACTACCGTACACAGAGGTTGTCCCCAACTACCGTACACAGAGGTTGTCCCCAACTACCGTACACAGTGGTTTTCCCCAACTACCGTACACAGAGGATGTCCCCAACTACCGTACACAGAGGTTGTCCCCAACTACCGTACACAGAGGTTGTCCCCAACTACCGTACACAGAGGTTGTCCCCAACTACCGTACACAGAGGTTGTCCCCAACTACCGTACACAGTGGTTTTCCCCAACTACCGTACACAGTGGTTGTCCCCCAACTACCGTACACAGTGGTTGTCCCCAACTACCGTACACAGTGGTTGTCCCCAACTACCGTACACAGTGGTTGTCCCCACCTACCGTACACAGAGGTTGCCCCCAACTACCGTACACAGTGGTTGTCCCAACTACCGTACACAGAGGTTGTCCCCAACTACCGTACACAGAGGTTGTCCCCAACTACCGTACACAGAGGTTGTCCCCAACTACCGTACACAGAGGTTGTCCCCAACTACCGTACACAGAGGTTGTCCCCAACTACCGTACACAGTGGTTGTCCCCAACTACCGTACACAGAGGTTGTCCCCAACTACCGTACACAGAGGTTGTCCCCAACTACCGTACACAGTGGTTTTCCCCAACTACCGTACACAGAGGATGTCCCCAACTACCGTACACAGAGGTTGTCCCCAACTACCGTACACAGAGGTTGTCCCCAACTACCGTACACAGTGGTTTTCCCCAACTACCGTACACAGTGATTGTCCCCAACTACCGTACACAGTGATTGTCCCCAACTACCGTACACAGAGGTTGTCCCCAACTACCGTACACAGAGGTTGCCCCCAACTACCGTACACAGAGGATGTCCCCAACTACCGTAAACAGAGGTTGCCCCCAACTACCGTACACAGAGGATGACCCCAACTACCGTACACAGAGGTTGCCCCCAACTACCGTACACAGAGGTTGTCCCCAACTACCGTACACAGAGGTTGCCCCCAACTACCGTACACAGAGGTTGTCCCCAACTACCGTACACAGAGGTTGCCCCCAACTACCGTACACAGAGGTTGTCCCCAACTACCGTACACAGAGGTTGCCCCCAACTACCGTACACAGAGGTTGTCCCCAACTACCGTACACAGAGGTTGTCCCCAACTACCGTACACAGAGGTTGTCCCCAACTACCGTACACAGGGTTGTCCCCAACTACCGTACACAGGGGTTGTCCCCAACTACCGTACACAGGGTTGTCCCCAACTACCGTACACAGAGGTTATCCCCAAATACCGTACACAGAGGTTGTCCCCAACTACCGTACACGAGGTTGTCCCCAACTACCGTACACAGAGGTTGTCCCCAACTACCGTACACAGTGGTTTTCCCCAACTACCGTACACAGAGGATGTCCCCAACTACCGTACACAAAGGTTGTCCCCAACTACCGTACACAGAGTTGTCCCCAACTACCGTACACAGAGGTTGTCCCCAACTACCGTACACAGAGGTTGTCCCCAACTACCGTACACAGTGGTTTTCCCCAACTACCGTACACAGTGGTTGTCCCCAACTACCGTACACAGTGGTTGTCCCCAACTACCGTACACAGTGGTTGTCCCCAACTACCGTACACAGTGGTTGTCCCCACCTACCGTACACAGAGGTTGCCCCCAACTACCGTACACAGTGGTTGTCCCCAACTACCGTACACAGAGGTTGTCCCCAACTACCGTACACAGAGGTTGTCCCCAACTACCGTACACAGAGGTTGTCCCCAACTACCGTACACAGAGGTTGTCCCCAACTACCGTACACAGAGGTTGTCCCCAACTACCGTACACAGTGGTTGTCCCCAACTACCGTACACAGAGGTTGTCCCCAACTACCGTACACAGAGGTTGTCCCCAACTACCGTACACAGTGGTTTTCCCCAACTACCGTACACAGAGGATGTCCCCAACTACCGTACACAGAGGTTGTCCCCAACTACCGTACACAGAGGTTGTCCCCAACTACCGTACACAGTGGTTTTCCCCAACTACCGTACACAGTGATTGTCCCCAACTACCGTACACAGTGATTGTCCCCAACTACCGTACACAGAGGTTGTCCCCAACTACCGTACACAGAGGTTGCCCCCAACTACCGTACACAGAGGATGTCCCCAACTACCGTAAACAGAGGTTGCCCCCAACTACCGTACACAGAGGATGACCCCAACTACCGTACACAGAGGTTGCCCCCAACTACCGTACACAGAGGTTGTCCCCAACTACCGTACACAGAGGTTGCCCCCAACTACCGTACACAGAGGTTGTCCCCAACTACCGTACACAGAGGTTGCCCCCAACTACCGTACACAGAGGTTGTCCCCAACTACCGTACACAGAGGTTGCCCCCAACTACCGTACACAGAGGTTGTCCCCAACTACCGTACACAGAGGTTGTCCCCAACTACCGTACACAGAGGTTGTCCCCAACTACCGTACACAGAGGTTGTCCCCAACTACCGTACACAGAGGTTGCCCCCAACTACCGTACACAGAGGTTGTCCCCAACTACCGTACACAGAGGTTGTCCCCAATTACCGTAGACATTGTTTGACACCAACTACCGTAGGTAGTGTTAGTTAGGCGATCTCCGGCAGTGGGAAGGGCCGGGTCTCATGAATTATTAACAGAACCGCACCTATGCAAATAGCTATGTAAATTCGACGCTTCCCACGATGATGTTTATAATTGCGGAGTATAACGGCGGAATTATCAACACTGGGGTAGACGACAGCCTAGTTCTCCAATATCTGCTGACATTCCTCCTCTTGTCCTAACTGTCACACGCACGCACTCTATCCTACCAACTACATAAACACAGAGCATCTTCAAGCCGTGTGAATAGACATTAGACTAATAAACAAACACCATTGACATCTAAAGAACATTAAACTATTTCCTCAAAAGTATGAAAACAGAATTTTATAGAATTGGCGAGCTACTCTGTCGATATATAGGTCCTCAAGATATCATTCGCTAATGTAAAGTGGAAAATTTGACCAAGTATGGCGAAGGATCACGGCTGTGGGTCATAGAAACCGGACAAACTATCAAAATTCTATAAGTCTTACGCCAGCTCTTTGTCGCCTTAGCCATCAAGTTTGTGCATAGGCATGAGATAACTGATCTCTTTCTTATTATTATATCATTATTCACACTTACCTTTCCCTTTATAGAAGGGCTTGTCGCATAATCTTTTATTCATTATCGGGGTATTGGAACTTTGGTTATCAAACATGAAGTTTGCAATGGCAATTTTGGCAATTTCAATAACAAAATGAGGAATACATAAGCCTACCACCAAAGTTATATATCAAATGAATACAACTTTCTGATATAATTGTTTGTAAAAATACAGTTTAAAACAGCCTAAATAGCCTATATAAATACCCAGTAGCCTATATAAATACCCAGTAGCCTATATAAATACCCAGTAGTCTATATGAATGCCCCGTAGCCTATATAAATACCCAGTAGCCAATGTAAAAGCCCATTAACCAATGTATGCCCATTAGCCAATATAAATGCCCAGTAGCCTATATGAATGCCCAGTAGCCTATATGAATGCCCAGTAGCCTATTTAAATGCCCAGTAGCCTATATGAATGCCCCCGTAGCCTATATAAATACCCAGTAGCCAATGTAAAAGCCCATTAACCAATGTATGCCCATTAGCCAATATAAATGCCCAGTAGCCTATTTAAATGCCCAGTAGCCTATATGAATGCCCAGTAGCCTATATGGATGCCCAGTTGCCAATGTAAAAGCCCAGTAGCCTATATAAATGCACAGTAGCCTATATAAATGCCCAGTTGCCAATGTAAAAGCCCAGTAGCCTATATAAAGGCCCAGTAGCCTATATAAATGCCCAGTAACCTATATGAATGCCCAGTAGCCTATATGAATGCCCAGTTGCCAATGTAAAAGCCCAGTAGCCTATATAAATGCTCAGTAGCCTATATAAATGTCCAGTAGCCTATATGAATGCTCAGTAGCCTATATAAATGCCCAGTAGCCTATATAAATGCCCAGTTACCAATGTAAAAGCCCAGTAGCCTATATAAATGCCCAGAAGCCTATATGAATGCCCAGTAGCCTATATAAATGCCCAGTAGCCTATATAAATGCCCAGTAACCTATATAAATGCCCAGTTGCCAATGTAAAAGCCCAGTAGCCTATATAAATGCCCAGTAGCCTATATGAATGCCCAGTAGCCTATATAAATGCACAGTAGTCTATATAAATGCCCAGTAGCCAATGTAAAATCCCAGTAGCCTATATGAATTGCCAGTAGCCTATATGAATGCCCAGTAGCCAATGTAAAAGCCCATTAGCCTATATAAATAACCAAAAGCCAATATATGCCCAATAGCCAATATAAACTCCTAGCGTAACTCTGAAGAATATTGGATTTAAGAAAGTACTCGGACTGAATCGAACAATACCAGAATCTCGAACTGAAACAATCAAAGTTACTGGAAGAGCGGTGGTCAAATATCGACAATAATTATGGCGCCATGTTATAAAGTTAGTCAGGCGCAATCAACAAGTTCTTTGTTCTTCACAGAAGTAAAAAATAATTAGGATCTTTCAACAACGCCCTGATTCACGGCAGAAAGGTCTTCATCAAAGGCCAATTCCAGAAGCTTGCTGTGAATGCTTTCAATTTTCCCCGAGAGAGGGCAGCACGACCGATGAATTTTAAAGCAGACGAGAGTTTCAAAGCAGCCCGGTCAGGCGAATTAATTAAGGGAGTTATTTATTAGTAGTGCAGCAGCAGGAATAATGGCACAAGATGAAAAAATATCAAGTGCTCTTTAAAATTTTACCCTCGTCTTCTTGAATTTATTGTGATGGTTTATTAGCGGTAGGTTGGATTTTGCTGAGTCAACATGGCTTTCTTTTGATAAAGTTTTGATGTACTTCTGTGTACAGTTGAAACGGAAATTACGGCTGTCTTATCTATTTATTTTTAGTTGCTTTATTACCTGGTTCAGTGCTATAATTATTTGTGATTATAATTATATCTTTAATTAATAATTCTATCGATGTTTGTGTATTTTTCTTTTGTTTAATTGGAATATGTATTGATTTTTTTATTATTACATTTTAATACCATATATGAGTCGTTCAGAATCCAAAGAGGTTAAGTCCATTGTTTTGATATTGTAGCGAGGTATTCATTATTTTACAAGCATTAATTAATTTACACTTGTATTAACAGAGCTATTATTAACATTGCTGTGTCATCCTTGGGTTTGTCTTTCCTAATTTTCCACATGGCAATATTTTAAAGAATTTTAGAATTTTAATATGGAATAAATATTTTTCTTCTTGGTTATTAAAGGGTTATCTTATTGCTCCCTTTTTTATTCTAAATCATAAACGTATAAAATCTCTATCAAAGAAACATGTTTTAAATCATCAAATATGAACTAGTAAACATTCATTTTTTAAAAATATTTTCTTTTTAGGCTCATCACTTGACTTCTTTAAACCCCTCGTATAAGGCATATATGCATATACACCTATTATTAAAATTGCTTCAAAATTTCAGTTTTGTCATTGCTAGCATCAACATCCGAGGCCTCGAGACCCGCGTCATCAACTGCCACCTGTCCCACACTCCTGAAGAACGGAATCTTCAACTGCAGGTCATCGCAGAGGAAGCCATCAGGGAAGATACGTGGGTGTTCGGCGACTTCAACATCTCCGAGGAGTCCTCGAGCGACATCAGATCTGGAGCCGTGGAAGCCTTCGCGGAACTCCTGGACCGAACCGCCCTCGTCGACATCGCCTCCATCTTCAATGCCGCACACCTGCCTACGAGGGTTGCCAGTTACAGAAGCCGGTTAGACGCCACCCGTCTGGATCGAGTTCTAATACCATCAAGACTCTCCGGACGCGTCATCCGTTACTGTACCCTCAAATACCGCTGTTCGGACCACCGTGCCATCCTCCTCCTGTTGGGGGATCCCCTTTCACCATCTGCGCCATCAATCTCCACGCTGCTTCGATCAGCGCCAGTCATTTAGAGATTTGAGGCGCTTTTCGGCAAAGCTTCTCTGAAGATCAAAGACATCCCTCCTGGATATCTATGGAGAGAATGAGGGAAACTGAAACAGGCCAGGTAGAAGACATCAAGTCTCTCCATTACCCGCGCTGAAGACGAAAACTACGTTGCCAGGGCAAACATGTTCCTGCGCTGTAGGCTGGAGGCAGAGACCATAGACACCGATTACCCTTCGCTTCCTAAGCTTGGGCGCGCTTTGTACGTCCGACTACATCGCTCGGAAATGGCGAACCCTGTCGAGAGAGAGAGTCTGAGGCGCATTGTCTTCAACTCCTTCAGAGGGCGCTTCGACAGCTCTGCTTGCAGCCCGGAGGCCATCGCTGGGTTCCTGCAAGGAGCTACGGAAAACATCACCCTGGGGGACAGTGACCCGCTTCATCGAGCAGATATCTCCTTGAGTGAGGTGGAAACTGCCATCAGCCGTCTGCCACAAGAGAAAGCGGCTGGTTGGGATAGCATGCCCTGCGAGCTCGTCGAGGGCTTCGAGGATTTCTTCTGAAGGGCCATACATCGAGTCATCCTCGAATGCAAGCTTCGCTGGGCTCTGCTTGAATCCTCGAGGAGAAATATGACGAGGTGGCCCTGGCCTTCAAGATCAATTCGCCGCTGGCAGTCATCTCCACCGACCTGTAGTCCGCCTTTGACAATGTGGACCGAGAGTTCCTGGCCGCCCAGCTGCGCTCCATCGGCCTGCCTCCAACCTTTATAGAATGGCTCCACCTTCTCTACGCGGAGGACGATGCTACCATCAAGGTCGATGGAAACTCCACCCGCCCATTCAGAATGCGCAGAGGGCTTCGGCAGGGTTGCGCCTGCAGCGCACTCTTTTCTCCATCTTCCCCGGTCCCCTCCTGGGCCATTCAAAGAGAGTTCTTGGAAGAGTCCTAGCGTACGCTGAGGATATTCTCCTGCTGATTCCCGAGGATTCGCAGTTCAAGAAAGCTAAGAACCACATGACGGATTCTGGTGTGCGTCAGGAGTATGCATCAACTTCTCTAAGAGTAAGGGACTGTGGTGCGGTGCTTGGAAGGACCACGCCGACTCTCCGTTGGGCATCTCGTAGCCTTTCATCACGGCGCTGTGCTTCGAAATTACATCAGGTTAAAGATTGTACTGGAGCAAAACCGAGCCTCGGTTAATAATATGATATCGGCACAGCACAGACTGTAATGGTATCTGTAAAAAACCGTCTGAAATGGTATCCGTACAGAAAAGACTGTAATGGTATCAGTAAAGAACAGTCTGTAATAGTATCAGTACAAAACAGTCTGTAATGGTATCAATACAGAACAGATTGTAATGGTATCAGTACAGAACAGACTGTAATGGTATCAGTACAGAACACACGATAATGATATTAGTACAGAACATACTGTAATGGTATCGGTACAGAACAGACTGTAATGGAATCAGTAAGGAACAGACTGTAATGGTATCGGTAAAAAACAGTCTGTAATGGTATCCGTACAGAACAGTCTGTAATGGTATCCGTACAGAACAGACTGTAATGGTATCAGTACAGAACAGACTGTAATGGTATCAGTACAGAACAGACTGTAATGGTATCAGTACAGAACAGACTATAATGGTATCGGTAAAAAACAGTCTGTAATGGTATCAGTACAGAACAGTCTGCAATGGTATCAGTACAGAACAGATTGTAATGGTATCAGTACAGAACAGACTGTAATGGTATCAGTACAGAACAGTCTGCAATGGTATCAGTACAGAACAGTCTGCAATGGTATCAGTACAGAACAGACTGTAATGGTATCAGTACAGAATAGACTGTAATGGTATCAGTACAGAACAGACTGTAATGGTATCAGTACAGAACAGATTGTAATGGTATCAGTACAGAACAGTCTGCAATGGTATCAGTACAGAACAGTCTGCAATGGTATCAGTACAGAACAGACTGCAATGGTATCAGTACAGAACAGATTATAATGGTATCAGTACAGAACAGATTGCAATGGTATCAGTACAGAACAGATTGTAATGGTATCAGTACAGTACAGATTGTAATGGTATCAGTAAAGAACAGACTGCAATGGTATCAGTACAGAACAGACTGCAATGGTATCATTACAGAAGAGACTGCAGTGGTATCAGTACAGAACAGACTGTAATGGTATCAGTACAGAACAGTCTGCAATGGTATCAGTACAGAACAGACTGCAATGGTATCAGTACAGAACAGATTGTAATGGTATCAGTACAGAACAGTCTGCAATGGTATCAGTACAGAACAGACTGCAATGGTATCAGTACAAAACAGACTGTAATGGAATCAATACAGAACAGATTGTAATGGTATCAGTACAGAACAGTCTGTAATGGTATAAGTACAGAAAAGTCTGTAACGGTATGGGTACAGAACAGACTGTAATGGTATTAGTGCAAAACAGACTGTAATGGTATCAATACAGAACAGATTGTAATGGTATCAGTAGAGAACAGTCTATAATGGTATCGGTACAGAACAGACTGTAATGGTATCGGTACAAAACGGTCTATAATGATATCTAATTGACAAATAGCAGTTTACAATGACAATCTCACATGCGTTTACAAAAACAAAATAATCAAGAAGACAAAAAAAGAGCTGTTATTTTTGTAGAGTGAATTATTTTTAAATTCATCTAAAATTAAACCAAAATAAGGTTATTTTTTAATTCAATTACAAGGATTATTTTTCAATTAATAAAAAAAAATAAAAATAAACATTTTAAAACGAGTATATCAGGAAGTGTAATAAACGAAATTAGTTTATTCTATATTTATTCAATAGATGCAGTTGACAATTGCCGTACAGAATGCGACACAGTCACGTGACCAATATGGCGAGCTGTAGGTCAGCAAGGTGTCACTCAACTTGACAAATTGCCGTCGGGGTCATTTGTCAAACGTCAGGTTCGGATCCATCTTTATTTGATGTGTGTGCACTGCTGATTATAACTATCTCCAGCCTTCTTTTCTCTATTCTATATATATTATTTCTATTGCAATTCTCTCTGTGCATGGTATTCATTAGCAATAAAATATATTTTTCTTATTTAAAATTATTGTTTAGATTTTTTTTTATTTTCTCACTCTTTTGTACAATTCCATATATATATATTATTTCTATTGCAATTCTCTGTGTATGGTTTTCATTAGAAATAAAATAATTTTTTTATTTAAAATTATATTGTTCAGATTTTTTAAAATATGCTCGTTCTTTTGTACAAATCTATATATTAAAAAACGAAAGAAAAAAGTAAAAGATAAAAATCTATATATTTTCCTTCTATTGCAATTCTCTGTGTATGGTATTCATTAGCAATAAAAATCACTTTTCTATTAGAAATTATTATTTAGATACTTTTTATAATATGTTTTCGCCCTTTTGTACAATTCTATATAGATTCTTTCTTTTGCAATTCTCTTTATAACGTATTTATTATCAATATTATTCATTTTTCTCATTTGAAATTATTTTTTAGATACTTTTTTTTTATGTTCGCTCTTTTGTACAATTCTATATATATTTGTTGCGTTCCCGGTTTGGATAGTTGAAAAGGGAGGGTACACGATGTGACTTATTAAAAGTTTCCTTACTTAAGTATATATATATATAGCAATTTAGGCCAACAACCCCATGTATATAACCCGCAGCAAGACCTTAATGTTGTATAATAGCAGCACAGCTGTCAGTGATGCACTATCGGCATATGTCTTTACATCATCACATGTAATGCAATTTGTGCAAACAGGATAAATAAAATAAATAAAAAAAAAGGGGGGGGAAAACTCCGTAATTGATTAAGAGTTGAGCTAAAGCAAGGATCGAGCATATAATATTGTCAGAACAATGGTCTAAAGATGGAAACAGCCGCGACACTATTATACAATTTCATCAGACAACCCATGAAATCGTTATTAAATTGGGCAATCTATAAAACACTGAAACACAGACACTCGCGGCAATGTATGTGGCCGGTAATTTATGGGAGACTTGATTATTAGTAACATTCCCTTCAAATAGGTAAGAAACATACAACATTTCATTTAAACAGTGGGAATAGCACCATAAGGCAAATTATGTATGAAATAGGTAACAGAGGAAACAAGAAAATTTCTCTAGATATTTATTTAAATATCTTAAAATTTGGGAACATGTCTATACTGACGAGATATGCTATTTACATAGTAAAATTTAGATAGAGGTGACCTGAAGTTACTTTATAGCCCTTTAGGGCCCATGCGAAATCTAGGTTGGCTACTACACAAAAGGGGGGGGGGGGGGGGGGGGGGGGGGGGGGGGAGGCGCTAAGTCATAATGACAAATGGCTTACCTTTTCTCGAAAGTGCCGGCAAAGGTCTGGTCTCCTGTCTGCAGACTGTCCTTTCACTGAGCGACTCCGATCGAATCCTGCCTTTTGGCAAAGAACCTTCTTTTATTCATCTCTCTCTCCATTTTCATTCGCCGAAAGAAACACCAATCAAAATGGCCAACGGCTCCAGTATCAATTTCATAGACGCCCCAGGCCTCATCAAAATAGAACATATAGTATTACCAAAACAAAAAATCTAAAGAGAGAAACAGCCACGGCACTAGTGTAAGATTTCAGACTCCAGGCCTCTTCCATCAAAATAGAACATATAGTATTACCAAAACAAAAAAATCTAAAGAGAGCAACAGCTACGGCGATAGTGTAAAATTTCAGACCCCAGGCCTCCCCTTCCACATGGATTGAAATACCATCCTCCCTTTTTCTCGGGACGATATATATATATCGCCCACCTCCGTCTTAGCTAAAATCGACACAGGCCCCTTTTCACTTGAACTGTAATATAACGCCTTCCTTTCTCGGGGAGGATATTTTATAAGGTTCAGTCTTTAGAGATCTTCCTTCTCCATTTTCCCCCTTTTTTTTTTCTGGTCACCTTTACCTAAATTTTTGGTGAGGGGAATATATGTACGTATGAAACAACAGTTTCCAGCTCGGAAGTCTCTGGATGTCTTCTTCTTTACCAGGCATCAGCTTTCGGCATGGAAGTCTGGTGTCACCAAGTGTCTAAGTTTCTGGGCAAAAAAAAATGGTCTGTAAGTCTATGTGGGAGGGAAGCCATGTATCCATTTGATTTGATTATACATACGCCTTCTGTTGGGGTATGGTTACAAAAACGTGCCCCAACATATTCTTTCTATTGCAATTCGGTGCAAAGTATTCATTCGTAATAAAAATTATTTTTCTTATTAAAAATCATTGTTTAGATTTTTAAAATATGTTTTCGCTCTTTTTTACAATTCTATATATTTTATTTCTATTGCAATTCTGCGGGAGGTATTTATTAGCAATAAAATTCATTTTTCTCATTAAAAATTATTGTTTAGATTTTTAAAATATGTTTTCGCTCTTTTGAACAATTCTATATATTTTCTTTCTATTGCAATTCTATGTAAAGTAATTCATTCGTAATAAAAATATATTTTCTCATTAGAAATTATTGCTTAGATTTTTTTCTGAAAATGTTTTCGCTCTTTTTAACAATCTATATATATTCTTTCTATTGCAATTCTGTGGGAGGTATTTATTAACAATAGAAATCATTTTTCTTATTTAAAATCAAATTGTTTAGATTTTTTAAAAATTTGCTCGTTTTTTTTTTATACAATTCTATAAATATTCTTTCTATTGCAAATCTATCTCAGTCAAATACACCTTAAATGACGAAAACCAGTTTTTCTCACCAATTGCAATTGCAAGAGCTTCAGTGATTAAATTAAAGTTTTCTAAAGAAAATGTTCTATGTCATTGCATCCTACATACTACACCTATACACTATCGTATAGAGGCTGCCTGGCCGGCATTCATAGTTCTTCAAATATTCGGCCAGGCAGCCTCTATCTTTACGATAATCAAGGTCAATTTTGGTCTCAAGGTATTCAAGATGGCAAGGCTACTAGTGAAGTCTATGATTGGAACAATAAAAATATTCACTGGCCGAAGTATCTTTTATTTGAGGACCTATACACTAGTTAAAACAGCTGTTTGTTATTTTGGGAGAAGCAACATCGTAGAGTAGTGCGGAATTTACTTTAGGATAAAAAAAATAAATTATCATGGTGAAAAGTACTTGCTATGTTTATCTCAGTTGGTTATCGGGATGTAGACATCACCGTATACAAAATGTAATTGTGTGTGGGGAGATGAATTTTGATATTTCAGAAGACAAAACTTTGACTAATCCCAAAGCTAACTGATGTAACTAAATGATTTGGGTACCACAGACCAAGAGTGATGTATGCATATGGTAATTTAAACCAGCAACCTCATATTGTAAAATACTTATAAATAGATTTTCATGTTGTATAATAGAAACACATCTATAAATAATTATACGCATGATTAACATGTGTCATTATAATCACCATATGTAATGTACTTTGTACAAACTGAGGATAAATAAATAAAACTCTGTAATAGATTAAGAGTTGAGCTAAAGCAGAGATCGAGATGTAGCAGTCCCACAACAAGGTCTAAAGATAGGAAACTGCCAGGGCGTTGCCAGAGCGTACAATTTCGCTTCCGATCCACGCTCTTGTTGCATCCAATGAAATTTAATACTTCCACTCTCGGCAAAGATATATAAGCCCTCCGCCCTAGCCAAAAAAAATACTCACTTGATAGTCACTTCACCATCAGCGGAAGCCCTCGTCAGTTGTGTCCCAGGTCCACCTCATCGACCATGTAGAACAGTAAGAACTCTTCTATCTCCATCTTGCTTCCTAGCTCGACTTTTATATGTTCACGGAACTTTCCTACTACAACTGTCTCTCTTCGTGTTTGTGTATGGACATTCCCAAGCTTTCCACTCTGCCTCGACCACGACTGCCTGTACTCTGTGAGAACTGTAAAGGTCTTCCAAGGTGCAGAGAGGTACTGGAAAACTCTCCACGCCCTGACTGTTCCTCTCGGTTATCACACTATAGCGAGAGTCGACAGGATCTCACACCATTGATTAAGTCGACTGGAAACCTCATCACAGATAAGTCGACAGGATCTCACACAATAGCTTAAGTTCGACTGGATACCTCATCACATGCATACATTGATAATTATAACAGCTAACAAAGTTGTTGTGTCGTCGTGTATCTCCAATCACCAACACGACTGCGTGGGCAAATATGGCTTTTTATTACCTACACAAGATGAGATACAAGACTCGTCTAACTTACTAATGGACTGTCGCTCTAAAACTAACAATGGTATTTATATGTTACAAAGTACCATTAATAACTATGCAAAATAGGGATATCTTATAAAAGCATAACCAACTATGCAAAATAGTGCAGATACAATATAAGTAAATATTAAAAATAAAAAGGCATATCCTGACCAGGAGCACATGTGATTTTCAGAAAGCAGAGCGCCATCTGGTGGAACAGAAATCAACTAAACATTGATTCAGCCTGTTCCCTGATATTTGGCCAACCCAATTTCCTGATAAATCAAGAAAAGCCATCCACGAACGCGTTTCGCGCTCGTCAGCGTGTCTATTATTTTTTCACGTGTTAAGCGTATTTACGTAAGTTTGGCCTTAAATACCCATTTCTTGGTTTCTAAAGAAGCCACTGGGGCCAAAAATCTTTTTGGTCGCAGTGGTACAGCCTACTCCACGCTGACGAGCGCCAACAGCGCGAAACGCGTTCGTGGATGACTTTTCTTGATTTATCAAGAAATTGGGTTGGCCAAATATCAGGGAACAGGCTAAATCAATGCTTAGTCGATTTCTGTTCCACCAGATGGCGCTCTGCCTTCTGAAAAGCACATGTGCTCATGGTCAGGATATGCCTTTTTTTTTTAATATCCACACCTTTCCTTTTTATTATTTTTTTCTGTTATTTTTTCACATAAGCAAATATGTTAATACACAACAAAGGTAAAGCCAGGTTCCCTTGGTCAGAAGATAATTGAGGATAAGAATGATGATTATGGATGCTGTACAAGAACTACACAGAATTCAGATGGTCTGTTGTTCATAATTCAATAAAATTATCTTGTTGTCTTTCATTTAGATATGTTGAGAAGTATCAGCAATAAAGTGACAAATGATAGTAAAAAGAGAAGTTTGACCAGGAGGGAGTTTTCAATCTTATTAAAGGCGGGGTGAAGTTTTCAACTAGCAATAATCGTGCGTCGAAGACTCTCATTGGCTACGATATCGCCTTCTCTGAGCAATTATTAAAAAAAAATCCACCTCTTTCGTATTCATAAACATAAAATCTAAGCTTCATTTTTGACGAGAGGTTTGCTTCTTCTTTTATGAGCATGACTTTCCTCTGGGAAAAATTTCGATCTTTTTTTGGTCATAAAATTATCCCTCCTCCTTACTGGCATGAATATTGGGAAGATGAGTCCCTTGTGGGATGGCGAGTAATCAGAAAACTGACGAGGGCCACAGCCTGGGGCCTCCAGCCAGGATTTCTGAATTTCTCAAATCTGGATTGGAGACAACTTGACCTATCCGAACACGCATCTGCCAGCTTACAGACGCGGTCTTTAGATGGCGAGCTGGATTTATTCTGATGAGAGAGATGCCGATTCTTCCTCCATTTTAAAATGCATCATGTGTTGTTCCAGTTACCTTTTGATCCTTAGACATTCCATTGTACAACAGTGACTACTGAGATTTCAAGCTATAGAGCGAACCCAAGGCTATCTGAACTTTAAGATCAATTATCCATCGCCAAAACTTAGAGAGAAAAGTTATTTTTAATATTCTTCGCATAAATGTATGTCGAATTGGGTCGACTCACTGTGGGATCGGGGTGTTGACTTACTGTGGGATTACTGTGGATTCACTGTAGAATCCTGTCGAATTGTGTGGTTGGGTGGATATGATTGGATTGGGGATTGATGGCGCAGTCTTGGTCGAATGGTGGTTTTACACAGGGGAAGAACGAGCACACCTGGATGGGGTAGAAAAGACCTTAGCGAAAGGGAGAATGATGAGACTGACTGGAGGTATTTGGCCTTTCACATGATGGAGCGTACACTACCTTGGTTGGAGCCTATGTTGAGCACACCTAGCTCGTAGCACGGTCACCTACCTTCTTTTTTTACTTCTCTTCCGAGATCATCGACATCAACTCTCTCGATTTCTCATTGGTGGAGATCCTTCCACGTGCTATCTGATGATTCGCTATCAAGTTGTCATGCTTAAAGGTGATTGGTTGTTGATTTTTCATGCTTAAATGTGATTGGCTCAGTACCTCCATTGTCGCCATGATTGCAATCCTCCAGGAAGAAGAAGGCCTTTGAACTTAAGTTTTATGGGGGTCCAGGACAGTGACCTTTACTTCCTGGATGATGCAATCCTGTTAATTGTTCTTTCCCTTCTCGCGAGGCCTAACTTTTATTAAACCTTTTGACGATACATTATACATAGATTGTGGTGGGGTTACATATTCCTATATACAGATTATCACATGTATATATAATATTATGTAGAAAAATAATCAGAAAATGAAAAAAAGGTCAGGTGTTGATATTAAAAACAAAATTGGCATATCCTGACCACTAACATGAGCATTTTAGGTGGCAGAGCGTCATCTAGTGGAACAAATTTTACGCAAACTTGGCCTTAAATACCCATTTCTTAATTTCTCAGGAAGTCTCTGGGACCAAACCTTTGGTCGTTGAAGTACAGCCTGCACCACGACGACAAGGGCCAACAGCCCGAAACGCGTACGTGGTTGGCTTTTTTTTTATTTATCAAGAAAATGGGTTGGCCAAATATCACGGAACAAGTTTAATCAACGTTTAGTTGATTTTGTTTCACTAGATGGCGCTCTGCTATCTAAAGTACTCTTGTGAGCGGTCAGGATATGGTATTATTATTTTTTAATATTATCATTATATATATGTGGAGAATCTTGCCGATTCTCCGTTTACTCCGTGGTAGTTGTGACAGCGAAGGTGCTGTCAACTGGAAGTTGGGATTGGATTGGTGAATTTTGCAGTCGTGATGGCAGGAGTGAGGACACAGGATTGGTTGGTCAAGAGAACCGATGCTGACAGACAGAGAGCATGGAGGAGAGTGAGCTTACGCCCTGCGATTTACTATGGATCAGAATACACGTCTAGTACGGATGAGACTCGCAGACCTACTGAGACTTCCCCAGTCGGGTGGTGTCACGTGACCTTTATTGAGATTCTGATTGGTCATTCATTACATCATGGAATATGAAGAATCGCCTTGATTGGTCCAAACAACTGGGAAGCCATCTTTGATAGTTATAGCAGAAAATGTGAGGATGGAGCATTGACCTAAATAAAGTTGTTTTCAGCGAATTCAACTCCGGGGTCCTTTGTCTTGGAGTTCTCTGGAATAAAAGTGTCGTTGACCTAGCGCTAATGATGCGAGATAGAAATCTTTCCTCTTAACTCTAGGCCTAACTGCAATCGTTTATTAATCTCTATAATCGTATTATCTCCTTATTTTTCTCTGTCTGTCTGGCATACAGTCCGTATTTTATTTGGCTCTTAGCAGTACATCATGTCATACAGTAAGTTGGTACAGGGTACAAGGTGGTTGGACATAGGCAGGGACATGGTAGAATGACTGGGGTTTTAAATTATCAGATATATATATATATATGATAATTTAAACCAATAACCCTATATTATGTAATACGTATAACAAGCTTGTCATGTTGTATATAGAACTAATTATAAACTAACTAATTATACGCATAATTGACATGTCTCCTTGCACCACCATATGTAATGTACTGAGGATGAATAAATAAAATATAATAGATTAAAAGCCAAGTTAAAAGCAAGATTGAGAGATCCCAAAGTAACTTCTAAAGATAGATTGTTAGCCGACAGGTAGGCGCCAGACTCGAATATCATCGACACGTGCATGACCCAATTCTCTTAGTCAGAGCGGTCGTATAAAAAGGCCGCGTAGCAACAGCCAGTTCAGTCCAGTTCCCCATCAGCGCGTCGCCGGTTGTCTCCAAGTTCCCCCTCATTCACCATGTAAAACAGTAAGGAATCTTCTATCTCCATCTTAGCTCTTGGCTCGCTTTTTATCTATTCAAGGAACTTTCTTTCAACTGTGTCTCTTCGTTTTGTGTGTGTGGACATCCCAGCTTCTCCACTCTGCCTCGACCACGACTGCCTGTACTTTGTGAGAACTGTTAAAGGTCCTACAAGGTGCAGAGAGGCACTGGAAAACTCTCCACCCCTGACGGTCCATCGCGGTTACTACAGGTTTGACCCTCGGTTGCCACAACTTATAGCGAGAGTCGACCAGAGCCTCACAATATTATTACAGAGAGTCGACAGGATTACCACAACGAAGGAGACCACAACGAAGAAGGTAAAGACTGTCCAGATAGATAGAAAAGAGCCAAGAAGCAAGATGGAGGAACAAGCACGCCATTCCAACAAAACGACCAAGCAATCTTCCCCCCAACGACACAGCCGAACATCCCGCAAAATAAGCCGGTGAGAAGTTACCCACCTTCGACCTTACAACGCTACCATCCAGACGACATGCCACCATCGCCAAACAGAAGTCACAAGCTTCTACAAGCTCTACAAGACGCCTTCCACGTCGTCAGGACAACAACCAAAGACCAAGTCTCCTGACTGAACAATCATAAAAACTGTGAGTTTTTAAAAAATCTACTTAACTCTTTCTACATGCTAACAACTTGATTTTCCATAAATATAATGTTTATTTTTACTGTAATTATTTTTAAATCAAATTTTACCATTTTTATAGCATTTCAATTCAAATTTTAAATATTGTACACCCTCATTTATCAATTTTTACTTTATTTTAAGCAACTTATAAATTTTAATTCATTACTTGCAATCTTACAGTTTTAAAAAATCATATTATATTTAAATTACTCGAATCATAATTCTAAACTTATTTGTGTGTTTTTTTTAATACCTTATTTTTATACCAAAAACACCAATGTCTTAATTAAATACACAAAACTTTGCAAAAAATCATTGTTATGTTCACTATTTTATGTACACGCCCCATTCAATTTATAAGTCACTATCACGCTTTTCTCTTTTACAAGGATAATTTTCGCACTAACATAAGCAACGATTTAAAAAATATATTCAAATTTTAATAAACATAGATGAAACGCATTTTTTTTAATACAAAAATCGAAAGATACACTATCTTCAAAAGCACAACTAGAAAAGTAACTGTCCTTCCCCAAAACAAGTTTAAAATTCCAGCATTGCTACACTCCCTCGTCTTTTTCTTTTGACATACATAATTATTAATAATTCACACATCTCTCAGAACGAACTTCAACACACTCCCACATCACTTTCTCCAATTGGCCACATCTATTAACGCGCGATTTAACACGTCCAATTTCGAGCCACACGAGCTCCATATCGTCGCGAACACAAAGATTTCGCAATAAACATACCACCTCTATAACAATCTGAAAATTCTCGATGTGTTTCGTACAACAACCACCCATGACTAAAAAATTTGTTATTTATTCGGAAACTAGTTAGATGCTGTACCAAAAACGAAGACTTCACGTAACACCTTTCTATCCAATCCACTTACTAAGTGTCACAGCGCATCACAACAATTTTTTTCACTTAACAGGCCCAAGACGCCTTCATGCCTGTGACACCTCACCAAAAGCGTGTCTACGTTGAAGTCGCACTTTTACGCACATCTAACCTGACATCATTGAATAACATTTTTTAATAAGTCCGCAACAACGTCGAGACACAACGCTTGCGAACACCGAGAAAACTATATTTTCAAATAGACAAGTACCACTGTGCTGAGAGAATTTTCTTCCAGCCAGCAGGGTGACTCACAAACATCAATAAACAGTTGCAGCGGCGGCAGGTTACATGACACCTCCAATTCCCGTCCGCCTGTACTTGAAGCTCGTGGTCCAGCTTGCAGAATGGATAGATTGCAGCACCTAAAACTAATTGGCTTACCAATAATTACCCAATTCACTTATTAATTTGAATTTTAATATTGAAAAAAATATCATTAAACTTTATATCTTTAATTATCATTATGTGTTTTACAACTTTTACATTATTTTCACGCCCAGTATGGAATATTTTTTTCTAAACTAGAACGCCATCTTTCATAATGTTAACCCTTTATTGTTATATATTACAATCATCTTCGTCAATGCAATCCATTTTTTAAAGAATCAATCAAGTTATCATTTATTTTATATTTGTATACTACATGTCTTTGTTTTTCTATACTCCAACACATTCAGCCATCATCAGCCATCCCCAAAGTTGAATATATTTCTTACACATCTCACCAACGCCTTAAAACACAACACAACATACATTAAAGATTTTATATGCTTATTGAGGTCACCAATTAAAACAACTTGGTTAAGTCTTATAGACTTTATGATGCAAAAGAGAAATCATTCTCTACATACCAGCATTGAGGACAAACGAAAAGATCATTTCACGTATTCCCTGTTCAGAGAGACATAGAAACACCAATGTGTGCCAAAAGGGAAATGACCTAGTTACACACCACAGTTGTAACTTTTATTCCAAAGAGACAATTTTTGTTCCATTTTTGTTCCTACTTAACATTTATCTAATCATTAATAATCTTTAATTATATTATAATTTTTGTATAAAATCTTGAATAATTATTTTTATTTTTTTTTACTTTTCAATTATAATCAAATTTTTATTCCAACATTATTTTAACAACTTTATTTTAACAATGGCAAAACAGTTAATTCTTTCAATAATCATTTTTAATTCATTATTATATCTTTTATATATTACTAATTCTCATTATTATATCTTTTATATTTTACTAATTCATTATTATATCTTTTTTATATTACATGTTTGATCTTATCCACTTATACTGTTGTTATCCGCAATCATATTTCTATTTTTTTTATTCACTATATTTTTGTTTAAATAACTTTATTATATGACAATGTTTATCATCAACTATCGGGCATCTACAACAATCGTTTTCAACAATCATATTCTTTAACTAATTCCCTATACTTTCTCACTACCTATTTCAGCCATTGCTAGAAACGACAGCACTGCTTGACAATTTTCCTTTTGATTTCGTAATTCAACAAACTCTTTGTAAACACAGTTCCCCAAAAGTACAAATCTCAACTTTTTGGTCTGAACACGTTTCAAAAGTTTATTTCAATCATCCGCAGAGCACATCACCAACGCATGCACAAAGCGTTCACTTTTTTCAATTTTCAATTTTTTTTTTTCAGCTCTAGCGGACCACAATCAACCTTTGATTTCAAGTCAAGTCAGACCCTACTGTCGCTACAACAATTCTACTTATCGCATGGCTCTACCACCCCTTTCAAGCATATTAATTCTTTTCTTCAACATCTTTTCAACCAATAACCCTACAATTGTGACAAAGCACTGTAACCTTATACAGGATCACAGGTGAAACATTGCCTAGGAAGACGCACAAGTCTATATCCTCGCTTTGCACCTGGATCTCAGTATTTGATTGTCTGTGCAACACTTACAATTGCATATTCTTCAACCCCTAACCCTTTCCAACGCCCGCCAACAATCTCTTAGAACATCATCATTATTTTTTTTAGCAAACAAAGGTTTTATCTACAGTTCTCTTTTATAATGAATATCATAACTTTTAAATTAAACATAAGTTTTATTTTTATAATTTTCAGATATAGCCAAATAAACATCTTGTATAGCCCTTTACCCTCACAGTTTTAATTAATTAAAATAAATTTTAATTACTTACCTGTGTTAGAGAGGCTTTACCCGCTTAAACCCGGATAAACCCTTTCACTCCCGGGGCCCATCTATGATAATTTAAACCGATAACCCTATATTATGTAATACGTATAACAAGCTTGTCATGTTGTATATAGAACTAATTATAAACTAACTAATTATACGCATAATTGACATGTCTCCTTGCACCACCATATGTAATGTACTGAGGATGAATAAATAAAATATAATAGATTAAAAGCCAAGTTAAAAGCAAGATTGAGAGATCCCAAAGTAACTTCTAAAGATAGATTGTTAGCCGACAGGTAGGCGCCAGACTCGAATATCATTGTTTTAATGTCCATCGATACAGAGAGCCAAACAACAACTGACTCACCCGTGCAGCCAAGGCCACGCTCCGCTGCGTCACGTGGGAAAACATAGGTAGATGTTTTCTTACATCTTCTCAGCACATCCCCCTTTTTAAGACTTGAAATATATATATACATTACAAACTTTAAATGCATAATATAATTAATAATGAAGACGATCCACAGGTTTAACAATTCGTCCACTCCGGGTTCTTATCTGGCCGTCTTCTGAGTCGTTAGAGGGATAATCCACAACTGGGGTCTTTTCATTTTCAACCAGTTCCTCCCCCGAAAAGGTCGGCGTCGATGGGTCGGCTGGATATTGCACTGTAACACCTTTTCGTAGATGGAACCTGTTTCGACGTAAAGTCCCAACTGGAGTATCAACCATATACGACCTTGGTGTCGATGCTTTCTTCTTTACAATCCCCCAGATTCGCATATCTGTAATCCAAACCGTGTCACCTTCGGATAGCTCCTCCATGTCCGTAGCTCCGCAGCGTCGATCATATCTGGATTTCATATCCTTTCTCCTTCTCCCCTCCTTTCTTTTCAGGGCCTGAGAGTCCACCAACTTTGGATTAAGATTCTCTGGTGCAATTGGCAAGGTCGTTCGGAGTTTACGTCCCATGAGAAGCTCAGCAGGGCTGTAACCGTTCTCCAAAGGGGTCGATCGATACTCCAGGAGTCCAAGCGATGGGTCTTGATTTTTCTTGAGGATCAACTTAGCAATTTTCACACCTGCTTCTGCCATCCCATTGCTCTGCGGGAATCGAGGACTTGAAGTGACATGTGTGAATCCGTACTGCCTTGCGAAATTTGCAAACTCACGAGCAGCTCCAAATTGCGTCCCATTATCGCTTACAACAGTTTCTGGTATTCCATGTCGGGCAAATATGGATTTGCAACTACGCACCACCACACTGGCTGTGAGCCGATCCAGCTGAATCATTTCAGGAAAGCGAGAATAATAGTCAATTACGACTATATACCACTTATTCTCGAACTTGAACAAATCCATTCCAATCTTTTGCCACGGTCGTGAAGGAAAGTTCGTTGGTATCAAAGGTTCATGTTTTGAGACGGCTTCCTGGATACAGACACTGCACTTTCTGACCGTTTCCGCGATCTCTTCCGAAATTCCAGGCCACCATACCGTCTCACGTGCTCGAAGTCTTGTTTTTGTAATCCCGAAGTGCCCAGCGTGCAACTTATCTAGGATCTCCAGTTTCATACTTGCTGGAATAACAAGACGACAGCCACGCATCAGTAGTCCATTTTGAACGCCGAGTTCATCCTTGACATGCCAATAAGAGAGCAGAGCCTGTGACATTTTCTTCTTATCTGGCCAGCCATGCTCAAGGTAGTTGACTACTGCTTTCAGGGTCGTATCTTCTTGTTGAGCTTCAAAAATCTTCGTCAACATCTCGTCTTTGTCGGTTATACTCGAGAGAACTACATTTATATGCGCTGAGGTTTGCCGTTCGTTTTCACCTCCCTCGGTTGTAAGAAGTGGTTGTCTGGATAATGCATCGGCGTCGAGAAGCTCCTTTCCAGGGATATGCACTATTTCGAATCCAAACCTCATCATACGCATTCGGAAACGTTGCAGTCTTGGGGTCAGCGAACTCAATTCTTTCGTCGAAAATAGAGGAATGAGAGGCTTATGGTCGGTCTCAATTCGGAAACGCTTTCCAAGCAGGAAATCTTGAAAACGTTCGCAGGCCCATGTAATTGCGAGAGCCTCTTTCTCGATCTGAGCATATCGTTTTTCGGTAGGTGTCATAGTTCTAGAAGAATAAGCAACAGGTAGCCAGATTCCATTCTTACCTTCTTGCTTCAGTACCGCTCCCAAGCCGTATGAAGATGCGTCGGATGACACCATAGTTGGTTTCCTGACATCGTATGCTGCCAAGATGGGTTGAGTCGTGAGCAATTCTTTCAACTTTCGGAATGCTCGCTCCTGGCTGCTATCCCAAACGAAGTCTTGACCTTTCACCAACAACTGGTTCAGTGGAGCCACAATTTCAGATAAATTTCCCACAAAGCGTCCCAGATGGTTCACCATGCCAAGAAATCTTCTTACGCCATGAACATCGGTCGGAGCAGGCATCTCCGCCACTGCTTCGATTTTCGCTGGATCTGGTCGGATACCGTCTTCATCCAGTATGTGCCCAAGAAAATTAATTCTTGGCACGCCGAAGACACACTTGGCCTTGTTTAGTGTAACTTTCGCCTCTTTCAGTTTTCTGAGCACTAAACGAAGAATTCGATCGTGAGTCTTGGAGTCGGAGGCAAATATCAGGATATCGTCCAGGTAACACATTACACCGTCCATGCCTTGCAAGATTATTGACATAACTTTCTGAAAATACTCTGGGGCGAGTGAGATTCCAAATGGCATTCTGCAGTATTTATATCTCCCAAAAGGAGTGATGAAGGTCGTTAAATGCTGGCAGTCCGGGCTCAACGGAATCTGGTGAAAGCCACTGTTCGCGTCCAGTTTCGAAAAGAATCTTGCTTCCCCCAGTTGCCCCAGCATGTGCTCCACCACTGGCATGGGATGCACTTCGCGCTGTACATGTTCGTTCAGCCTTGAGAGATCCACACAGAGTCGTATGTCGCCATTCGGTTTACCAGCAATCACAGTCGGTGCACACCATTCAGTCGCAACGTTAACTTGTGCTATGATTCCCGCCTTCTCGAGCTCTTCCAATCTTGTTTTGAGCTTTTCCATCAAAGGTATTGGTACCCGTCGAGGAGTATGCACAGCATATGGTTTTGCTCCAGGTTTCAATTTGATTTCGTAAGGGTTTCCGATCTGTCCCAGTCCTTCAAATACTTCAGGGAATTCCTTGATCGGGTTAATTCTCGTCGCAACCACTTCAATCCGCCTCGCCAGGTTCAAGAGCTCACATGCCCGGCGACTCAGAAGAGGTTCACTCAAACGACGAATGACATAAATATTCTCCTTGATTTCATAGTTGCCATTTCGCAGCGTTGATATAAACATACCCACAGTCTGAAGTTCGGAGAATTCAGCAGCTCTAATGTTGATATCACTTTCCACTAGTCGTTGCTGTCCCATTATCTTCTTGAAGAGACACAGAGGAACACATGTAACATCCGCCTGGGAGTCGAGCTTGAACTTCACCTTTTTCCCGTTCACTTGGATTTCTGCTGTCCATCGCCTCCTGCACTCGTCTTCATCATTATCGAGATTAGATGAATCCTCCACAGCTGAGACCTCCAGGAGAAAACCAATTTCTTCATCAAGTTCAGAAACAGCTTTGACTTCCGCAGTCTTCGCCTGCTTATCTGGGCAGCAATTTGCAAAATGGCCAGTTTTTGAACATAGGTTACATCTTTGTCCTTCAGCACGGCAAGCCTGTCCTTCCCTGTGGGTGAAACCTCCGCATTTTGGACATCGTGATCTTGTTTTGGCTGACTTCTCCTTCTTCCTCGAAGGCTGCTGTTGTTGTTTCGGTGAAAGTATCTTCGAGTTGAACTTCACCTGATTGACCTTTTGGCTTGTTGAGGGACGCTGCAGGTCGACTTGCTGCTGTCGAACGGCTTCCTGCTGTCGAACCATTTTCACCGCCTTTTCCAAAGTCAGTTCGCTGTCCAACTGCATTCTTTCAGACAAAGCTTTGTCCCTCACTCCAACCACAATTCGGTCACGGATCAACTGCTCATGAAGACCCTCAAATTCGCAACTATCAGCCAATTTGTACAATGAAGTGATGAATTCGTCCACTGGCTCCCGATCCTCTTGGATTCTTGAATTAAATTTCGCACGTTCGTAGATAATATTCTTCCTGACACAGAAGTGGCTGTCGAAGGCCTTGAGGACGGAATCAATTTTCGTTGCCTCTTCCTCCTTTTCGAACTTGAAGGTCCTGAATATATCATCCGCGCGGTCACCCATCAAGTACATGAACAAATCGATCTTGTCCGCCTCCTCTTTCTTCTTCATTCCACTGACCACGAGGTATCGTTCGAATCTCTTCCTCCATTTGGGCCATTCGTTGGGAGTCGAGAAGTCGAAAGTTTCTGGAGGTTGAATCTGAGCCATGTTGAATTATCTTCCAAGGTACGCAAAAATCGATATTTTGCAATATACGGGTTCGTATTTTATCCAGTTATCGCTGCCACCATGTTTTAATGTCCATCCATAGAGAGAGCCAAACAACAACTGACTCACCCGTGCAGCCAAGGCCACGCTCCGCTGCGTCACGTGGGAAAACATAGGTAGATGTTTTCTTACATCTTCTCAGCACAATCATCGACACGTGCATGACCCAATTCTCTTAGTCAGAGCGGTCGTATAAAAAGGCCGCGTAGCAACAGCCAGTTCAGTCCAGTTCCCCATCAGCGCGTCGCCGGTTGTCTCCAAGTTCCCCCTCATTCACCATGTAAAACAGTAAGGAATCTTCTATCTCCATCTTAGCTCTTGGCTCGCTTTTTATCTATTCAAGGAACTTTCTTTCAACTGTGTCTCTTCGTTTTGTGTGTGTGGACATCCCAGCTTCTCCACTCTGCCTCGACCACGACTGCCTGTACTTTGTGAGAACTGTTAAAGGTCCTACAAGGTGCAGAGAGGCACTGGAAAACTCTCCACCCCTGACGGTCCATCGCGGTTACTACAGGTTTGACCCTCGGTTGCCACAACTTATAGCGAGAGTCGACGAGGTTCTACAACAGGCCAACCAGAACCTCAACGCATTATTACAGCTAGTCGACAGGATCCCTAATCACAGATAAGGATCCCAACCCAATATCACATATATATATATATATATATATATATATATATATATATATATATATATATATATATATATATATGTGATGAGGTATCCTGTCGACTTATCTGTGATGTTGAAGTTGATTTTCTAAAAATATCGATTCCATAAAATTCAACATTAGAATTAAAAACCGCACAGTTTGTATCCAAGATGTGCCGTTTTTATTTGGACCACAATAATTGACATATTATATATCCAATAGAGTGGCAGCGTTCTTGGATCGATATGGAAAAAAAATGACAATGTGAAAAAAATAGTACAAATGTGATATTGTACTGAGATAAGGTTCATAAATTATGAAAAAAAAAGGCATCTCCTTATCGCGAAATTGAAAGTTGCTGATGGGTTGCGCCATTTGTCGGAATAAATATCAACTATTCTCGTTAATTTTTAATAATTCCAGAATTAACCAAATACCCATTCTTGATTAATCAAGAAAAGCTAACCACGGACGCGTTTCGGGCTGTTGGCCCTCATCAGCGTGGTACAAGCTGTACCTCAACGACCAAAAAAACTGGTCATTCAGGCATCCTGAAAAATCTTGAAACGGGTAGTTAAGGCCAGAAGTGCGTGAGAACGCGAATCAATGTGAAAAAATTGTACACATTTGATATTGTACTGGGATTCGTGATGTGAGATTAGTCATTGAGGTACAGCTTGCACCACGCTGACGAGGGCCAACAACACGAAACGCGTAGGTGGTTAGTTTTTATTGATTAATCAAGAATGGGTATTTGGAAATTTTGGAATAATTAAAAATCAACAAATCGTTGATATTTATGCCGATAGATGGCGCAAGCCATCAGCAACTTTTAGTTGCCCGATAAGTAAATGCCTTTTTTTTTTCCTTTTTTAAAAATGTCATCGTTCGTCATCCCAGTAGTGTGCCAGTTTTTATTATTATATTTTAAGTTTACCGGTATATTAGGCATAATGAATTAGAGCGCCATCTATTTATAAGAAATTGAACTATTTAGTGCTACCTTTTTTGAAAATAAAACCTAACACTGTCTTTACCGCGATGGAAGTCCTGGCTCATTAGTGCTTAACACTCCCAACTGTTTCGCCAGTTTAATCAATCATGGGGGTTGGTGGAAGGATGGTCTAAACCGTTGGTTTTCGACCGCTACGACCCGGGTTTGATTCCCGTATTGGGCACTTTTTTTCTGATTAAAAAAATGCTCCAATAGGCCCAGATTCTTGCAAAAGTCCAACCCCACCAGCGATTGCAAGTAACCAAACGGGGCTCTGGCATATTTGTAAGTGCAAAGTCGAACTGTTTTCATATGTGTAGACATGTGGTGAAACTTACAGTAAAAACAGTCACCTACTTCTATCCACCATGATTATCATGGCCTGTACCACGTGTACCTAGGGATAAGCAAAAATATCAATCATAACGCACTAAAATTACATTGAACATTTCGCTCTATATAAGTGTCAATTAAAGGAATCCTTAGTCAAGGGTATTTAATCAAACTATGGTTATAAACACTGATCATCTTCATTATATTTTCATCCCTGTGAGGGTAGTGTAGCAAGTTGTTCTATTTAAAGGAAAATACGCGCTAAATTATTTCACATTATATCACAGATATTTTTCCAAGAAAATTACAAGAAAAAATTACAAGAAAATTAATGAATAGCCATATATTGTATCAAATTATTTATTATTTTATTAACAGAATAATAATTTTGTTTATATATTTTATTATCTGTGTAAACTTCCCTCATTGCTTCTCTTGTTTTTTATGAAGTTTTAGTTTGTGTTTGTGCCTTGAATAAATTGCTGTGTCATCCTGAAGTTTGTCTTTCCTAATTTTTACGTTACAATATATAGAGCGTCTGCATGTGACCTCGGCGAAAAGAAAGGCATAATGCTTTTCGAGTTATTGATGTGAAAGATTTTGTATTTTTCTTAATTCTGTGCCTATATTGGTTCTATCTATCAAGATAAAGAAGACGCTGGCTAAATTTAATTGTTTCTCAATTTCCCGCCGTAAATTGCTAAAACATAGATTATATAACACAGCAGACGATAAAAAAGAAAATTAAATAAAAGTTTTAAATATAAAAAATTTAGTCTTTTAATAAACGCCACCTTGTCTTCAAATTGTATTAAAGTCAATTTAATCACGTTAAACGCCAAAATAAACCAGGCAGACGACGGCGATCTGATTCCTTTGGCGGGAAATTAATTCTAAGCAGACGCGCTATGGAATTAGATAAAAATAATTTGTTTTGACCCGTGCGCGCGGTAAAAAAAATAATATTTTATAATAAATACCATGAAGTATAATAGGTTTAAACAGGAAACTTGAGTTAAATTTTAAAGTAATTCAATATGATGAACAACTGGCGTAATTTTAATTAAATAGTGGCTAAATGTAGAGAACAGGGAGATAATTGTGGCCAATTTAACACCCAATTATACCATAATGATATATCTCAATTACTCTTTATAATAAATATAATTTAATGTAAAATCCCATTCATTATTTAAAGACACATTTAATTTTTTTTTAAATAGATACAAAAAAAATTTGAATTTAGTTTTACATTTTTTTTTAAATTTTATATCGACAATTCTTTTGTTATATATTTAGTTCTATATTGGAAACGCGTGAAAGGTTTATATTTATAAAGAAATTATAGTTAACCTTTCAAAATAGCAATTTCGCAATGTTTAGATTGAGTCAAATATCAAATATTTTATTTTATATCGAGAATTCTTTGATATATATTAAGTTCTATATTGGAAACGCGTGAAAGGTTTATATTTATAAAGAAATTATAGTTAACCTTTAAAATAGCAATTGCGCAATGTTTAGATTGAGTCAAATATAAAATATTTTATAAAAAAAAAAAAAACGAAAAATATATTCAAGTACTTTAATCAAATTATGTTTTTTATATATTCCATAAGTTCAATTAAAGAAATATCTGATCAAACTATTTTTATTAGCATACTTTCAAGATTTTAACAACGACTGCATTAACATAGTACAATCCTCAAGATGATCGAAAATCAACAGAAATCTTATCATTTTTATTTATTTA
>CP092865.1:167315292-167409866 GCA_030710605.1 Cordylochernes scorpioides | reverse complement strand
TATTTAAAACAACGTTTCTAAATTGTAAGCTTGTGCAGGCGAACAAGCGGGCTACTGGGGCAGATCCCTATAAAATTGATTGCAGCAGTCAAACCCAAGATAAAGATTTTACCGCATCCTCAAAAGACGCAAAAATGTATTGGGTATTTAGAAAAACCAAGCAATTTTTTGCTAAATTTTAGCAAAGTTTGAATGAATATTTCATCTTCACAAGTGTCTGCTCAATCTTGCATATATTCAGTTTAACAATATTTCTGCTTTTTCTGAAATATTCTCGAATATTGATCTAATTATCTGTCAATCAAGTTATCTACGGTTCGAAGATGGAATTTGAGTTGCTGAACAAGTCTCGAAAGTACAGCCAATGTTACCACCCCATCGCATTATTAAACTGTGATATTTTAATCAAATAATACTCAGTATAAGTGTGCAGATGAATATCAGGGTTATTCATATTGCAATAGTTTAGTCATTTTTTAATATTTGTTTTACTTGAAAATCTACCTAAATATTTTGGGTTATTGACCTCTCAGCTCTACAAATAGTGAATTTGCTATTTAAGTAAATGATCTAAAAATCTTAATTTCACAGCGTCATCATTCTTGTAAATTCAAGAACCGAGCACTAAATCATAGACTTATACACATTTGCACCCACACGCATATAGACATACGCATACACCCATATACACACATAGACATGCAGGTATACACACATGCATCATCATGCATCCATATATACACAGGCATACACACATACATTCACATACACCTATATACATACAGACATACACTCACATACATCTTCAATTTACCCATATATATACAGGTATTTACACAGATACATCACCATACACTCATATACATACAGGCATTCACAAACATACATACACATATACAACCATATACACACAAACGACATAAAGGCAAACGCACACATACATCCACATACACATAAACATATCTACCCAATCAATTACACATATACATATGTACATCTACATACAAACTCACTTAGAATATAGCCTTTCAAAATTAAATCTGAATTTTAAGAAATATCCAATTCGAAATGAAATATCGAATTTTAGAAACCTCAAGCAGCTATATTGTAAACCTATATAAAATCTAATGCAAGTACCGTTTACAAATGCCTTTTAACCCCAAAACATTTAAGCTCTTAACTGTTAGAATGGTTTTAGGGTTTTATATTATTTTAGAAATTAATACATACGATTTTAGTAATTGAAAATAGTTTATTTATGCAAAACTATATCTTTCCATTTATTTACGAGTAATAATATATAAGAATAGTGAGGAGTGATAACCATGGAAATATTAATGATGATATACCACAGAATATTTAAAATAATTATTCAGTGACAATATTATATAAAATATTAAAGTCTAAAATTGAATTCATATATTCAACACTCCTTCTTGAATTCATGTTTTAGAGTTTTAATTACTCTATCAAAACATCATCTGCAGTGAAGATCTGTGTTTTCAAAAGTTTCCTTTGGCAGAGGCTTGGTTAGGATATCAGCAACTTGGTCTTGGGTTGGGCAAAACTGAACAGAAACATTTTCTCTTATCTGATCTTTCAAAAAATGATATCGAACATCTATATGTTTTGTCTTTCTGTTCATTTGTCCTGTCTTCATTAAAGTCATTGCACTTTGGTTGTCAATATTTAGTTTAGCAAGAATGGTTTCATTTGTAAGTTCTTCAATTAGTGCTTTTATATAAATGAGTTCTTTCACACATTCAGCTTTTACAAAATCCCAAGTTTCATTTTTCTTCAATGAATCTTTTTCTTCCTGTATTGCTTTTACCCAGTTTTCTTTGTCTACTCCGGTTACAGCTTCATTGTATGTTAACAATCCTATTTCTTCAGAAACAGAATTCAACACTTCATAATCTTTTAGCCTTTCAGGTCTATTGATATTTTCTCTATTCCTTAACATATATTTTGAATTGGTCGAGTTCTGTGGTTTATCATGGGTATCCAATTCCATTTTAGTGTCTTGACTTTCCTCTATTTCAGAATCCAGATCTTCTCTGTATCTTGGCTGAATGACACTGGTCATTTCAGGAAATGACGTGAATAGTCTTCACTGAAACCTAACAACTGGCTGGTGGCTGTTCTTGGTCTTGAAGAAGTTTTTCAATTTTCTTTTTTTGGGCAGAATTTGGTGCTTTGTTTATCAATATATAAAAATATATATTCTATATCCTTTGTGTATATTGATTTGTGATATACAAAATATTGTGACGTACACTCAATTTATAGTATCCGACGAGAAAGACAAAGGCGAGATGGCAGATTATTGCAGGGAACATCCTGGCGAAGTTAAGTATCTCAATGCCACCCAAGTTTACTGGAGAAACTTGTTTAAGTCAGAGGTTCACAGGAGTTTCTTAAAAGCAATAAAGCGTTACATAGAATATGGTGAAAGACGGGAATTCTCCCGATTTAAATTCACTGTAATCAGTCTGAAATTGATTTGGATCTTACTTTCGAGAGACTCATCGGAAGATATAGGCAATGAAGTAAATAATTCTAAAGCAGTAGATGAAGTAAAGGTTTTTTAAACTGCAGTTGAAGGCGATAAAGTAATAAAATATTTTAGATATAATTATACAATAGAACGATGAAAAAAGGGTAGCTGAAGGCCCTGATGAAGTAAAGGATTCAGAAGCGGAAACTAAATAAGTAAAATTAGCGGATTAATATATACAAGATAAATAAAAATATATCGAAAAATAAAATAAGTAGAATTTAAAAATTTCGCAGTTTTAAAAATATATATATAACTGTTTCATTGAGTCGTGTGTGCGCCGATTCAAGTTCAGATTTCTTATAAAATAGCCTATTTTTAAAGGTATTCATTAATTGGAACTTTGGTAAAGTCAAATCATTTATTAAAAAGCATACCCACAACACAGGCCATAACATAACCATTACCATGAAATGAATAACAAGCACCAGTAGTCATGATTTTTTTTTAAATTTAATTGCTTCCCTTTATGTCTGTCTGTTCACAAATCTTGAGATCCATTTTAATATACTTCCAGAGCACGTAGAAGTCTGAAACCTTATACACTTATTCGAGTCTGATTACAATTCAAGTTGACAAATTTTCATACTTCTGGGTGGTCAGAGTGGTCGAGAATGAACTAATTTCCGAATTGCCTTTCAAATTTTATAATTCAGTTTTAATATGCTTTTTACCAGACCACATGGAAGTCTGATATTTTGAGCACTCTCAGTCCCAATTTATATACATGTGTACACATTTTCAGACATCTGGGTGGTCGGGAAGGCTTGAAATGAACCAATTTTAATATTTATTTTAAATCTTATGTTTTGCACGATATAAACTCACAAACTGTTGGGAGTACCGACTTGAATTCTTCAGTGATTATTTAAAACTTCAAAGTAGAAGAAAAACAAATATTAAGGTTCCTTTCTGAAACCTCCTTGGAATTATAAGCGAAAATCTGTCAAAATCAAAAAATATATCTATTTATCTGTTATAGTTCAGCAATCTGTTTCCAATATCACACATCATGTACATATTCATATATTCAATATACCTATATATATTAAAAACAATAAAAGGCATATCCTGGCCGTGGTTACATGATAATTTCCCTTTATTTTTCACACCTATATATATGCGTGGAGTCGACTCGCAGCGGGCTCCTCATCCCAGTGGGAGCGCACTAGCCTGAAGATAAATGAAGACCACACGCATAGGAACATGCTTACCTCGGTTCAGAGGGGGCAGTACCCAGGGAGGTGAGGTGGACTATGAGAGTCCTGGGATCGCTGGTAAATCTGGCAGCATGGCGACCTGGCTGCTGTCCATACTGTGTCTGTGGGCTCTGAAGGTACCCAGCTTATATGCTAATGGTGACGCCAGAGAGGGTGAAACATTTTGGGTGTCCATGTCCAATTAAAGACTGGTCTTCTCGATTTGTATGTTCTCTTAGCTTCCTGAACAATGCCAATGATCTGTCATTCGACCTTACTGGGTGCCGCGCCCTTCTTTTCTGGTGGTATCTTTATTGAATGCCATTTTGAAGTTACATCAGGTTTGTAATGCCTATAGGGAACATTCCTATGCACAACATTGTTTACATACAACAAATTAATATGACATATATAAATATATGCAAAATTCAATATAAGGTTTAGAAATGATTGTCGTTCTCTCTAGACTCTTTCGAGGAATGGAATAATAATCTGTTTTGAAGATACATCTTAGAAGAATACTGGTTTTTATTGGCCATTTTATTCCTTCTATCAATGCAAATGTACAAAATTTCGAACTCCCAAGTGGCCATTGTGGCAGGGAAGAGAAAAATTATAGAATTGAAATGGAATAGTTACTTTCAAATGAAGCTGTTTCTGTAGTGTGTGTAAAGAGCGGCCAGAATTCTATAAAAAGGTCGTCGGGAATAGACTAATTTCCAAACTTTTCTGGTCCAAGTATCTTGATAATGGCTTTATTCTATGACTCGACCTAAAAAAAGGATACCAATTGAATATGTTCCATCATGACTGGAAATGAATCTTGAATTCAAAACATCAAATACACTTTTAATATTAAAATTATTCCCTATCTGTCTTCAATTCATTTTTTAAAAACTCGCAGTATGATAAATCGTCAAAGTAAAAATCTAAATTGAAATATTTTTTCGTGTATATTGTTGCACCAAGTTGAAGCTTTGGAGGGTCGTCGACCTTGGTTTCTTCCTTCTTGGTGTTATACACGTTTCCCGAGCGGGTTTCCATATTAAAAGTAAATAAATAAAAATAAATTACCTTTTAAAGTTATTGTGTTTATTTATTCTTGTCTTCCTCGTAGGTTGCGATCCGCAGTCTTCGTCTAGGTCCTCTCCCGCTCCATTCAGCAATAAAGATATATGTACAATAAATATTTAAAAAGGAGTGAAACTATAAAAAGGAATGATGCTAATCTAGATATTCTGTTTTAAATAAATATTAAATATCATAGAATATTTTGAATAAATGTAAGGCGCATTAAAATTGATGTAACACTTCCCCCTCTCCAGAGGTTGTCACGTCCTCGTGAATGACCTCATCCATTATCTCATAATAAGGCTTGATTCTTGAAACATGAACTATCAGAGGGCCTTGGCCCGGATTATCTTTCGGTTCTATTATATAATTGACGCTAGACATCTTTTTTAATATTCTATATGGACCAAAATATTTTCTCAGAAGTTTCTCACACTTTCCTATTTTCCTAATTGGTGTCCAAACTGCTACTAATTCTCCTGGTTCGTAGTTTCTTTCCATGTGTTTCTTGTCATAGTTCTTTTTCATTCTTTCTTGAGTCTTTATTGTGTTGTTAATAACTAATTTTCTTGTTCTGTCTATTTTGTCTAAGTGATGTTTTATGTATTCATCATAATCATCCTTGTCAATGTCCACCGAGATATTCCTGTCGTCCAAAAGAGACGTGGGTTCTCTTCCAAACATCAGGAAAAAGGGAGAATATCCTGTGGTTTCCTGAATTGTATTATTGTAAGCGTGAGTGATGAACGGGAGTATTTCGTCCCAATTCTTCTGATCAGTGTTCACATACATACTGAGCATATTGATCAATGTTCTATTTAACCGTTCTGTCAATCCATTAGTCTGGGGATGATAGCTCGTTGTGAAGCAATGTTTTATCTTGCACATTTTCATCACCTCTTCCATTAAATTACTGGTAAATTGAGAGCCCCTGTCACTAATAAGATATTGTGGGGCTCCGTGCCGGAGAAAAATATCCTCTACTAGGAATTTTGAAACTTCTTTCACTGTTGCTTCCGAGACTGCTTTTGTTTCTGCATATCTAGTGTAGTAGTCCGTCAGCACGATTATCCATTTTTTCCTGTTTTTCGTAGATGGCAATGGACCAACAAAGTCAATTCCAATTCTTTCGAAAGGAAAGTTGGCTGGGGGAATGGGCTGTAGTAGTCCAGAAGGTAATTGGTTTGAGCCTTTTCTACTTTGGCAAAGGTGACACGTCTTAACGAATTCTGAGACATCCTTTAGCATGGATGGCCAAAAGTATTTACTCTTTATTCGGTATATGGTTCTGGGGACACCCAGATGGCCATTCGACATATGATTGTGATATTCTTTCATAATTTCTCTCTTTTTCTTCTCTGGAACCACAAGCAACCACGCCCTGCCTTCAGGGTTCGGATTTTTCTTAAAGAGGCATCCATCTTCTACTTTAAAGTTTTGCGCAATTGATCGCCTGCTTCCATTAAGGTTTTTCTTAACACTTTCGATGAACTTATCCTCTTCGTCTGTTATTTGATTTAAAAATAGCCTTTCAAAATCCTCATCCCAATCAGTTTCTGGTAAGGGTCCCCTAGATAAGCCATCAGCGTCCAGATGCTTCTTTCCTGATTTATGTATTATATCGAAGTCATATTCTTGAATTTTTAATGCCCATCTTGCCAATCGACCTGTTGGATCCTTCAAGTTTTTGAGCCAGCATAAGGCGTGATGGTCTGTTACTATTTTAAAGTGTCTTCCATAAAGGTAGGGCCGTAATTTTGACATTGACCAGACAACGGCCAGACATTCTTTTTCAGTTGTTGAATAATTTTGCTTCGCTCTACTTAGGGTACGACTCAAATATGAGATCACCTTCTCTTCACCACCGATGTCTTGGACAAGTGTTGCACCTATGCCGATGTTGGACGCATCAGTATGAACATAAGTAGGCGCATTTGGATTGAAGTGACCTAAAATTGGTGGACTTAATAGTGCTGTTTTTAGGGTTTGAAACGCTTCCACTTGTCTTTCTGTCCAGGTAAATGATACACTTTTTTTTATAAGGTTGGTCAAAGGGTCAGCAATTTTTGAGAAATCTTTGATACATTTTCTATAATATGAACACATTCCCAAAAATGATTGTACTTCTTTGACCTTTTTGGGCCGAGGAAAATTTCTGACAGCTTTGATGTTATGTTCCGCGGGTTTTATACCATGTTTGCTCGTTATATAGCCGAGAATCTCCAATTCTTCAAAAGCAAATCGGCATTTTTTGTCGTTTAACCTTAAATTAGATTCACGAAAACATCTAAAAACAGCTTCAAGTCTTTTGAGGTGCGTTGGAAAATCCGGGTTATATATGATAACATCATCCAGATAACACAAACAAATTTGCCATCTTAGATTTCCAAGCATATTCTCCATATTTCTCTCAAAGGTAGCAGGCGCGTTACAAAGTCCAAAAGGCATCACGTTGAATTCATATAATCCCTGCGCTGTAGTGAAAGCTGTTTCTCTTTGTCTCTTTCTTCGACTTCAACTTGCCAATATCCAGATCTGAGGTCTCTTGCTGAGAAGTATGTTGATCCTTGGAGAGTATCCATAACTTCGTCTATTCTAGGGATCGGATAGACATCTTTTACTGTCACATTATTCAGTTTTCTGTAGTCCACACAAAATCTGTATTTACCATCTCGCTTCTTGACCAATATTACAGGAAAAGACCAG
Organism: Cordylochernes scorpioides; assembly: GCA_030710605.1. Classification (NCBI taxonomy): domain Eukaryota; kingdom Metazoa; phylum Arthropoda; class Arachnida; order Pseudoscorpiones; family Chernetidae; genus Cordylochernes; species Cordylochernes scorpioides. Next base: position 167,402,333 of record CP092865.1, on the reverse strand, counting down.
GGGCTAGAAGATGGCCTAATTATGCCTTCTGTAAGCATCTCGTCAATTTGCTTTTTTATAATATCTCGTTCTTTAGAACTTACCCGGTAAGGCTTGTGTTTAATTGGCTTCGCGTCTTCTGTGTCTATCCGATGTTTTGCCAAATTGGTTCTCCCTAATCTCGACGAAAACCTTTCTAAAACTTGTTGTATATTATTATTAATATTATTGTTAGCATGTTTTCTTTGAAGTTTCTTCTAGAAAGAACGAGCTGACTCAATTCGATTCAATTCGATTTATTTCAAACAACAAAAGAGAATTACATTACGATTTAATGCGATTTAGTTGTATTTATAACACAAAAGAAAACAGAAGAAGAAAAAAACAACAAAAAGAATGATGATAAGTAACAATAAAATTCTATGAATATGAATTATGAATATTTAATAAAATACAATAATAATAAAAAATAAAACCTAACATACTCCACCCTGGTGGACTAACTTAGTCCTCAGCAAAAGGTAATGGTACTATTTTAGAGACAGTTCTAGTAAGGCGTTCTTGGTGCTTGGTCTTCACCTCGACGACTCGAACTTTTCCGTCTGCTCCCGGAAAGACTTTGGTGATGCGACCAAGGCTCCAATACATTGCTGGTGGTTATATGGTATCCTTTAGCAAAATGAGGTCACCTTCCTTAATGCTGGGTGAGGATATTTGCCATTTTAGGCGTTGTTGCAAATTGTTGAGGTATTCTCGATTCCAACGTTTCCAAAATACATTTTTAATTTTTTTATTTAGGCTCCAGCAGTCGAGGTAGTTTATCGGAACATCATCATCATTAGATTCTGGAAGGGCAGTTAAGGGTCTCCCGATTAAGAATTGTCCTGGTGTAAGAGGATTAAAATCGTCTGAATCTGAACTTAGAGGACAAATAGGTCGCGAATTTAAACAAGCTTCTATTTGAGTTGTCAGAGTACTCAGCTCTTCAAATGTGAGTATCTGAGACTTTAAGCATCTGAGAAGATGAAAGTTGAAAGATTTTATTCCAGCCTCCCAGATACCTCCGAAATTTGGGGCGGAAGGAGGTATAAAATGCCAGTTGATTCGTTCATTAGATATGAATATTTGAATTGTTGAAGCTTTCAATATATCAAACTGTTCTCGAAGAATGTTGTTAGCTTCCCTAAAGTTGGTCCCGTTATCACTAAATATATCAGAAGGTTTTCCTCGACGAGAAATAAACCGCTTGAGAGCTGCGAGGAAAGCCGCTGAAGATAGGTCTGATACAATTTCTATATGAATTGCTTTTGTGCAGAAACATACAAATAAAGCAACATATGATTTTAATTTTACTTTGGATCTTTTGAAGTTTGGTTTCATTAAAAACGGTCCTGCAAAGTCGATTCCAGTTTTAGTGAACGGATTTGATTTCACAATTCGGTGCATAGGCAGATCTCCCATGATTTGCTTGGTAACTTGGCGTTTAGCCCTGAAACACACCATGCATTGGTGGATTATTTTCTTGACCAAACATCTGCCTGCAAGAATCCAATATCGTAATCGTAGTGCTGACATTGTCAGTTGAAGACCAGAATGTAAATGATCCAGATGACACTGTCGCACTATTAATTTCGTGATAAAATGATCTCTTGGCAATATTATTGGATGCTTTTCATCAAATTGCAGATTTGAATGACGTAATCTTCCTCCAACCCGTAATAGTCCAGATTCATCAATGAAAGGATTCAAAGATAAAAGCCTTGAGTTAGTTGGTAAAGATTTCTTTTGTTTGCAACAGGTAATTTCTGATTGAAATTCAGAACTTTGAATGAAACTAATGATATTGTGAATTGAACTTGTTAATTCGCTTGAACATAGATGTCCTTTCTTTCTTTCATTGAAAGAACATTGGACATTGAATACAAATCTATAAATCCATGCTGTAATTCTAACAAGTTCGTTGATATTTGAGTATTTGAAAATGAAGTCTGGGAAAAGAAGATTAGTGGAATGAAAAACAGAGAAAGTGTTTCGTCTTTCACCTGAAATTCCTTTCGGAAAATCATCCGAGAGCCAAGTTGGTCCTCGCCACCAAAGAGAGTGATCCACCAGCTCTGAAGGAGTTATACCTCTGGAAGTGCAGTCTGCAGGATTATCTTTCGAAATGACATAATGCCAGGAAGAATGTAAAGTCAATCTTTGAACTTCAGCAAACCTATTTCCGACAAATGGTTTCCAATGTCTAGATTCAGATTTAATCCAGCTGAGGACAATTTTGGAATCAGTCCATAAAAATACTCTATCAATTTGTAAGCATAAAGAATTGCGAATAGTATCATATAAAGTTGAGAGAAGAAGAGCAGCGCACAGCTCCAGCCGTGGTATGGAAATCATTTTTAGAGGAGCTACCCTCGTCTTGGAAGCAATCAGAGAAACTCTCACTTGGCCCGATTTGAAATGAGATCTTATATAAAATACTGCCGCATATGCAACTTCTGAAGAGTCACAAAAACCATGAAGTTCAACAGAAAGTAAAGCTCCCCTGCACGAGTAGGATCTAGGATTTTTGAATTTTATTTAATACGGATAATTCCTTTCAATTTTCTTCCATTGAGAGCACAAAGTATCAGACAAGGGATCATCCCAATTCAACTTCTGTTTCCAAAGTGATTGAAGCAAATTTTAAGACGAATAATAACTGGTGACAGCCAGCCTATAGGATCAAAGATTCTGGAGATGTGGGACAACAAATGTCTTTTAGAATCAGTTTGTTCTGGAATGTCGTTAACAAGAATCTGAAAAATGTCCAAGGAAGGATTCCAACAAATACCAAGTATTTTGACACATGAATCACTTTCAAAATCCCAAATATTATGCCTATCTTTAACCTGTTCTGAAAATCCAGAAAGGACCTCTGGGACGTTTGATCTCCATTTCCTAAGAGAAAATCCGGCTGAAGAGAGAGAGAGAGAAAGAAGATTATTGACTTCACGAATATGACATGTAGCTTCTTCAATTGTGTCTGCACCAGAAAGCAAGTCATCATAATAAAAATCGGTTTGTACTATTTTTGAGGCCATTGGGAAAGTTGACACCTTGTCTCTTGCAAGTTGATGTAGGGTACGTATGGCGAGATATGGCGCACAAGGCAATCCATATGTCACAGTCAGTAGTCTATAATCCGATAAAGGTTCTGATGGTTTTTTTCTCCATAAAATTCTCTGGAAATCACAATCCCTAGAATCGATTCTTACTTGGCGATACATTTTCTCTATATCTCCTGAAAAAGCTATTGGACGTGTTCGAAATCTTATCAGAATGTTGAAGATATCCTGTTGTAGTTTTGGTCCTACATGAAGAAAGTCATTTAGAGATTTGCCATTGCAAGTTTTGCAAGATGCATCAAAAACAACTCTCAATTTAGTGGTAGTGCCTTGCTCCTTAAAAACACAATGATGAGGTATATAATAACATTGTCCTGAAGGTGTATCCAGCTCATCACTGGGAATAAGCTCCATATGATTGATTAAAAGATATTCGTCCATGAAATCACAATATTGTTTTAGGATACTTGGAGATTTTTGTAATTTTCTTTTAAGTGATAGAAATCGTTTCAGAGCATTGATCCTAGATTCGCCAAGAGTTGGCAATGTTCTAAAAGGCAGCCTAACAGAGTACCTTCCATCTTCCAGAATTTTGAGGTTATTAATATATATTTCTTCAATAACGGACCACTCGATGAGGGAAGAGTATCTTTTAATATATAATATCAGATCACAAGCTTTCGGGCATAACCGCCCATCCACAGGTGTAAAAACGAGACTCGTTTTTACACCTGTTGATGGGCGGTTATGCCTGAAAGCTTGTGATCTGATATTATATATTAAAAGATACTCTTCCCTCATCGAGTGGTCCGTTATTAAAGTTTAGTGAAGGGATTATTGATTCAATATATTTCTTCACACGAAATTTCTTCTCTGGTTAAAGATTTGGCAGAGGGTACTGACTCCAGCTCCCAGATTTTTTTGAGAAAATCATCTTGTTCCTCCGACGCGAACATGGCGAAATGTCCATCCATTTTACCTGTAAGTAACTATCCCAATTTGGATCCGTACGCAGTGGGTCCAGATAAATTTTGGAATCTAACCTTCCCGTTAAATAAGCATGGAGCAAGCTCTGCTTCTATCACTAAATCAATCTGGCTAGATTTGTCAAAATTGGGGTCAGCCAGCAGAAGAATTTTCAAATAAGGCCAATTATCCTTTTCTATAAAGAAATTGGGCAATTCTGATATGATCTTATCAATGACTATAGGATTGGCGTTGAATATTAGGTTTGAGAAATGTGGGCTAAATTAGAGAGAGACTTTACCCATTGATTGTTCTACAAGTTTGTTTCCCCAAACCAAAAACTGTAGTTTTACATTCAGCAAGAGGAAGATTTAATTTCTTTCGACAACTATTTGTTATAAGACACCTTTGAGCGCCTGTATCTATGAGGGTTCTAAATGTTTGAAGAACCCCGTTTTCCGATTTGACCTTTATTAAAGCCGTAAAGAGTAATATCCGATCATGACTTTTGTTGTCTGCAAAACATGAGACACTGGCATGGTGTTGGAAAGTAACTTCGCATGTCTGCTATCGCTTAGCAACAACGCCAGCTTCCCCCAGACATCACGTGACCTGGCGCCACACTCTGGCTGGCCGTACCTGTATAATATTACAGATTTGCTTGTTGACTGCCACTGTGCTTACCTTTTTTAACTCTCTTTGTTCCTTGTCATCTTAATATAAATAATTGATAATTAAACGATCTTTTCTGAGATCCAGCCTCTAATTCTCTTACATGGTAGCAGAGCGTGGTTGGTATCAAATATTTTTGTTTATCTAACCTGAAATTCGTTTGCTTGCTCAAGATGACAACTGAACTTCCACAAATTCAAAAATTCAACGGCGATAATTTTCATCTATGGAAATTTCAAATGAAGATTATTCTAGAAGCAAAAGATCTCAGTATAACTGATGGCTCTGAAGTAAAGCCTGAAATAGAGGATATTGCAAAATTCTCTAACTGTAAAAAGAAAGATGCAAAATCCAAAATGCTGATCACTACTGCTCTAGAGTTAAATATCTTCAACAGATTGTTAATTGCCAGACTTCAGCAGAAATGTGGAAGAAATTATCAACAATATATGAACTGAAATCTGAAACAAACAAATATTTGCTGCAACAAAGATTTTTCGAATATAAAATGAATCCAAATGATAACATTGCTTCTCACATTTCCAAAGTTGAAACTCAGGCGCAACAAATGAAAGATCTAGGTGAGCCAATCTCTGATGTTGCCCTAATTACAAAGATAATTTGCAGCTTGCCTGATAAATACAAGAATTTCATAACAGCGTGGGATTCAGTTTCATCAGAAGAAAAGACTTTAGAAAACTTGACGGCAAGATTACTGAAAGAAGAAAGCTTACAGTATCATTGGGATTCTTCAGGAAATTTTAAACCAGACAATGCCTTGGTGACTTTTTCAAAGTTCAAAAGAAATTCAACAGCTTCCAACAAACAACAGCAACATCAACAATCCATTAAAGATAAAAATAAGAACACACACTGTGGTTATTGCAAGAAAAAAGGACATTGGTGGAAAGAATGCTATAAAAGAAAGGAAGAACAAAAAGGACAACAGCCAAGTTCTTCAGCCAGAGATGATAGCTGTGCCTTTTCAGCTGAGACAAGTGCCTTCCTCGCTGAAACAAAGGATTCCTGGATTGCAGATTCTGGAGTAACGGATCACATGACTTTCAGAAGAGAATGGTTCTCTACGTTCGAAGAAATACCAGAAGGTGTTCATCCTGTGTGCCTTGGAGATGGAAAGAAGATCTATGCAAAAGGTAAGGGAAATATTGATATTCTCTCTTATGTTGATAGTCAGAAAATTAATGCAACTCTTTTGGATGTTCTCTATATACCTGAATTGGAGACCAATCTTTTCTCAATATCTACTGCAACAAAACATGGTTTGACGCTCATTTGTAAAGGAAATCAGATAAAATTGACTAAAAATTCGAAAGTGCTAGTTACTGGAATAAAGGACAATTCAAATCTTCATAGAATTTTTATTAAAGCAAAGCAATCTTCACAAACTCATGTTGCTCAGTTAAGTCTAGATATATGGCATCAAAGAATGGGTCATGTAAATCCTATAAAATTAACCCAAATGTTTGAAAATAATGTTTTTGAAGAAGACATTAAAATTAGAGAAAAGCCTGATTCTTTACTATGTGAAGCATGCATCTATGGAAAACAAAATAGAAAAGTTTTTCACGCGTCAACAAGTCCAAATTCGACCTATCCAGGAGAGCTGATCTATTCAGATGTTTGTGGACCAATGAGTAAAAGATCACCAGGTGGATCATTATATTTTGTATCATTCAAGGATGATTTTTCAAGATTTAGAGTGGCCTACTTCATTAGGCATAAATCAGATGTACTTGAGAAATTTAAAGAATTTGTAAAAAGAGTTAGGACTGAAACTGGAAATAAAATAAAAAGATTCAGAACAGATAAAGAGATAACAGAACAATAGTTGAATCAGCTAGATGCTTGTTACATGGAAGAAAAATGCCGCTTGAACTGTGGGCTGAAGCCGTAAACACAGCAGTCTATCTCTTAAATAGATGTACTACTAAAGTATTGGGAAATTCTACACCTTATGAAATATGGTACAAGAGAAAACCCTCCATCGTACATTTGAAAACTTTTGGATGTAACGCTTATGTGCATATACCAAAAGATAAAAGAAAGAAATTAGACAAAAAGAGTATTCGTACATTTTTTGTTGGATATACTGAAACTAACAAAAATTATAGAATGTGGGATCCTATTGCTGGAAAAATTATCATAAGCAGAGATGTAATATTTACTGAAGCTAATACATCAGAAAATATTCAGGATAACCAACAAGAGCAGGTAACTATATATAGTGAAGAAAGTGTTGATAACACAAATACCAGTTCCAAACCAGAAGAATCATGTCGATACCCTCTCAGGAATAGAATCAGAGAAAATGAACAAACATCAACCAGCTGTACAAGAGCTATTTCATATGCTTGTTATGTCCATCACCAAGAACCATTGAACTATGAAGATGCAATTGTAGGACAAAACTCAAAACAGTGGAAACTAGCTATGGACGATGAATTCAATTCCTTGATGAAAAATCAAACATGGACTTATGTGACACTACCATCAGACAGAAAAGCTATTGCATGCAAGTGGGTATACAAAATAAAGCAAAATGCAGATGGATCAAATAAAATGTTTAAGGCTAGACTAGTTGCGAAAGGTTATTCACAAAAACCAGGACTTGTTTATGGTGAAACTTTTTCTCCAGTAGTAAAATTTGATTCAATTAGAACAATCTTATCACTTTGTGCATTATTTGATATGGAAATGATTCAATTAGATGTAAAATCTGCCTTCTTGAATGGTCTTCTTCTTCTTCTTTCTTATCTCCACTCAATCACACTAAGGTATCAAGCTTGTAAAGCTTGAGATTTTTGATGGTGTCTGCCGGGGAAGAGTAGAGCTCATCAATGGATGAGTCAATACAGTCAATAATATGTCTTGGGGTTGCAGGCTGAGAATTGCACTTAGTACATAGTGGGAAAACCTTGCAACCATTCTGGAAAGTCATTGTCCGTAGATGACCAGACTTAAGTCTGGAAATCAAAGACTGTTGTTCTCTTGGGAGGACAGAACCGGTGCTTGTCCCTCCTGCTCTGTACCAGTCATGTGCAGCATCAGATTTCCATTCCTGCAGGCATTGGGTTTTGATGGTACGGAGGAGGTCTCTTTCATCTAGTTGGGTGGTGGATTCTCTTGCTTCAGGTAGGCCAAGAGCTCCAGCTTTTGCCAGAGAGTCTGCCAGCTCATTACCAGGAATTCCAACGTGAGCTGGAAGCCATTGCACTGTGACTGAGCTGTTGGCTGGGAGTCGGTTTACAGACTTAGCAATGCTCTTGAGGAGAGGTTCTTGACTGGAGAAGCAGCTTTGAAGGGTATAAATGGCTGCTCTTGAGTCGGAGTAGATTATTATTTTGCTTGGTGAGTTGATGTTGATGTCTTTTAGAGCCGTATCTATAGCAGAGAGTTCTGATTTATAAACTGAAAGATGTCTAGGGTGGGAGAGGGAGATTTTTTCCAGGATCTTATCTTTGTAGATAGCAATTCCACTGCCAGACAGTCCAGTTTCAAGTTGGCTACCGTCAGTGTAAATTGTGATGTCAAAGAGGGGGCTATTTTCCTCAATGATTTGGAGGCCAAAAGCTTTAAGTAATTCTGGCTGAGTTTCGTGTTTGTGGGGATTGTCTGGTAGATGAGGGAAACAGATGAGTTTGTTGCGAGTTTTGTGTGGGGAATAGGAAGTTCTGTGTTTGGGATTAATTGGGATGTCTAAAATATTAGAGTTGTGAGCCATGTTGAGAGGTGTGGGGCGTTTTAATCTTTGGTTTGGGACCCAATTTCTAATAAATTTTCCTGTAAGATGTTCTTTTGGAGAGTTAATCTTTTTTGTTATAAATTTTGAAAAGCAGATTTTTCTCCTTAGGTGCAGGGGAAGAAGGTTGGATTCGAGTTCAGCAATGCGATTTGGGCAGGATCCTCGAAGTCCGCTGATAATTTTAGCTGCGCTTGCTTGGATTCTGTCTATTTTGGATAGGTTAGTTTTACTTGCATTGATCCAGGCTGGTGTAGCATATTCCAAAATAGGTCTTACGAGTGCAAGGTACGTTGTGCGTAAGATATTGGCATTTGCACCCCAGTTTAAGCCTGATATTTTTTTCAGGATTTTGAGCCTATTTTTGGCTTTGCTTATCATGGTGTCAATATGTTTTTTAAAAGTGAGCGCAGGGTCGAGTGTGACACCAAGATATCTTGGGGAATCTGAATATTGAAGTTTTGAATTATTTAAGAAAATATTTGGGGTCCAGTGGCGAAGGTGGTTGTTGATGGTGAAGAGGCCGATTTCAGATTTGTTGATGTTGATGGATAATTTTAGTTTCTGAGTTACCTTTTGTAGATTTTTCATGGCTTTATTCAGAGATTGTTCTGCATCGGAGAGGTTGTTTTTGGAGACCCAGATGATTATGTCATCTGCGTAAAGGGCAATTTTAGCTGGCGGTTTGATAAAAGTGTGTACATCATTTAGGTAAATATTGAAGAGAATAGGGCTTAGGATTGATCCTTGGGGTAGACCTTGGTAAATACGAGTGGTTTTTGATTTGATGTTGTTGAAGTTAACCTGTATGGTGCGTTTGGATAGAAAATTGCTGATCCAACTCAGCATACTTCCCTCTATTCCAAGTTCATCGAATTTGAGAATTAGTTTTTCCTTCCAGACTCTGTCGAAAGCTTGGGAAAGGTCGATGAAGGCTGCTATAGTGGATTCTGTAGGTTTATGATGGAAGCTGTCCTGGATTTGTTGAACAAAGTAAAATATTGAATCTTCTGTGCTTTGATATTTTTTAAAAGCTCTTTGATGAGGGTCTAGTAGGTTGCTGAGGTTAAGATAAAAAGTTAGCCTATTGAGAATCATGTGTTCCATGATTTTGCAGGGAATAGAGGTCAGAGAGATTGGTCTGTAGTTGGTTGGGTGGTTCTCAAGCTTGCCTGGTTTGTGGATGGGGATAATTGTGGCATGTTTCCACTCTTTAGGGAGGGTAGACGAGCTCCAACTGTAATTGAAAATGCTTAAGAGTTCTAGTTTGGCATGGGAGCTGAGGTTTTTCAACATGGGTCCAGTGATGTTGTCTGGACCAGGAGCTTTTGTAGGGTCAAGATGACTTAAAGCTTCGTCCAGTTCATGATCTTGAAAAGGTTTACTGAAAATGTTGTGGCTGGGTTTGGATTTTGCAAGGCTTCTGGTGAGCCTAGATTTTCTACCTATTATTTTATCCTGTAAATTAAAATTAAGTTTTGCGGTGGAGCTGTAATGGTGGGCAAAATGATTTGCTATGCTGTATTTGTCTGTGAGGGGATTTCCAGAATAATCCTTGAAGGTATTTGAGCTGCTGTGAGATGGAGTGTCCTGATTGAGGGCATGTAGTAGTCTCCATAGTTTTGTGTCGCTGGTTTTTGGGTCAATTGAAGAGCAGAGTTCAATCCACTTATTCTGTTTGATTTGGTCGGCCTTAAGCTTAATTTTTGCAGCAAGGGTGGAATGGTGATTTGGAAGAAGAACTTTACATGGAACAACCTCAAGGTTATGAAAACCCAGATTTTCCAAATCATGTTTGCTCTCTTCAGAAAAGCATCTATGGTCTTAAGCAATCCCCCAGAATGTGGAACAAGAAATTTCATGAGTTTTTAATTAAGTTTGATCTCAAACCTAGCATATCAGATTCATGTGTCTATACAATGAAATGTAAACAGGCTTACATATTACTTGCAATATATGTAGATGATTGCTTAATCTGCAGTGTAAATAAACAACATTTAGATGATATAGTACAGTACTTAAATTCCAATTTTGAAATAAAAACTTTTAATGCCGATTATTTCCTTGGCTTACAAATATATCGAGATAGAACAACTAAAATGTTATTTCTACATAAAGCCTCATACATTGAAAGAACACTTGAACATTACAACCTTCTTGAAATTAAGTTACAATCTGTACCTTCTGATCCTTACTCAAAACTAACAGAAGAGATGTGCCCAAAGGATGATCAGGAAATTGAAGAAATGAACAATATTCCATACAGACAGACAATTGGTAGTTTAATGTACCTCATGACTGGAACTAGACCTGATATTGCCTACGCAGTCAGCAGGGTTAGCCAATATATGAACAACCCAGGACCTTCACATTGGACCGCAGTAAAGAAAATATTTGGATGCTTAAAAGCTACGAAAAACATCGGTATTTGTTTTGGTGGGAGTTCCTGCACTACATCTCTGATAGGTTTTTCCGATGCTGATTTTTCTGGAGACCTAGACACAAGAAAATCAACCACCGGATATGTGTTCATGTTGAATAATGGACCTATTTCTTGGTGCAGTCAAAAACAGAATTGTGTGTCTCTGTCAACAACAGAATCTGAATATATTGCGGCTTCCAAAGCAACAAAAGAAGCAATTTGGCTGAGACAACTTCTACGCGAGCTACATCAAGAACAAGTAAAGCCTACAACAATTTTTTGCGACAATCAAAGCTGCATAAGACTTGTTCACAACCCAGAATACCACAAAAGAACTAAACATATTGATATTTCGTATCACTTAATCAGAGATCATTTTCAAAAACATGCAATTGACCTTCTTTATGTCTGCTCCAATGATCAAGCTGCAGACATATTTACGAAAGCTTTACCTCCAGAAAAGTATAGAAGACTAAGAAGCCAACTTGGACTGTTTGAAACAACAAAGTGCTCGTTAGGTGGGAGTGTTGGAAAGTAACTTCGCATGTCGGCTATCGCTTAGCAACAACGCCAGCTTCCCCCAGATATCACGTGACCTGGCGCCACACTCCGGCCGGCCGTACCTGTATAATATTACAGATTTGCTTGTTGACTGCCACTGTGCTTACCTTTTTTAACTCTCTTTGTTCCTTGTCATCTTAATATAAATAATTCATAATTAAACGATCTTTTCTGAGATTCAGCCTCTAATTCTCTTACGCATGGGTCAATGGAGATATGTCCGCAACAGGACTTAACATTTCCGGTTTGAACTGATGCAAAAGAGTATGATGTCTCTTATTACATGATTTACAATTTTGCGTGAAGACGCATGACGATACTCTATGGTTAGATCTTAGACAGTTGTAACATAGACGATTATCTTTTACAAATGTCCATCTTTCAGGTAACATCATATCATTAAACTTAGGACATTTTAACAAAAAATGTTCACCTTTACATAAGACGCATGACTTGACTCTGCTATCTATACTAAAGTCAGAGGCAAATGTTGCTGAATGAGAATGAGTGGATTTATTCATTTTCTAGAATTGTTTTGAATTTTCTTTATTCTGAAAACTCCCGAGACTTCCAGCAAATCTTTCCAGGAAAGAAATCATCTTTTCATACGATGGATATTTTTTCTCAAGGAAATTCATCTCCCATTCCTTTCTTATTGAACGATCAAGTTTTGATTGAATTATATGAATTAAAATCATATCTGATAAATTATTACATTCCAATCCGAGGATAGAGAGATTCTGAATGCTTTCGTTACAAGTGTCCAGGAGATCAAGTAAATCTTTAGTCGATTCTTGTTTTACATTTTTTAGATCATACAAATTTTGAATTTGTTTAAAAGCCAATTCACTTTTTTTTGTCGAATCTATTGACCAAGGTTTGCCAGGCAATAGGATAATTTTCATCAGAAATATTGAACGCCCTAATAAGTCTAGCGGCATTTCCTTTTAGAGCAGAATTTAGATATTGAGTTTTTGAAAATTTCCCAGTGTTGGATTTTGATCAATAGATCTAATAAAAATTTCCTTAAAACTCAGCCAATCTGAAATATCACCACTAAAGGTGGGCAATTGAAATTTGGGAAGTTCTAAATTGGTTTCACCAGAAAATGTATTTTTATTTAAATTTCCCAGCGATCTATTTATTTTTATCAAAAAATAATTGATTTTAGACTTTGCCTCAAAGGATACCTTAATTTTTTCTTCAGCATTAATGCCTTTATATTTTACTAATTTCACATATTGATTATCAAAGCTAGCTTTTAAATTTAACAAGTCTTCTTTATTTTGAATAAGTGCGTATTTATCATTGCCTTCTAAATTATATTCTACATCTGCTTTTATCAATTCTAAACTTTTAATCAGAGATTCAAAAATTAAGATTTTTGTTTCCATATTTTAAAGATTAGTATTCAAAACCTTACCTTTCTTTATTTCTATGGCTTCTAAGAACTTTCTATTTCTTCTACTTCTTTCCCGGGTTTCGGCACCAAAAAATGTTAGCACGTTTTCTATGAAGTTTCTTCTAGAAAGAACGAGGTGACTCAATTCTATTCAATTCGATTTATTTCAAACAACAAAAGAGAATTACATTACGATTTAATGCTATTTAGTTGTATTTATAACACAAAAGAAAACAGAAGAAGAAAAAAAAACAACAAAAAGAATGATGATAAGTAACAATAAAATTCTATGAATATGAATTATAATTAATTAATAAAATACAATAATAATAAAAAATAAAACCTAACAATTATTATTATTTTTGACCTATCACAGAGGGTGACCAGTAAAAGATTTTTTTTTCTGTTATAATTTTTTGGTCACCCTGGGAGAGGATAGACAGAGAGTCAGTCTTAGAGTGGTCAAGGAAGCGGCCACCAGGGGGAGCAGAGAAGGAAACTGGGGAGGCTTGGCGATGGGAAAAAGTTATGAACTGGGGAAATGTAAGTAAATTTTTTTCTTTAATCTTTAATAGGGATATATAAATTCTATATTTTTTTATATAATTAGATTTTTTTTGGGTAGTTTACCTAAGCAAGCAATACCTTTTTCTGTGATGAATGGATATTGTGTTATAAGTGTTATAATGTGTAAAAAAAATTATTTGGATGCGAAAATAAATATTTTATAGTTCATTTATCGCAGTAAAACCTTTTCTTATATTTTGTTGAACACATCACACATTTTCAATCATATAGGATGTTAATATATTAAAGATTAAACTTTAAATTAAATTTGATACATCATTTCCCTCGTGTATTTGTGAATATTGTGTCCTTTGGATAAGTCTGTCTATTTGTGGTTTGCAAATCAGACATTCACTTGAATTTGATTTATGGTTTGTATAAAAGTTTTTATTTTATTTTATTATTTAGGATGCTTAAAATGATTGTGACAATTTGTTGCTTCAGTACAGTTGTGGTTACCCTATACGGAAAGTTAGATCTCATTGTAAATAGAACTGTTATAATTTCAGATATTTTTCTGCGTTTATAATTCTATTAATCTTAATGTTTTTACCATTTCCTCCAACATTATTAGAGATTTTTTTGAAGTGCATCAGAATTAGATACACCATCGTTTAAAGCCACAAGTAAAGTAGAGTATATATTGTCGGGCTAGAAATCAGAACTCTACATTAGCGCTTTCCAACGTGGGGCCGAAACTACCGAGAATTTCAAATTAGTAAAAATTTGTAAGAAGTAGGCCTACAACCTCTGAGTGAGAAACCCATGTCTCTACCTGAAAATTTAACGATTATCTGACTCTGAAATATATATAATGCATTTGTTAATTGAAATTTTTAAATCGATAATAATTGTGCAATATTAATAAAACTATAATGATCCAAAAATATTTCATATAACTAGCTTAATTTTATACCAGTGATAAACATTTTATGATAATTTAGGCTTAAAAAAAAAAAACTTTGGAACTTCCAAATTTTCCAAACTTTAAATTTCACGTGTTAATAGACCTTTTTTTTTCTTATTAATATAGAATCTTGAAATTTTTGGATTTTTACAACTGAACAAAAAACGAAGTTAGGCATAAAACAGTGTTTTCCCACACTTCAGAGCTTCCCACAAAACCTAAATTTAGAGCCCCTAGGGACATCTTTGATTGACACGCTGGGGCAAGGGCCACATCTGTAGAGGGGTGGAAATAGATGGACGTGAAAAACAACAAATGTGCGTGCAAGATGTTTTCGAGGGGGGAGGTAAGCTATGGAGGAAAACAAGGCAGTCGACGTCCGAGACTTGAACCGAGAAGGTGAGTTGCTAGCTTAGCTTTCCTCGCGGGCATGCTATGAGGAAAGCCTCATAGCATGTTTCATCCTCTAACTACTTTAAAACTTTTAAGAGCCTTTTCCATTTTTTTCTCTTTAGATTTAGTCAGTATTAATTGATTCATACAACTATAGGAATATAATTATCTTGAATATGGGTCTATTTTAGATTAATAATTATATTACATTTAGCGTCTACCTATCCACAGGGTTTTATTTATCTCATTTTTTTATAATCCACTTATTTCAAATTTTTTATTTTATGTTAACGCCAAAGTGTGTACATTCCCAGAACGAGTGTTTAATTTCGTTGCCTCTCTGCTCGCTTTCTTTTAAAATATTTAGGTTTTAAAATAGGACAACTGAATTTATATTTATTTACTGGGCTTTTATTTTTTAACATTTGTAATCCGCATAATATTTTCAATTATATATTTTAGATTATTGCAACATCAAGTTTTTATTACAAATATTTTGCATATCATGTGTCACGATAACCCGATTTTTTTAAAAAAATATAATCCTTTGAGTGTTGGTTTTACCGCCTTACCATTTTCTCTTTCTTATATAATATTTAATATAAATAGTCGCGCGACAATTCAAACACAACAAGTTTCCAAGATGGCAGCTGGTAGGACGCGTCCATCGATATCGATTTCGATCCATATTACTTCCAGATATGTCTAAGATTATAAATTTTTCTTTTTGCAATCTACAAATAACCTAGAGACACTGGCATCTTGACGTGCTGTAAATGTGAAAGGATTAGTTTTTTTTTTTCTTTTAACATGTATATTTTCTAGGTGAAATTTCAAACAATTCAGTTTTTCTGAAACATTTTTTTTCCTTGGGTGAGGACAAGAAAAGTAAAAACAACTCCTCGATAGCATTAATTACAGTAAATAATTGCCAGCGGAAGGCATAATGAGGTTCCATAGAAATTTTAAGCCAGTCATATGTTTAAGCCTTTTTTTCCTTTCATAATTTTGAACCGTTATAAAGTAAAGAAAGGTGAAGCTATATCCGGATAGCTGGATGTGTATCTATATTGAAAGGTGTAGTTATTCCGTTTAATGAGAATTCTAATAAACATCGAATATTAGCAAATTATCTTAGGGAATTTGAACAACTGTTTCGAAATATTTGAACAGCTTCGAGTAGATAGAAATCCTGGAGTTAGAGTGGAGGATTAGGATGCAAGGACTTAGCCACTCGACGCAAATAACTCCAGTGAATAATTGTAGTGTTAGCTTACTGTAGGAAGGAAGAACTTTGACTCTCAGGATATGCGAGAGGAAGAACTTTCAAGAATTGTAAGAGCCGAGGGTAATATTTACACAGGTATATGGGGGTAAAGCAGCAATTTTAAACAAGATAAGAGGCAATCTTATGTTTTAAGTTCTTTCAGTGGAAGCAGATGCCACTGAAAATATTCAGTCCAATAATTTTTCAAATTTTAAGTCATGCATGACGAGCTTATCACGGGATTGACGCCTGAAGTGACTTTCGTTGGGATTAATCGAGCTTGCAAAGAACTAGGAGAAGTGTAACATGTCACGCCAGTGTACTAAGATATAATTGAGAAATTTTATGTTGAGCCAATTGAAATTAGTGGAGAATTAATAAATCGAGATCTTATTCTTTGAAATATTTTACTAGTTTCAATTACGCGATATGGACGGCGTTATAAGTTGGGTGAAAGTTGATTCGGCCACGCAAGGGAAGGTCTCCTGGAAGTGGTACGATCATATATTACTTATAGATTGCCGGGCGGAATCGCGCATGAAATATTCAATGTCGTCAAGAAATGATAACTAATTAAAGAAACACCCTAGAAGATTGGGGTTCGACAAGATGACGACATGAAAAGGGCACAACAAAGTGCACTGGTAGCAAAATGAGATCTTGCTATTGTGTGGGCAGCCACTTCTTCCTGAAATGTGCAACGGATGTTAGTTCCAGAGTTAAGTCTTTTGAGGCGGCATTTCCCTTAAAGATGACGTAAAGACGCATGGCAAAACGGCACATAAGTTTTTTTTTTTTTTCAAATTTCGAATCCTGTCATAAATTTAGTGAACCAATAACTGTAAACAGTTACTACAGTCATTTTCAGACATCTGGGTGGTCGGGACGGCTTGAAATGAACCAATTTCTATATTCACTTTTAAATCTTATTTATTGCACGATATAAACTCACAAACTGTTGGGAGTACCGACTTGAATTCTTCAGTGAATATTTAAAACTTCAAAGTAGAAGAAAAACAAATATTAAGGTTCCTTTCTGAAACCTCCTTGGAATTATAAGCGAAAATCTGTCAAAACCAAAAATATATCTATTTATCTGTTATAGTTCAGCAATCTGTTTCCAATATCACATCATGTACATATTCATATATTCAATATACCTATATATATTAAAAACAATAAAAGGTATATCCTAGCCGTGGTTACATGAAAATTTCCCTTTATTTTTCACACCTATATATATGCGTGGAGTCGACTCGCAGCGGGCTCCTCATCCTAATGGGAGCACACTAGCCTGAAGATAAATGAAGACCACACGCATAGGAACATGTTCACCTCAGTTCAGAGGGAGCAGTACCCAGGGAGGTGAGGTGGACTATGAGAGTCCTGGGATCGCTGGTAAATCTGGCAGCATGGCGACCTGGCTGCTGTCCATACTGTGTCTGTGGGCTCTGAAGGTACCCAGCTTATATGCTAATGGTGACGCCAGAGAGGGTGAAACTTTTTGGGTGTCCGTGTCCAATTAAGGACTGGTCTACTCGATTTGTATGTTCTCTTAGCTTCCTGAACAATGCCAATGATCTGTCATTCGACCTTACTGGGTGCCGCGCTCTTCTTTTCTGGTGGTATCTTTATTGAATGCCATTTTGAAGTTACATCAGGTTTGTAATACCTATAGGGAACATTCCTATGCACAACATTGTTTACATACAACAAATATAATATGACATATATAAATATATGCAAAATCCAATATAAGGTTTAGAAATGATTGTCGTTCTCTCTAGGCTCTTTCGAGGAATGGAATAATAATCTGTTTTGAAGATACATCTTAGAAGAATACTGGTTTTTATTGGCCATTTTATTCCTTCTATCAATGCAAATTTACAAATTTTCAAACTCCCAAGTGGCCATTGTGGCAGGGAAGAGAAAAATTATAGAATTGAAATGGTATAGTTACTTTCAAATGAAGCTGTTTCTGTGGTGTGTGTGTGTGTAAAGAGCGGCCAGAATTCTATAAAAAGGTCGTCGGGAATAGACTAATTTCCAAACTTTTCTGGTACAAGTATCTTGATAATGCTTTATTCTATGACTCGACCTTAAAAAAGGATACCAATTGAATATGTTCCATCATAACTGGAAATAATTCTTGAATTCAAAACATCAAATACATTTTTAATATTAAAATTATTCCCTATCTGTCTTCAATTCATTTTTTAAAAACTCGCAGTATGATTTTTTTTTTGCTTATCCCTAGTACACGTGGTACAGGCCATGATAATCATGGTGGGTAGTTAGCGACTGCTTTTTACTGTAAGCGCACCACATATCTACACATGTGAAAAGCAGTTAGACTTTGCACTTACAAATGCCAGAGCCCCGTTTGGTTACTTGCAATCGCTGGTGGGGTTGGACTTTTGCAAGAATCGGGGGCCATTGGAGAATTTTTTTTTAAAACAGAAAAAAGTGTCCAATGCGGGAATCGAACCCGGGTCCTAGTGGTCGAAAACCAAACGGTTTAACCAGCCTTCCACCGACCCCCCTCGCAGTATGATAAATCGTCGAAGTAAAAATCTAAATTGAAATAATTTTTTCGTGTATATACGCCGCTCGATAAAATAAACCAGCTAAACTTGGAATATCTGTACAAATTATGATGAAGAAATATATATATATTCATTCAGAATTTTTAATATTGCTATATAACACACACACAAAGCCTTTATTGGTCTCTCTGGTCTCCCACAGATTCTCCATTATATGAGAAGGGGTATTATATAAATAATAAAAAAAAAATTAAAGAAAGATCCGGTTAATTAGACATGTCTTTAATTTCCAAAGCCTTCATGTAAAATTTATATACATTTAATGTGAATGACCTATTATCTGACAGGTTGGATATTAAATAATATAATGAGTGGCGTGCCTAAGCAATTCTCGGGAGAAGCAAGTCTCTTTCTAAGTCAAGAAACGAACATTCCAACATGTAGTGTTCTAATTCTGCCTTGGTTATGCTTTTACATAGTGTACAAGACGAAAATAATTCTTAGTTGAGCTAAGAAGCGTTTAACTGACAGTAGAAGATCAGCGAGTAGATAATTTTCCTTAACAAGTGATTTATGCAAATACTTGTAGTGGGGATAGCTTCGAGTTGTCTATTCTTCCGTGGTCGGATTGTTTGGATTGTTCACGTGAAATCTTAATAATTCCTGGTATTTATTTTTGAAGAATGTTAGGATCTGAGCAATAATTTAGCCATGATAATCCAGTAGCATTCAGTATTGCAGACCGGGTTTTTGAGAAGCCTATAATTTTTTCCGATACTGAGGATATTTCCCATAATTGTGTTAAGCAAATTAATGGCAGTCTATTTTGTTTCTATATTTAGTATTCTGAACCAAAATTTCAAAATCAGTTTAGTTACTGTGACTCCTAATGAAAAGCCTCCAGTTTCCATGCGTAGTATATAGCCTGGTGTGATTATCTTGGACTTAGCCTCATTCAGGGTTAAATAATTTGCATCTAAGTAAGTCTTCAGCCTATTGATCTTTTCCTGTAAATTTACCATCGATTCACCTATAAGGACTATATCATCCGCCTATAGCAGCAGATGGATAGTTCCAAAGTTGGGTAGATATATGCCCGGCAGGTTAGATTCGTTAAAAATGTTGATTAAATCCTTTAAGAAAAGTATGAACAGATAAGGTGATAACGGTTCCCCTTGCATCACTCCTGAGCTGATTTTGATAGGTTCAGTAAATTGACCATTCCATCTCACCATCGCGGTCATTTGTTCATAGTA
Source organism: Cordylochernes scorpioides (assembly GCA_030710605.1). Lineage (NCBI taxonomy): Eukaryota > Metazoa > Arthropoda > Arachnida > Pseudoscorpiones > Chernetidae > Cordylochernes > Cordylochernes scorpioides. The sequence goes on along the minus strand of CP092865.1, from coordinate 167,382,531 downwards.
ATTTTTTATTAGGTCTATAAAGCGGGGGCTCAAGCTTAGTTTAATCAGTTTAACCACAAAAGTGAATGAGGAACGGTGTCAAAGGCCTTTTTTAAATCGACAAAAAGCGTAAAAATTTCGCCTTTTGTGTCTGAGTGTCAGCTGCAACATAGAAACCAGGAAAAATATTTGGTCTTGGCAAGAGTAACCTTTTCTGAATCTGGCTTGGTTCTCTGGTATGATTGAGTTGTTTTCGATCCAATTGTTTAATCTATTTTTTTAAATTGATAAATAAATTTTGAAAGATTACTGATGAGAGCAATGCCACGGTAATTTGATGGATTGTCACGGTCACCACTTTTAAAGATCGGGTGGATAAGGGATTTTGACCAGGTTGAGGTAAATGTGCCCGGATCAAGAATTTTATTAAGTATATTTCTTAAAGTAGCCAGATGTTCTATTGTCAAAGTCTTTATTGCTTCGTTCGGTATTTCGTCGATACCACAGGCAATTTTGTTTGCTAGGAATGGGTTCCGGCTCGATTATTGGGATAGAGGGCAAAATACTTATCGTCATTGTCTGATTCGAAAGTAAATTTTTGTAAAAATTTCCCCATTTTGAAATTTTTATATTTCCTTGTATACTGTTTCGATCTTTTAACGAAGAAATAGTCTTCCAGAAACGGGCAGAATCACGGGAGGTTTTGAGAAGTTCTTGCTTTTCATGAAAATATTTTTCTTGGCAAAATTTATAAGAGTTACATTTTTTTTCTGTTTGAGATGTAAACATTGCGGTCTGACAGGGTATTCGTTTTCCAGAAGATAGTAAGACTTGCCTTCGTCAATGTTTTGGCCAGATAACATTCGTTGTCAAACCAGGGTTTTGATTTAAGTTGACCAGGTCTAACCGTGATTCGCATATTTGACGCTGCCATGGCGTTCTAAACGCGGATTGAGAAGTCATTGACTAAGCAATCAAGGTCCAGATGGGGGAAAACATGAGTACTGGTGAGATTTTGTAGGAATAGAGGTGCGTTCTCATTTGTCCATCTGTATTTCTCAAAACAGGGATAAATGTGCTTTTCTGTTCGTTTAAAATTAAATAAGTTGGTCATATCGACTATAAGCGGGAGGTGGTCCAAGTGCGGATTATTATCTACCCTAAGGTCAACGATGTGTTCCAACAAAGAATATGAGGCAATGAAGTAATCAACGACAAAGGAGCCCCGGCCTGAAATAAATGTACTGTTTCCATCTTTATCGCTTGTAGATCTGCAGTTAACTATTGTCAGAAGGTTGTTGTCTAAGAAGTATATAAGTTGTTTACCTTGAGTGGATATCAGTAAATCTTTGGATCTACGCTCACTTGAAAGAAGCAACTGGGATTTTAGCGGATTGTGTAAATGTCCGTAAGCGCCAGTTCAGATATTTAGATCACCTGCTATTACTATTTCGTACCCATTGGTTAGCTTGTCTTCGACATAGTTGAGTAAGTTTATAAAATTGGACGGTTTGAATACATTTTGAGAGAAATATTTAAATATAAAGCAAATTTTCATATTGGAGGATCCTTTAAGGAATACCGAAAACTAATTTTCCTCGTGATCGGCCTTCACCAGCCTGTTACTGATTCCAACTATAATTCCCCCTGAGCCTCTTTCCAGTTTGGAATTCCTAGTAGCCAGCAATACGAATAAGTGAAAGCCTTCAGGTTTGTTTTTCAAGTGTTGGTCACACCAGGTTTCGGTTAAGGCGAAGATGTCATAATTTTTCAGATAACTATAAAATGGAATAACGGAGAGTATTCTGTACAGCCCGTTAATGTTCCAGAAAGTTAACATACAGATATCATTGGTTAAATTATCAGCTTCACCATTAATGGGTGATCGTTTATTAACTTCAAGCTATAATCTTTCTCCTTTAGCGTCTATGACTTGACCGTCATATACTTTATAGATGACGTTGTTGATTATGAGTTTATTGTCCCGCCGTTTAGCCTTAATTCCTTTTTCGGCGAGTTCTTTTCTTTTAGCATTCAGTAGGAGCCGTTGTTCTCTTGTCTTTACATTATAGTATTTCGATAGAGACAGTTTGAGACCTCTTAAGTTGAAGGCGGCTTTTAAAAGAGTGAATCTTTCGTTATATTCCGGAAACTCTATCAAGATGGGTGCCGCTGGCTTTCTAGATAAGCGATGGCATCTTGTGATATTTACTTTCTCAGGGATCAGCATTTTTTCATGGATTAATTTCTGTATTCATTCTAGGCAATCCTCGTTCTCTTCTCCCTCTATCCCGTTAAAAATAAGGTTCCTCTCCCTAATTCTTGTCTCTAGGTATTCTAGCTGCTCTTCTAGTTCTCTAATTTTGCGCGATTTTTGTGAAACTGCTACATTTGTAGTATCGAGTGACCTTTCTAGTTGGTGCAATCTGTGGTCAATTCTTTCTACTGTATTGACTATCGATGAGAGTCGGTTCTCTAGCTTTTCACCCCAGTCATCCAACCTTTTAGTAAGTGCGCCAAACAGCTCCTCGAGTTCTTTGTCTGTGGTCGTGTCTAGGGTAGTTTGCCTGGTTGCTTTGGGCCCAGGGTTTTGTTCAACGTCAGAAATAATCAAAAGCGTCAAGACAACACAGGCTAAGTTTGTTTTTCGATAGCATTTCGTCATAGAATACTGCTTATCTAATATGCAAATATTTGTACCATAGCTTGTAGTCAACTTAAAATTATGCAAATTTTGATCTGAATTACGTTCTATCAAGCAATAAATAAGAAAGTTAAAATATATCAAGTACAGAACCTTCATCTCTGGACTATGATAGAGTCAGCCAAAATTATACGTAGCAACGTAGAGAGAATATTACAAAAAGTTAGTCAACATATGGGCGTTACGGTTGCGTGCGTCCTACTTGTTTCGCCTCCTAGCGGAGAATCGGAACCCTATCACTTAAAATATTATGATATATTCATATGATTTTTCCTGTCAAATATCCATTGAAACAAAAAAGAATCACAATTTTTTCACCATCTTCAAAACTTCCAGTGACCATGTGTTCGAATTTTGAATGATCTTTATTTTATGAAGTATAAATTATAGCATATTCTCTAAAAAAAATTACATATGAAATGAAATAAAAAGTGAATAATATATTCTGAACTATTTGAAGAGTGAAAATATATATACGCGTTATCATTATGATTTGAATATAGGCAGAGCTATAAACCTAAAAGGGATTTGTGAACCAATTTTATTACCATAATGCTTGAACCTATATATATGTTGGTTGCTACTGTAGAGTTGCTACAATGAAGCCATGTTAACTTGATGAAACGAATTTTCCTGAATTAACAAGAAAGGTCAACATGTTGTTGTTGTTGTTTTTGTTTTAGAAAGTTTATCATCCTTTGAAAATTTTTAAATTTAGCCATTTGCTATTGATAGGGGGCAGGGTAGCGCTTTATTAAAATAGCAATAATTATTGTGATTAAATTAGGTCGAACAATAGAAATATAGTGTAGAGTTCTGATTTCTAGCCCGACAATATATACTCTACTTTACTTGTGGCTTTAAATGATGGTGTATCTAATTCTGATGCACTTCAAAAAAATCTCTAATAATGTTGGAGGAAATGGTAAAAACATTAAGATTAATAGAATTATAAACGCAGAAAAATATCTCTAATTATAAAATTTCTATTTGCAATGAGATCTAACTCTCCATATCAGAGTATAATATTAAGAGTGACTCCTAAAGTTTATCAAATTTGAAAGAAAAAATGGGTAATGAGATATACACCTTTTTTTTTTTTTGAGCGATGTTATATACAAGACAGAATATTTGTAAAACAATGCCAAATAGTTTTGAATTTTAATTTGAATCACAAAAGGCTGCCAAAGCATTAAAATGTGTAAAATATGCGGTGTACAGGGTAGCCACAACTGTACTGAAACAACAAATTGTCACAATCATTTTAAGCATCCTAAATAATAAAATAAAATAAAAACCTTTTATACAAATCATAAATCAAATTCAAGTGAATTTCCGATTTGCAAACCGCAAATAGACAGACTTATCCAAAGGACACAATATTCACAAATACACGAGGTAAATGATGTATAAAATATAATTTAAAGTTTAATATTAAGTATATTAATATCCTATATGATTGAAAATGTGAGATGTGTTCAACAAAATATAAAAAAAGGTTTTACTGCTATAAATGAACTATAACATGTTTATTTTTGCATCCAAATAATATTTTTTTACACATTATAACACTTATAACACAATATCCATACATCACAGAAAAAGGTAATGCTGGCCTAGGTAAACTACACAAAAAATCTAATTATATAAAAATATATAGAATTTATATATCACTATTAAAGATTAAAGAAAAGAATTTACTTACATTTCCCCAGTTCATAACTTTTTCCCATCGCCAAGCCTCCCCAGTTTCCTTCTCTGCTCCCCCTGGTGGCCGCTTCCTTGACCACTCTAAGACTGACTCTCTGTCTATCCTCTCCCAGGGTGACCAAAAAATTATAACAGAAAAAATAAAATAATAATAATAAATCTTTGACTGGTCACCCTCTGTGATAGGTCAAAAATAATAATAATAATAATAATAATATACCTAGGTGAAATATATATATATATACTGAAATAAAATCTGAAATTATATCTCCATTACAAATTAATTAGATAATTCATGATAATTATTTAAATCAGTATATTCTAATTTGGAAAATAATAATTAATTTATCAATTCCCATGAATCATAAAACCAATGCAAAATAATCTTAAAATTATCTAATAAATAATTCAGATGAATTATTTAGAATCTACCCCTACCATTTAACAAAAAAAAATATAGCCTAGGCCAACATGAAAAAAATATATACATAAAAGAACAAATAAGGCATGCGTTAGAAATTTGTATTCTGTAATTTGACGTTCCTCAGGCCTTTAAAAGGTTCTCCTCAGGCTGTAGGATGCATAAGCCATTGGATTTCAGGACCACATGATAGGTCATCGCATGATGTGCCAGTGTTCTGCAGAATCCGGCCAGGGGCATCCTGCACATACAACATCCAGCCAAGAACTCTGTTTCCTTAAATTCAATCATAATGTTTTCATTGTTGGGTCTGAGTCCAAAAAGGACCCAACAATTTCCTTCCCTTGTCAGAGTGAAAAATATGTTTAATTCTAAATCAAATCTGTTCATAAAATATGATAAATATGATTAAAGAATAAAATACATTTTTCACGATACACTAGAATGAACAGTGACCAACACTCGGGCAAAGGGAGAAACAAACAAACAGGCCAGGGCATCTAAAACAGATTTTCATATGTTCGCATTGGATAATTTTACCCTACCATTTAGTGGGCAATATACTAAGCCCTTCTTCATTGCCTGGCTGTGACTTGCATGCCGGGAACTTGGGACTAGCTAAGAAGTGACTCCATGCACTCCCCGCTGCAGTCCTTATAGGAAAAAGGGGGGATGGTGTAAACCCATGTTCTGCATAAACAGGCATTTAGACCATCCCAAACAGAACATAATTATCTGGGCGCCAAGGAGTTGTTTCGGAGTGAAATTGGATATGCACAACTCCTAAAACATATCTAATTTCATTATATGATATTTATTTTTAATTGGGTAGTTTCATATGTATACAATACAGAAATGAATTAAAGATAGTTAAAGAAAAAAAAGACCTAATACAAATAATTTATTAGAGTGTGACGTTTCGCAACAGTATTGTCACCATCATCAGATAAAAGAATATACATATGTAAATATGAATGAAAATATACATAAAGAAAATGTATAGGATATTGTGGTTATCTATATTAAAGAGATTATATGCGCTGAGAGATTGGTTTGATTCATAATAACTATACATACAGGCAGTCACATGATTGTTATGGGAGTACTAGAAGCACTCTCTTCTGCTAGAGAGTTCTCTATTGCAATGGGCTAATAGCTACTTAGCCCTAATGGAAGAAAACAATTTTAGTCAAATGAATAACTCAGACCTCTTTAGTGCCCCTATAGTTTTATTCCATATCTGACAACCCCAGTGAAAGGATTTCCATGGAGAGGCTACTTATTTGCTGCTCAAACTTTCTCAACTAAGCCCTCCACTAGTGACATGGGCTATTTACTTGTATGCACTTATTATACATTGAAATCATGTACCAGTCAGATCCATTAATCCATCCAGAACTACAATGGTTGGGAAGTTTTTACATGATAATTCAGCAGGCTGGATGCAAGCATCTTCATCCCAATACATTGCCAAGAAATTAAAACCTTAATGTTGTCAAAGTCCTTCTTTGACATATCCGAACATTAACTTTCTGTAAAACTCCAAGTAAGCTATTCTGTTGAGTTTTTTTTTTTTGTGATCCCTTTTAAATTACTAATTGGAACTATTTACATGGAACAAGATAATCTTGTCTTAAAATAATCTAACTTTGTCATTAAATACGTATTTTTCTTAGACTTTAGGTTTTACAGAAAATTCAATGAATATCCTAAACTCAACTGGATTCATGTGGTTAAAGAATTGTTCAGACCCCAATATTCTACAGAAAGCAATACCTCAAATTATCAGAATCACTATAGAACAGTCTATCCAAACCGATCAATCAAGAATAACCAATTCGAAGCTGCACACACACTACAAATATTTACATAAAACATTCGCAGCAGAGAACTATCTACTAAGTGAACTCCCACTGCCGACTAAACGCCTCATTGCGCAATTGAGAATTCTATTTGTTTTATATCGAGAAGACCATATAAAATATCTAAGGACAGAAGACTTGTATTGCCAACTATGCAAAAAAAAGTACCGAAAATGAATTTTAGAACATTATATATTTGAATGCATGCCTCTTGACACGGAAAGAGAAATACTCTTTTCTAAGATAGGCCATACACATCTCACTTTATATTCTTTAATAATAATCCATAAAAATACTGTAAAAAAGAAAGACTTAACCGAACATTCAAATATACCAAAAAGTTCTGCTTGATTAGAAGGACAGAGCCAATTTCCAATTATTTGTTTAGGCAAGTACGATAAGTTAAGTTAACCCCCCCACACTGATAAAACGGTGTTTACCTTACAACCCTGAACACTCGGATTTTCCTGGAAAATCTCTTAAATATTTCTTGAAAAAGACATGGCCCACCTGTGCTGTGTGAGCAGAAGAGCTTGAATTGACTTGTTCCATATGTAAATACCTGTTTTCTTTCCTATTTTCGCTCTCCACTTCTCCCATCCATATTTCCAATTTTTTTTTGTTTCTTTCTTCTTATTACTTTTTTTTCTTATAACCTGTATATATTTACCATATGTATATAATCTTTCTCCATTTTTTATTTCCCACTTTCATAGGTTTTTCTCCGTCTTGTAACCCCAAGGAGAATCCTCTGTAAGACCTGTGTGTCTTAATAAAGGCTTTTGTGTGTGTGTGTGTGTATTTTTCTTAGACTTGAATTCCTTTCAGCAGAACGAATGGCAGAGCTAATTCTTTAGGGATACACCTTTGGCAACCTGGGTGGACTTCAACTGAACAGTCCCGGACTGTCAGGTTTTTCTAATAAGCGCGTTGTTAATTTATAGCTCATCTAGCTAAAATTCTGTAGGCGGCATGATCCTTCGCCTAGTAAGCCAGTTGTACGACACCCCATTGTAGTCCCTCATTCCAGTCACGCAGAGCGTCGAAACTACGGAAAACACCTGGTTACCTGGTATCGTGTCATCACACTTTTCAAATTCACTGTGCGACCTGGCTAATAAGTCCCCCCATTTATCAAACAGTGCATCTATACCTCAGCGTTCCCTCTTGCGAGGCGAAGAATGGGCATTGGCTTGTGGTCTAAGAAACCAGCCATTATCTTCTTACCTAAAAATTGAGAAAGAAGACCATCAATCATCAATTCTAAATTCAAGTATCCCTAGCATGTAGGCTAACTGAAATCTCCAAGATTCTTCCTCATTTGTATAAGGCCTCGTCCCGCTAGATCCCAAATTTGCCTTATAAATTAAAGAAGTCAAAATTATACTCCCTGAGGAGAGAAACTAACATTTTGGAGCGACTATTTCCTATCAATAGAGAGTTGTATAGTCCTGTGAGGCTTCCGATCTTAACAAATAAAGAAATAAAAATAAATCGAACCTATTTAATTTCCTAACATTATTCTATAGTACCTTTGGATTAACAGTATATTAAATTCTATCCTTGTGACATTCATTGCTAAATCCTTTCATACCCCCCTTTTCCCATTTCACAATCGCCTAGCGCATACATACTAAGTTTTAGAATCTATTGTACTAACCAAAGTTACCCCTTTCTCATGATATAAATATACCTAAATTAATGACGTTCCAGGACTCATCATATGGGAAATCAAACATAAATAAAACTTGGGAGCTACATTCCCTTCGATTAAAATTACCCTATGCCTCATACAATCTCTTATCTAACCATTTATATTTAAGAAATGGCCAATGGTGGCTTCATCTGTAAGCTAACCTATCATTTAAAAAAAAAGTGATATCTATAGTCCTAAATTATCCCTGCCCTAACACTAGGTGTCATGGCCAAAATGGTTTAGTAAGACATTCACTTGTAAATAGAGCGAGGCTGGATCACCAAAACACAACTCTTAAAGCTTTTTGTCAACTTCTGATATCTCGCCAACCTCCCAGGGACTACTTCCTGTAGATCCACTTGCTGCTCTTATCCTGGCATCTGCTGTTGACAGGGCTGTACCCAGTTTTAACGTTGAACGCATTATAGGGTTTCTGATACCCACCGCTCTATATTAAAACTGGTACATTTCCAGCTAAACTCATCCTATCATCAGCATGCTACTATGCAGAATCTTCTCTCTGTCCCTTGGCTGAGATCTATCTACCTCCTCTTCAGCTCCCACAATTAAATTTTCTCACTGATATTTCTGCACTCATTAATTAGCCAATACACGTTCATACCTTGGACATAGCGAATTAGAGGGTTTCAAGCTACCCAACACTCTTCCGAGGAATGAATGGGATTGACTAGGATTTTATGCTTCATTAATCTTTAATTGTAAGAACTTTGCTTCTTGAGTAGAAGCAACAATCATCTTACTCTATTATTATTTACCTACACTAGGAACCTTAAAAAATACTGTTGAACTCACTTCAATCTTAAATCATATCTTAACACTAAAACAAAAACACATATATATAACTAAAAAAAAAACTGAAAACTCTCTAAAAAAAACGTTCTGAATTCCCCAAAAAAAAAAACTTCGGCGGACTAGGAGACTATAAATTTGTTATTTAATATAACCAAAGACTTAATAATTCAGATGGACTGGTACATGTTTCACTACATACACATCATTTACATAAGTTAGAAAATACAGTTACTGCACTTCAGGCAAATCAGCCTATTCAATCTCTCAGTGCATATTTTATACAATTTACAAATATTAGCCCCTAGGCCAAAGCCAAAACAAATTATCTATGAACACTACAAGATGAAGAGCCAAACTTGCTCTATCAAGACAAAAGAAGAGTCAGTAGCTACCTCTCTTTAAACATTAATTACACCTTCTTCTATCATTTTTCTATCGTCTTTCTATCAACCTTCTATAATCTTATTATCATTTCTCATCATCTTTATTTTATCTTTCATTCATAACTCATCGCTTTAACAAAATTTTATATCATCTTTCGATATATCTATATCATTTTCTTTTTTTTTTACCCTACTATTATCATCTCTCAATTATCTTTTTATCATTTATCTATCATTCTCCCACCTTTTCATCCCTCAGTAGTTCCCAACATGAAACCCTTCAGCGGGAATAGGATCCCGATCTATTATCATTCTTCAATTTGAAGCTATTCTGGTAGGCTATCCCCTCCCCTGCCAGCTTTATGCAAAAGCTTAACATTCGTTCAGGGCGAAAGCTACCGCAAAATTTCGAGGAAAATTCCTCAGGGCCTGTTTCCACCCCCTAATCTCCCCTTCGAGGAGATAAGCTCTTCCTGGATGTATTGAAACTAGCTAGCTAGGGTAGCCTACAGATAAAGGCGCTGTTCTCACTGCTTTTACTGCATATCAGAATGGAATATTTATTGGTACTAGTATAATACTATTCTGACAGCCTATGATCTTTAAACCTTTATACACACTCGGCGAGGTAGTCACCTTGTTAACAAAAAAAAAAACATAACATTATAAACCAGTCAAAACACAATAAAATTGGATAAATAGTTTGCTTCAACTACTATTTGTAGACCTATTAAACAGTTCCCCTTGGGTTGGTTCGCTCATTAGTCTTCGATTTTCGTTCATCAGTCTTATTGAACTAATATAGATGCTAGATATAAACTAGATCAAAATAGTGTAGTCTTCACGTTTTTCGAATTATATGACAGCAATAAAAAAAAAAGGTCTGAAAATATGATAAACCAGCTACCATAAAAAATATATTACAAATTATATTATTATTATTATTATATATTATATTATTATATATTACTTCTTACAAATTTTTATTAATTTGAAATTTTCGGTAGTTTGGGCCCCACGTTGGAAAGCGCTAATGTAGAGTTCTGATTTCTAGCCCGACGATATATACTCTTCTTTACTTGTGGCTTTAAACGATGGTGTATCTAATTCTGATGCACTTCAAAAAAATCTCTAATAAAGTTGGAGGAAATGGTAAAAACATTAAGATTAATAGAATTATAAACGCAGAAAAATATCTGTAATTATAAAAGTTCTATTTACAATGAGATCTAACTCTCCATATAAGAGTATAATATTGAGAGTGACTCCTAAAGTTTATCAAATTTAAAAGAAAAAAATGGGTAATGAGATATACATCTTTTTTTTTTTTTTTGAGCGATGTTATATACAAGACAGAATATTTGTAAAACAATGCCAAATAGTTTTGAATTTAATTCGAATCACAAAATAAAAGATTGCCAAAGCATTAAAATATGTAAAATATGCTGTGTACAGGGTAGCCAACCTGTACTGAAACAACAAATTGTCACAATCATTTTAAGCATCCTAAATAATAAAATAAAATAGAAACTTTTTATACAAATCATAAATCAAATTCAAGTGAATGTCCGATTTGCAAACCGCAAATAGACAGACTTATCCAAAGGACACAATATTCACAAATACACGAGGTAAATGATGTATCAAATATAATTTAAAGATTAATCTTAAGTATATTAATATCCTATATGATTGAAAATGTGAGATGTGTTCAACAAAATATAAAAAAAGGTTTTACTGCTATAAATGAACTATAACATGTTTATTTTTGCATCCAAATAATATTTTTTTACACATTATAACACTTATAACACAATATCCATACATCACAGAAAAAGGTAATGCTGGCCTAGGTAAACTACCCAAAAAATCTAATTATATAAAAATATATAGAATTTATATATCACTATTAAAGATTAAAGAAAAGAATTTACTTACATTTCCCCAGTTCATAACTTTTCTCCCATCGCCAAGCCTCCCCAGTTTCCTTTTCTGCTCCCCCTGGTGGCCGCTTCCTTGACCACTCTAAGACTGACTCTCTGTCTATCCTCTCCCAGGGTGACCAAAAAATTATAACAGAAAAAAATATATATAATAAAAAATCTTTGACTGGTCACCCTCTGTGATAGGTCAAAAATAATAATAATAATAATATACCTAGGTGAAATATATATATATAATTTATATATATATATATATATATATATATATATTGTTACATCATGATTAATGACGTATTTCTTATATCATTTTTAATATATTTGAAATTTAAATTATATATTTATTTATTTTATATTCTATGATATTTATTTAAAACAGATTATTTTTTAGATTATCATCATTTGTATTTAGGTACACGTGTGACTTCACTGCTCTCTTTGATGTGAGGAAATAAATTATTCTGGAGGCTACTTAAAGTAGACTTATCTCATTATTCCCTTATATAAATTTGTAGGATGGTTGAAACACGCTCTGGTAAGATGCAAGACCCAGCACAGGAGATAATCATGCCTGAAGAGTCTGCCAAGCCGCAACCTGGTGCAACAATTGGTAGAGATGCTAGTTCCGACCCAGTTGTCCTGAATCCCAACATCGACATCCCCAAGTTTGATGGAACGGAAGACCCTCGCCCATGGATTGAATCTCTTGAAGAAATTGGCTTCCTGTACCATTGGGCAGACTACATTATCTCTCGTTATGCTGCCATGAATATGATTGGTAGCGCCAAAACCTGGCTGAACCTACACAAGATAAGTTTCACCAGCTGGGAAAATTTCAAGAGCCGCCTAATTCAGGATTTTGCCTCAGACGCCAACAAAGAAGAAATGAAGATGAGGCTAAACAGAATGCAGCAGTGGAATGAACCTGCAATCAGGTTCGCAGAGGATATCCTTGTACTGTGCAACAAGGTCGACCCCCAAATGGAAGAAGAGACTAAAATAAACTGGGTTATTGGAGGGTTAAAGAAAGAATACTCTTTTGCCCTTCACCTAAACCCTCCTAAAAATACCAATGAACTTCTAGAAATTTGTAAAAAGCTGGATTTGTTCGAAAATAATTACCAAGAACGTGCAGAAAAATCAAAAGCTCTTTATAATGGACCACGCTCTCCTCGTCCCCATCATCAAGAGCAATGTAAGAATGCTACGTCGTTCAGAAGACCATATCAGAACACCTCCAAGCCCCAGGCCCCCGCTCCGAGGTACTACCAGAACACCTCCAAGCCCCAGGCCCCCACTCCGAGGTATTACCAGAACAAGCCTCTGCCCCAGGTATCTGCCCCTAGACGATCTTACACTCCCAATCCTGAGCCAAAACCGGTCTACCCAAGTAAAACATACAATAAGAATCCAAATTCAAATAGGAATAGGACAGAAGACGGGAGACCAATATGTTTCAAGTGTAACAAGCCAGGACACGTAGCGCGGTATTGCAGAGTCAGGTTTGTAAGAATTGTGGAAGAGGACCCCATAGTTACACAAGACAAGGTCGAAGAAGAAATCCGAATGGATAATGGAACTCAGAAGTCGAGACCTCTGCTCTACGCGGACGTAAGTAATAGCCCGTACTCGAGTATCCCTACAAGGAATAGATATGCCGCATTAGAAGATTTAAACTAAACATCGCGCCTGAGTCCGTCAATCAAAGCAAGTCGACCATAAATGGAATTAAAAAGTTGGACCCCAAATATAAAATGAACATTAACGTGGATAGAATCGGTATCTGCGAAGCTTTGATTGATACAGGCGCCGATCTTTCAGTGGTCGACCTTAATACAGCTCTCAACACAGGTCTTGAAATAATAAATCCTGATAAAATGTGCTCCGGACCCGATGGCAAAGAATTAGATATCGTAGGAAATATTATTTTAAATATAAAATTTGATGACAAAACAATCACACATCAATTTGTGATAATGAGAACACATTTGCGAATATTTATACTTGGACATGATTTTCTTAAGAAAATGAACGCAAAAATTGCTTGTCAGCGTGAAATAATCAAATATGACTTGACAGAAAATCGTGACGTAATCAAATATCAACAGAAGAAAATAAAAAGTGCAAAGGATGCCATTATACCAGAACTTTCTATTAAATTGATTAATGCATTTGTAGAAGCAGAGGATGGCGAATACATCATCGAGGAGAACCATAAAATGTTTCAAACAAATGGACTTCGACTAGCGAGAAGCTTAATAAATGTTGTGAATAAGGAAACATATATCTGGATAACAAACCCTTACCCTCGACCATTAAAAATATTAAAAAACCAAACATTGTGCTTTGGAAGCCAGCCAGCCGAAGTGAATCTTGTGGAAGAAAGTGAACAAAAAGAGCATGAAGAACCCCAATTTCAGATAAACGAAAATTTAGCATATAAGGAAAAGGAGCAATTGAAACAAGTTTTGGAAAGGTACGAGGATTTGTTTTCGTCGGGATTAGGAAGATCCAACTTAGCGAAACATCGGATCGATACGGAAGGCGCGAAACCGATCAAACACAAGCCGTATAGGGTGAGCGCGAAAGAGCGAGAAATCATAAAAGAACAAATTGATGAAATGCTCAGAGACGGCATAATTAGACCATCCTCGAGTCCATGGTCCTTCCCTGTAATCTTGGTCAAGAAGCGAGATGGTAAGTACAGATTTTGCGTTGACTACAGAAAATTGAATGATGTAACAGTGAAGGATGTTTACCCAATTCCCAGAATTGATGAAGTATTGGATACACTTCAAGGATCCAAATACTTTTCAGCAATTGACCTTAAATCAGGATATTGGCAAGTAGAGGTTGAGGAGAAAGATAAAGAAAAGACAGCCTTCACTACAGCACATGGCCTATATGAGTTCAACGTAATGCCCTTTGGTCTATGCAATGCCCCTGCTACATTTGAGAGGAACATGGAAAATATGCTTGGTAATCTTAGATGGCAAATTTGCTTATGTTATCTAGATGACGTAATCATTTATAGCTCGGATTTTTCAACACATCTCAAAAGAATAGAAGCTGTTTTAAAATGTTTTCGCGAGGCTAATCTAAAATTGAACAACAAAAAATGCCAATTTGCTTTCGAAGAACTGGAGATTCTTGGCCATATAACTAATCAACATGGTATAAAACCAGCGGAGCATAATATCAAGGCTATTAGAGATTTTCCTCTGCCCAAAAGGATAAAAGAAGTTCAATCATTTTTAGGAATGTGCTCATATTATAGAAAATTTATCAAAGGTTTTTCAAAAATTGCCGATCCATTAACCAGTCTTATAAAAAAGAATGTACCTTTTACCTGGACAGAAAATCAAGAAAAAGCATTTCAAACCCTTAAAGTAGCATTGATAAATCCTCCAATCTTAGGGCACTTTGACCCGAATGCAATTACTTACATTCATACTGACGCATCTAACATCGGCCTGGGTGCAACATTAGTCCAAAAGTTCGGCGATAAAGAAAAAGTTATCTCATATTTAAGTCGAACACTGAGCAAACCTGAGCAAAATTATTCGACTACCAAAAAAGAATGTCTAGCTGTTGTGTGGTCAATGTCCAAGTTACGACCCTACCTATATGGAAGGCACTTCAAAATCGTAACTGATCATCACGCACTATGCTGGCTTAAGAATCTGAAAGATCCGACCGGCCGATTAGCACGATGGGCACTGAAGATTCAGGAATATAATTTCGAAATTATACACAAATCGGGTAAAAAACATCTGGACGCTGATGGTCTATCTAGAGGACCCTTACCTGAAAACGAATGGGACGAAGATTATGAAAGACTATTTCTGAATCAAATAATAGACGAAAAGGATGATTTTATTGAGAATATTAAGGAGAACCTTAGTGGAAACAAGCGTTCAATTACACAGAACTTCAAAGAAGAAAATGGGTGTCTCTACAAGAAAAATCCAAATCCTGAAGGTAGGGCATGGTTGCTGGTAGTTCCAAAGAAGAGAAGGAAGGAAGTCATGAGTGAATACCACAACCATATGCTGAATGGCCATCTGGGCGTCGCCAGAACCACTTACCGATTGAAAAATAAATACTATTGGCCTTCCATGTTGAAAGATGTTTCAGAATTTGTAAAGACGTGCCATCTTTGCCAAAGTCGGAAAGGTTCAAATCACTTGCCTTCTGGACTTCTACAACCTATTCCCCCAGCTAACTACCCTTTTGAAAGAATCGGAATTGACTTTGTTGGCCCCTTGCCATCAACGAAAAGAAGAAGGAAGTGGATAATTGTGTTGACTGATTATTATACCAAGTATGCTGAAACAAAGGCAGTATCAGAAGCAACCGTGAAAGAAGTCTCTACATTTTTAATCGAACATATTATTTTACGTCACGGGGCCCCAAAATTTCTTATTAGCGATAGAGGTTCACAATTCACTAGCAATTTGATGAAGGAGGTAATGAAAATGTGCAAAGTGAAACACTGCTTCACAACGAGCTACCACCCCCAGACTAACGGACTAACGGAACGGCTAAATAGAACTTTAATCAATATGATCAGCATGTATGTGAACACAGACCAAAAGAACTGGGATGAAATCCTCCCTTTTATCACCCACGCGTATAATACCACGATTCAAGAAACCACAGGCTACTCTCCATTTTTCCTGTTGTTTGGAAGGGAACCCATGTCCCTCTTAGACGACGAGAATATCCCAACGGACAGTAACATGGACGATTACGACGAATATATAGAAAACTACTTAGATAAAATAGCAAGGACGAGACAGGTAGTCATTAACAACACAGAGAAGACTCAGGAAAGAATGAAAAGAAACTATGACAAAAAACACAATGAGAAAATCTATGAACCAGGACATTTAGTGGCAGTTTGTACACCAGTCAGGAAAATCGGAAAATGTGAAAAACTATTGAGAAAATATTTTGGCCCATATATCGAATATTAAAGAAGCTGTCTAACGTAAATTACTTAATTGAGCCGAAAGAAAATCCTGGCCAAGACCCATTGATTGTCCATGTCTCAAGACTCAAACCCTATTTTGAGAGAATTGATGAGGTAACTCACGAAGACGTGACGACCTCTGGAGAGGGGGAAGTGTTACATCATGATTAATGGCGTATTTCTTATATCATTTTTAATATATTTGAAATTTAAATTATATATTTATTTATTTTATATTCTATGATATTTATTTAAAACAGATTATTTTTTAGATTATCATCATTTGTATTTAGGTACACGTGTGACTTCACTGCTCTCTTTGATGTGAGGAAATAAATTATTCTGGAGGCTACTTAAAGTAGACTTATCTCATTATTCCCTTATATAAATTTGTAGGATGGTTGAAACACGCTCTGGTAAGATGCAAGACCCAGCACAGGAGAGAATCATGCCTGAAGAGTCTGCCAAGCCGCAACCTGGTGCAACAATATATAGTGTAAAAACTATATAATAAAAATATAACAGTGATTCTACATTTAAAACTTAAGGAGCAAACTGATAAGAATGATAAATCATATAAAGTAGATTTGGTTAGATTAGCAAGCTAAATCTAAATTAATTATAAAAATAAATAGTTGTATAGTTTTATAGTTAAGTATTCTATTAAAATTATCTTAATTATTTTGATTATTTAAATTCAAATTATAAAATTAGTAAATTGTTATTATTTAGTATAGATAGAGAGAAAAAAAATCCTTTACTTCTAAAACATCATCTAGTTAATTATATATTTATAATTAATAACAATAAAATTTAACAAAGTAACGTCTTTTGCATCGGCTTTTACACGTCATTTAGACATACTCTAATCCTATACACTTGGTTCTTTTTTTATGCGGTAGATGCGTTCCAGGGGAATCCGCATAAAAAAAATCGCACAAAAAAGACATACATTTATATGTAAAATGATGGATACGTTCCATTTATTAAAAAAATCGCATAAAACCTAAATAATGTTTTAAAATGCACCAAAAATCGCATAAAAAAAGATTTATAAATAATAAGATTTAATTTTTTTCTCATCATATTTTAATAAATGGCACATATGTGTGTTAATAACAAAAACAAAACTTAATATGTAAAAAAAAACATAAACAAAACTTTACTTAAAATCATATTAAGAATGTTTTCATCATTATTCGCTGTCTGATAATGTGCGAACCCGTTTGTGGATTGGTGCAAGATCACTTTCATCACTTGAAGATAAAATTACGTCATCAGATCTACATGGTAATGCTTCTTTAGGAACTTCAGTGATTTTTTTTTTTCTTTGACAAGGTAGTCAGTAATCAAACGCTGTGATGGCTTGACTAGTTCTTTGTAGAGTTCTCTGTAGCCAGACATACAAAATTTCAGATCACGTTGGAATTTTAAGGCGCGTTCTACATCATTATCATTTTGAATAAAAAAAATTCCAATTTACCGGAAAGTTGAAGGCCTTCCCGAAGTAATTTTTCGTCCAGAGGAGTAACATCTTCCAGTTCGCTATCTACTGTTTCGAAATCTTTAGTAGTATCTACCATACTTTCCAAAATATCATCATCATTTAGGGCTTCGTCCACAAGCAATTCTTCTATATCATGCTCGCCAAAATCATCAAAACCTTCCCCACCTATTTCCTTAGCAATTGAAATAATATCTGATGTCACTATTGTTGTTCTATTTGATTCATTTCTCTTTGATACGCATTCAGGCCAAGCAGCTTTCCAACATGCATTTAAAGTTTGTGATTTTATCTCGGCAATTGCTAACGCAACATGATCTACACAGTTCAAGATATTAAATTGTTTCCAAACTTCAGTAACTCTTATTGTATCGGATTCCAGTTTATCGAAAATGAATTGGAAAGTGAATTTTACATAATATTTTTTAAATGTTGAAATAATTCCCTGATCTAATGGTTGAATTAGGCTCGTTGTGTTTGGAGGGAAAAAAACTACCTTTATATTTGGATGTTCTAAGTTTGGATGACCTGGTGCATTGTCAAGAATTAATAAGATCTTAAATTCGAGACCCATCTCTTTCATATAATTTTCTACTTCGGGTACGAAGCATTTATTGAACCATTCAGTGAAAATAGCCGTTGTTACCCAGGCCTTCTTGTTTGCCATCCAATGTACGGGCAGTGTATTTAAGTCTTTTCCTTTTAATGCACGTGGTTTTAAAGATCGATTTACAAGCAGCGGTTTTAACATTCGATCGCCAGATGCATTGCTGCACAGCAATAAAGTAACTCGATCTTTAGCAGCTTTAAAACCACTGGCATTTTTTTCGGACTTTGCAATGTAAGTACGGGTTGGCATTTTTTTCCAAAACAATCCTATTTCATCAGCATTGAAGATTTGATGGGCACAATATCCTCCATCTTTAATAATTTTAGCCAACTTTTCAGGATATTTTCTAGCAGCTTCTTCATCTGCAGAAGCCACCTCACCTTTTATTTTTAGATTATGAAAAGAATGTCTTTTTATAAAACCAGTTAACCACCCTGTGCTGGCAGAGAATTGTGGATTACTTTCACGTGAAGATGTAGATGGCTCTGATTCTTTTAACTCCTTGTAAAATTTAAGGGCTTTCATCTTGATTAAATGTCCATCTAACGGAATTCTTTTTTGAGTTAAATCTTCAATCCAAATTACGAGAGCCTTTTCTGTTTTTTCTATTAAAGTGCCTCTTGAATATGATGAAATTTTAGAACTCAAATTTGTACCAGATCTGACCGATCTTCTTATTGCCGCTTCATTTTTTTTTTATTGCTCTTATAGTAGATTCGCCTAAATTATAACGTTTACCTATTGCTGTTGATCTTTCTCCTTTCGCCAAGCAATCGAGAATTATAATTTTGGTTTTTAGCGAAATTGCACTTCTTTTTTGTTTTTTATTATTGTCACACATTTTCTTTAAGAGGACTAAAAATTATAGAAAAAACTTAATGTACAATTACGCACTAAAATTATTCGAAAAAACTTACAATTCACTTGAGTAAATTTATCTTCCGGTTTTCGGTAGTAACCTTCTTTCACAAAGTTTTATTTTCTAATGTTTTCCAATATGCAGGCTTTTTTAATTAGTTTCATACAAAAACAAAATGCAGCATAAAAACACGCAATTTTAACGAGGTATTTTTGTTTTTGTCTCTTTTGTTTTTAAGAACAAATCAAGAGAAAACATGTCAATAAAAGAAAAAAGAAATTTGTAACGGCAGCTGGCACGCCGGCGGGTTTTCAGTTTTGATTTCGGTTTTGCACGAGTTGTGTAAGACACCGGCAGGCGCGGAATAAAAGACATTGGAACTTCCCCTCTACTGTTTGTTGGATAACTTAGCATACAACCAGGACGTTACAAAATTCTTTCTTTGTATTGATTGCGTAATAGTAGAGTTGTAGTTGTTATTCTTATTCGTTTTCAGAAAAACTGAATCACCAAAAAAAAATTTTCGAAATTCGAATAATTTTTTTTCTTGCACCGCATAACTCCAAAACCGCATAAAAAAAAACCGCATAAAAAGAGAACGAAGTGTATATAGAATAATCGAAGTGAGAATATATATAATAGTTAGAAAAAAGAGAGAAAGACAGAACCATGTACTTTTGATCAAACTAATAATAAGAAGACAAAAGGTTTTGTAAAGAAGGTAGTTAAGATTGTTAGTATATATATATATATATTTTTATAATTTTATATTTTATCGTTTTTTTTTTTTAAACGATTTTTTAAATTTTTTTATTTTAAAATATGAATATAAAAAGTTGTATTTAGTAATATATCTATATTATGAATTAACTTTTGTTATAAGTTTGGTTATTATGTTTTGAAACCCTAATGGTAGACCAGACATATACAAAAAAATTTAAATTGGAGTAATTATTGAAAAAAGAGGTCTGCTGAACCGGGAATTCTCAAATAGAAGTCCAGCGGCGTTTCATCCCTTCTCTATTACGTCATAGACCTCTTTTCAACCGGATTTTATGTGTTAATATAAAGTTACTTCAGTGAAACATTTATATGAACAGATATAACAGATATAAGTGTTACCAAATTCTTATTGTGAACCTACCTTGACCGCGCCGCCTTCAACTGTAAACATCTATTTCTGGATGACACATGTTGTGGGGGGTGGGGGACAAAATTAGACCGTCCATATTGAAGTTTTAGAGCAACAAGATATTCAAAGAAGAAAGAGAAGATAACTAAGGGAAGAAATCCAAACTTTATAATCTTTACATCCAGTTATATTAAAATAACTGATTCAACACTTAATCATCTTTCAATATTCCTTTAAAAAGGCAAACTATTAGAGTTTAATAAAGCTATTAATTGTGTAAATTCACTTTTATTTAATTTCCATTTTCCTCCCCAGAAATTGGAGATTAAACAAAATGAATTCTATACAATATTACTTTAAAAATCTTGTGAAAAAATCTTCAAATCAGCTATTTAATTTAAGTTTAACTAATTGTTAAAGATTATAAATTTGTAGTATTTATTATTGAGAGAAATTATAGAAAGTTGATTTAATAAATGGATACTTCCATTTATTTTTTTTTAAGTATTTTATAATTGATATTTATTTATTCATCAAATCAGACGCGATATCCCTACAAGGGATGCTTGCGTCAATAACAACACTAAATTCAGATACTATATTATATTAAAAATAATAATAATAATTACAAGATTTGAAAAGATAAGAAAGAGGACATTAAAATCATTCTTGATTTTACATCACAACCAACAAAATAAACAAACCAAAAAATACATATATACAAATAGGTAATAATTAAGGTTTTTTTAACCAAGAGAGAAAATCATAGATATATTTACAGAATTTTCTAAATTTAAAATACGAGTCCTTACTATTTACAAACATAAAAAAATCCTTGTATTCGATGTTTTCCCGGTTTCTGTAGTTCTGGATGATTGGGCTCTCAAGAAGCAGATGACTGGAATCCTGCTTTCTCTTTTCACATAAACATCCCGGATCGTCTATAGCTCCTATTCGAAACAGAAAATCTCCGAAATTTCCATGACCAGTAACGAATTGCACATTGTAAAAGTCAGGGCGGAAATATTTTGGAATGCCCAAAGGGAAAAAGAGACGAAAGTGATCACTTGTATTAGAAAACATATCTTCCATTCTTGTTCTCAAAAATCCTTTTATAATTGAAGGAGAATGTGGACTGAACGTTCGTTGGTCTTCCTCGCTTAGTTGGTCCAATTCATATTTAATCAATCTTGATTCGATAAAATCAGTCAGGAATGGGATCTCTGCCAGACAGTGGACACAATTTGAGGAAGATGTTTCAAACGATCTAGTAGCCCAAAGAACAATTTGGTATTGCATCGAATTTAATTTCTGTTTACAGCGGTTATTTATTTGGTAAAACCAAATTTCAGCTCCATATGTTAGAATAGGTCTAATTAGCGTCTTATACAAAATTAACCTTTTATTAGAGTTTATACCCCATATTTTGCCGCTGAGGGAAAAAAGCAGATTTTTCATGCGATGCGCCTTATGCAAAATCTCATTGATGTGCGGGGTGAAATTTATTTTTGTTTTGAACCTATGATTAGATAATTTCATTCCCAAAATTTTGATTTCATTTGAAGGCTTTATGACGGTTTTTGAAATTCCAGCTGGAACCTATGGAAATTGTGAAAGTGAATCAAGTTTGTTTTTTCTGGATTTATTTTTAACTTGTTTGAGCGACACCATTGAGTGACATAGTTTAGGGTGTTCACTAACTCAGTTTTTAGACCCTATAAATTATAATGCCAACATGCAATAGAGATGTCGTCCGTGTAGCAAATAATTTCAGCTTTTGTAGATTTAAAATTCATTAAAATATCGTTTAGCAAGATGTTCCATAATAACGGTGACAGTGGACTACCCTGAGGACATCCCTTAGTAAGGTTTTTGGAGACCGTTTTGCCACCGTATGACAGACAAACTATCCTTTTATTATTCAAATAGGATTGGATGATTTGAATCAGAGAGCTGGGAACGTTGTCTAGATCCATTATTTTTATTATAGCTGGCCACCATGCATTATCAAAAGCCCCTGATAAGTCCACTGCGATCAACGCCGTCAGTTCTCTTTGCTTGTGTTCTAGAATAGTTTCAGTCAGCTCTTTCATAGCAGTAATTGTTGATTTATGCCTGGAGAAGCCATGTTGTCTATGACTCATCAAATTGTTTTCGTCATAAAAGGTAGTAAGTTTATTTTTAATTACGTGTTCGAAAATTTTTGAAATGTTAGGTAGTAAGGAAATTGGTCTGTAGCTTTTACTAACATCATAACTAGTTTTATCTCCTTTAGGAATGATTTTCACAAAAGAGTTTTTCCAATAATCTGGGAAATATCCCAAACTTATACATTTTTCAAATATTTGATGGAGGATTATGGAAATCCTAGGGTAGGCGTATTTTATCATATTATTGCTAATATTATCTGATCCAGGTGCTTTCTTATTTTTCAATAATACAATAATTGTTTCGATATCTGTTAGGCTTATGATCACTTTGTTTCTATTAATGTAGATTGGCGAGTAATATCTAGTTGCTTTGTGAAGTTCCTCCTCGGAAGAAATATCATCGTCCGGGAAAAGATCGTTCAATAAACGTTCCATTTTTGAAGTCCTAGCAAAATCCGGTGCGTTGTCTATCAATGGAATCCCTGTTGTGTTAAATGATGCTTTTAAGGTTTTGAAAGTTTTATAAGTGTTCCCAAATGGATTAGTTGATTCGTTTTCTTCGAGAAAGAATCTCCAGCTTTTAAGTTTTGCCTTGTTAATGGCTTTATTATATTTATTACGAGCAGCTTTAAAGAATTTTTCATTAATTATTTTGCCTCGCGCGCGCGCGCGATAGAATAAATTTCTTATATAATTAAAATCATTTTTCATTTTTTCAAGTTTATTCGTCCACCACTTAAATTTGACTTTGTTTTTGTTTATGGTTGGTTTCAACTTAAGGGATGCGTAAGCTGCTTCACTGATAATATCTGTGAGTTTTAAAACAGCTCTATCTACACTTTCGGAATTTTTTATTTGGTTAGTTTCATCCACGAGGCTGAGCAATTCGGGGGAGGAAAATTTATCATAAAATGCATTCCAGTTTGCGTCAGTTTCGCTGAATTTCCACGTTGATTTATAACCGTTTATATGACTGTTGTCTTTACTAACGATCTCGTAGGTTATTGTCACGTGATCGGAGGTGTTCGTCATTATGGATGTATTCCAGTTTTTTAATAGACTGATTGAATTTCTGTTGGAGATAGTGAGGTCGATCACGCTAGAATTACGACACGTTGTAGTTTTAATATTATGGACGAAAAGATTGTGTTGGTTCACTAATGAATGAAGTTTGTGACCATTTGAATTTGTCTTTCGATCATACCAGACGGGGTGCCTAGAGTTAAAATCCCCACAAAGCAAAATCGGTTGAATTTTGAAGGTTTCCAAAATTTCCTCAATAAACTTTTGATGGGTTTCCGAAAAAGAATTGGGGAGAATGTAAAAATTCGCTGCAATAATATTTGTCTTTGATAAAAGTATTGAGCTTGTAGTACAAAATGAGTTGGTGAATTGATCTATCTTATTGTATTTTAATCCTTTATTTAAAATTATTGTTGCCGAGTTTATCTTGTTTCCTTTTGCTGTTAAAACTGAATGCTCGTCTCCGCCAAAAATAACAACATTGTTCACTGTGTAGGGTTCCTGAATAAATAATATGTCTGGTGGGTCGTTAGCTATCTGAGCCAGGAGCTCATTTGTTGCGTTTATGCTTTTTCTTAAATTTTGTTGCACACACTTAATTATTGGGGCTTGCATTTTATACTTTCCTGACTCGTATGAGTTAGTTATCTGATTGTTCAGTTGGGAAATAACTTGTTCTTTCGATTATTCTGTCTATTTGTGCCTCATACAATGGACATTCCTCCGAATTTGCTCTGTGTGATAAGGGCTTGCTTCTATACTTAGGATGTTGAGAGCAATTAAAACACTTGGGAATTCCTGAGCAATCATGAACTCCCTGAACTCCACATATTCTGCACATTGGGGTGTTAGGGCATTCTGCCATTTTGTGAGAGGGATTAAATTTAACACATTTCTGGCATTGTTTCACAAAAATCTTATCTACAACAACGCAGCGTTCGCAATCAGTGTAGATTTTATTATTTAATTTCCTAATGGTTTGATATACCCTAGGAGAAACCCGTAAAACTATATTGTGAGTAGGGGTGTTAGATTTAGTGCTGAATAATACCTTAATTCCACTTTTCATATCCCTTAGTTCGTCGTTCATCTGACAGATTGTTTCTTCGAAGGAATTTACCTCGGTGATTTTATTAACATTTTTAACCATTATCGTCGGATCTCTTTTGGTCGGAATAAATGTTTTGCATATATTTGTTAGCTGAGTTGATTTGCATATTTCCTCTTTTAGAAAATTAGATTCGCGCTCGTCCGACATTTTTATAATAATAGATTTTTTAGTGTTTATAATTTTATTGACTCGAACTTTTTTATTTTCCTCTCCTAACACTCTGATCTTATTAACAATAGCGTGGTGTACATCTTGATTATTTCCCTCATTAAAAGGCTGCGCTATAATTACAAATTCTTTTTCACTGATTTGTTTTTTATTTATTGTATCTCTCGTTGTTTGAGTTTTCACAACCTCTGAAAAAGAGGGCCTCAGTGTCTTGAATTCTCCCTTGAATTTGTCCAGTTTTTGATCTAGGACATCAGACACTTGCACAGAAAGTTGATCTAAAAAGTCCTGATTATTGATATCCCTCAAGGCAGTAATACCATCTTTTGTCTGCTTTACCATTGTGGACAAATAGGATAGATCATTTTTTGTGAGGTTTTTTTGGTTCTCTCTCTCTCTCTCTCTCTGTTTGACCTTATTGTCAAAATACTCGTAGATTTCATCTAATTTTACAGTCAATGTTCTTATTAGTAAATCCATATTAAATTTTATGCAAATCTATTTTCCTTTTATCCATTTAATTTAAAGTAAATAGTTAAAATTAAATAATGTGCGTATCAGCGACTATACTTAATATAGTAAAATGCTATATTTCAATTCAGTTTAATAAGACTTTAAGGAAAATGAATATTTAAAACAATATTTACCGAAACTAGCGGAGCCTAGCGAAGCACGTCCGGTCAGTTTCGCCTCCTGGCGGCATCTCTTTAATCATATAATTGATATACTGTTGAAATATTTTACTTGTCTGATACTAAATTTGTTTTTAATAAATTCCATGTTTAAATTTTTAACATCTTCTATGATATTTTCTAATATATTATTTATTCTATAAAATCTTAGAAACTGACCAAAATATATACCTTTACAACAATTTAATGAAATATTAGAATTCATATTACAGTATTTTATAATATTGAAATTATAATTACTTTTTTTATTATAAATTTTAATAGCATTATTTGTAAGGTCTATATTTAGGTCTAAAAAGTTAACTTTTTTGTTTCTATAAATTTTTTCATTGTTCTTAAGTTTCAAGTATTTAGGATAAATTTTAGGTATTAAGTTTTTGAATTGTGGATTATTAAATATTATGATGTCATCTACATAACGGAACATTTGCCAGCTAACATTATTTTGTAGAAAGTATTCTCTTTCGTACCAGAATAATATTAAGTTTGCTAATAAAGGACTGGAAGAAGTTCCCATGGGAACGCCTTCTGATTGAATATATATTTTATTTTTAAATTCTATATAGTTAAAATTTTAAAATGTTTCCAGTAGAGTTTTTGCTGTTTTAAGATCTAATTTAATTGTTTTATATCTGTTATGAATAATTTTAATGTGGAAAGTTTTGTCATTAATGATCTCGTTAAATAAATTGGTTATTTTATTATTTAGATCTCTTAAATTTATTTTAGAATATAGGTCCTCAAAGTCAAATGTGTGTACTGTTTCCATGTTTGTCCAATTGTTCATTAAATAGTTAATGATTTTTTTATTTGAGTCGATAAATTATTAATTATATTTATTAGTTAATTTATTTATAATAAATTGTAGTGTTGAAGCTAATTGTATATCAATGTTTTTTATAACTGAATTTATACCAGATGTGATTGTTCTGAAAGAAATAGGTTTTTTGTGTAGTTTAGGAATTATATAGAACTTTGGTATGTTTGGATTTTTGTAATGATTATAAATTTTTAGTGAATTTTCAACGTTTTTGAAGTCTTTTTTGATTTTTGTGGCTGTAGTTCTAGCAAAAGTGTATTTATGATTATTATCAATTTCCTTTTTTAGTATATCGTGGTATATATTTTTACAAATTATAGATAAGTTATTGGAACATTTATCTATAGGAGTGATAATAAAGTCCTTCTGTAATTTAATTATATTTTCTTTAAAAGAAGGAATATCTGCATTAGGTTTTGTGTATTTAAGTGTATTATTATAATAATTTATAATTTCCTTTTTAATATTATGTTTCCATTCCAGAAAAGTAAATTCTGGAATACTGTATTTTATACTAGTTTTATTTATGAAAATATCTATATCTTTTAATATAGATTTAATTGTATTATTATAATTGTGTTTAATTTGAGGTATATATTTATACCCTTTATTTAAAATATCCTGATATTCTGGATTTAAAAAAGAAAAATTGCTAGTTAATATATATGACCAGAAAACTTATATCTATCGATATAGTTGTTGCAATTACATTTAATTTTTTTAAAATTTGCCAAATTATTAATAAATTGGTTATAATTGCAAACTAAATTACCTATATTTTTGTTGTATCTCCAGATTGTTTTGAAATTTAAATTTTTTATAGGGAAAAGATTATTAATGTTTTGGTTATTAAAAATATCATTAAACTTAATATGATTAAATAAATTGTTATTAAATTTAATGATAATATTAATGTTATTAGTAGATTGTTTAATTTTTCTGTATTTGAAGATGTCGTGTGTGATATCTATTAATCTGTTAGTCAGATTATGAATTTTAATATATTCTATAAGTTTGATAAATTTATTATTATTTAGTTTAAATAATGTTTTAATAAATTTATCGACGAAGTTGTTAATGTACATTTGTTTTGGGTCCAGTAATTCTTCAAATTCTATGTAACCTAATTTATTGGTAGTTTTACCTCTAGTTTTATTAGGTTTAGTTTTAAATTCATTTTTTTTTTGTATTTGCAGCTGATTTCATAAGTTGAAATTTCTTCTGTTTGTGGTTTGTATGTGTAGTTTAATTCGTCATTAAGTCCATAAGGGAATAATGTGTTGTGTTTATAAATGTAGTTGTTTTCTAATAATAGTCGTTGTTTTTTGTTTTGACATATGTCTAGTATTTCTATCTTAAAGTTGTTAAAAGTATGTAATTGATTGTGTTCTTTCATATATGTGGCAATATCGTTGCGGGGTTTCTTGTTGTTGGATGCGAATGGTGAGATTTGGTTGAAGCGCAGCCGTTTGAGTGGAAGTTGCAGCATACAGTTAGGAATAATCAGGACACGTGATTGAGTTTGAAAATAAAAGGCAACTGTGTTGGAGGGAAGAAAGCTTGAGAGGAGATGAGCGATTTGACTTATTAATTAGTTGATCACATGGCGATGATGAAATGAGCGGAGAGAGATATCTCTAGAGTAGATGTTACCTTGTTGGAAGCGAAGGAGCACTGTCCGAACTCGGCGAGAGCCAGTGAACCCTGTAGGTGTTGTTCCTATGAGAGCTCAAGCGTAACTACTCATTCTTGTTTTCCGATTTAACACCAAGCCTCAGTTTCTCTCTGATTGGTCGAGAGATGTCACATGATCTTTTCCTATTGGTTGACCTACTTAAGGTACTGTCTTTTGATTGGCCCGCGGTTTCCTTTGATATTAGTTACGCCCCGGCTTGGGTCAGGAAGTCTCGTGTTTATTTGACTTTATTTACTTCCGCGGCTATCAAAATACATCCTGCTTTGTCAGGAAGTATTGAATGCTAGCTTTAACATTTATAACTTCTGGTCACTAGAGACGTCCTGTTTTGTCAGGAAGTATTGAGTGTATCTTGGCTAAAATAACTTCTGCGGTCACTAGAGACGTCCGGTCTCTGCCCCTGCAATATTGACACAGGGGTGCCCAGAATAGTCGTGCCAGCCTTAGGTCTACTTCCTATATCTTAATGCTACTTGCTTCCCTCCAGTTACCTTGTTCTTTATTAAGTCTTCGAAAATCATACATGGTACATACATAGTGGGTCGGGGTTGCATTTAATTATATACAAATTATGACAGATGCGCCCCCTACATGTGAAGAATTCAAGAAGGGGTTAGCCTGAGAGAATTCTGTAAAATGAAAAATAATTTTGTGGGAAAATTAGTTGTGGGTATTGAGGGGCTATATACAAGCATTGCTGGTGACATAAAAGTAAGATAGAATGGGGTTGATGATATAGGTTGAGTATAATTAATAGAAATCAAAAAATTTTTTAATTGTAAGAAATCAATGAATGTTATGGTACATAGTGGGCAAAAAGAAAATGCGCCTAAACGAATTCTACTCGAGATAAGAAATGATATCGAGGGAGTTCTATTAAGGCTTTTGAAATCAAATAAAAATAATATAAAAATAGTTGAATGAAATCAAAATTGAATGTGTTTGGTTGAAAAAGAAAAATATTTTGTTGCATGATGACAAAGACAACTGCTTAGTTACTTTTTTGCTCGACTTTTGAGAAAAGAAATCGAGGAAATTTCATAAGGCGCTTTGAAATCAAAACAAAATAAAATAAGAGTAGTTGAATGAAATCAAAATTGAATGTGTTTGGTTGAATGGTGAGAAAAAAAAAAGAAAAATGCCTAACCATATTCTAGCTCGAAATTGGGAATGAAATCGAAGGAATTCTATTAGGTCTTTTGAGAAATCAAAAATAAAAATAAAATAAAAGTTTTTTGAGCGAAATCAAAGTTGAGTGCTTGGTTGAATGGTGAAAAAAAAAAGGAAAAATGCCTAATTACTTTTTTGCTTGAATTTTGGAAAGGAATTCGAGGAAATTTCATAAGGTCTTTTGAGAAATCAAAATAAAAATAAAAATAAGAGTTGAACGAAATCAAAGTTGAGCGTTTGAAAAAAAAAATGAAAAATAAAAAGGTTTCAACAACAAAGGGTGATTTAATGTTTTTAGTTTAATCGAAAACCAGTGGGTTTTCGTTGATAATTGAGTTGTGGCAATATAAGTCAAGTGGTAAATAGAATGATAATTGATAAATGAAAATGATAATATAAACTAATTGGTAAATAAAATGATAGTTAATGATTAAAAGTGGTAATAAGTTGAATAAATTGATAAATTGATTAAATATTTAAATTTATTGAGAGAAAATAATGAAAATGATTGATATGAAAAATAAGGTGTATTGGTTGGAACCCTTTGGTATCTACATGCCCTGATCTACATGTATTGGTTGCTCCATTTTGCCCTATAAATGTTTTACTTGCTCAATTATGCCCTATAAATTTTTTGTCTCATCTGTAGTGACACTTAGGTGAAAAACGTGATTCTAGCCCTCAAGTGCGTTTATGCTGTGTGTACAGGAGACATGGAAATCTATATAACCTTTATGTGTAATTTTTTGTCTTTGTGTGTGTGTTGTGAAAAATGTTAGAAGTCGGTTGTGTAAGAGATGTGTGAGCTAGTTCTAGGTGTTGTTTCGTGGATGTGTAATTGGGTGGTAAAAATCGATATGTAGACTCGAACTGGAATCAAAACCGGTGGCATAGTGAGGTTCCCAGTCGACCTCAATAGGGGATCTTCTCATTGTAATTAGAGATACGGAAGTGGGGTGTGTCGGGCAAACGAGAGGGAGGGAAATTGGAGATCGGACGAAGGCGTTCCGCTTTGTTTACAGAGGCCGAATTTAACCGCCGCGGACTATACTTCCTGTCGTGGTGTTTCAAATTCTCATTTCCTGCCGTCTATTTATTTTGGGTGTGGCTCGGGGCTTGTTTTTGGAGCGTGATTTCTCCGACATTGTTTGGTCATCTTTTCAGTTACCGCTATCTCTTCGGAGTTTATTTAGATTTTCTGCGAAGATGGTTCCTAAAATTATGAGAAGTTTTATAAATGTTTGTCCACAATGAAGAACTGCTTGTCCACAATGAAAAATTGTTTGTCCAAAATTAAAAACTGCTTGTCCTAAATTAAAAACTACCTCTTGTAGTTCGAAGATTTTCTGAGCGGGCATGGCATAGATAAACAGGTAATTAATGAATAAAATTGGGATACAGTTGTACGGTAGAACTAATAAACAAAGGATAAAAATCAGATGAAAGATAGGATATTGCCCCATGTTCGTCCACATTTTTGTAACTGGGGACTCTGAAATATTTGCTTGAACCTTATGAATTGTAGAATTTGAATGATTGGTAGGTTCGCAGTTCTCTTGTTTGATATCTTTAGGGAGTGGTGTGATATGATTGAACTGGTTGTCAGGTTTACAGTTTTTAACATCGGGGAAGAGTGATGTAAATCGTCTTGTTGCAAAAATGGCAGGGTCTAAATGCTTGAAAGGTTCGCTGCTGGTGGGTTTGAACCTTAATGACTCTGTTGGGAATAATTCGGGTGTTAAATGTTTGAAAGGAAACGTGTAATTGGGGTTGTGCTTTATATGATAGGTGTTAACGGCGGGTGGTGATATATAATGGATTTTTTCTGTATACAGTTTAAGTTTGTTGACGTGGATTGTGTCAGTGTCTCTTTGAAGTGGTTGATTTGGTCGATCTATGCGGACCACATTTGGTGAAATAATTTCTAATATTGTGTGAGGTCCTGTGAAATATGGCGCAAGTTTCCCTGTATTTGGGTGGTGATATAATTTTACTAATACTAGATCACCTACTTCGAAATGTGGTTGCTTGTGTCGTTGGTCATAAGTGTTTTTGTCTTGTAAATGTTTGTTTTGTGTGCGTGTGTGTGCAATTTTTCTAGCTTTGTCGATATCTGGGTACGGTGTGTTATGATTAGAGATTTCTGGGGGTAGGATACCAAACATTAAGTATATGGGTGGAAAACCTGTGGTAGAGTGGGGTGTCTTGTTATATATAAGTGTAACCTTCTTGACCAACTTGGTCCATGCGACCTTAGGATTTTCTAGGTGTAATAACCTAAGTTTTCCCGTGAGGGTGGCGCTCAGGCGTTCACATAGACCGTTGGCCTGTGGATTGTTGCTGGTTGTGAGCAATGGGTGAATATTTCTATTAAGTAGGAAACTACGAAATTTGGGTGAAGTGAAGGCAGGGGCTCTATCCGTAAGAAGGCGTTTTGGAGAACCATCCTGGAATACTCGTTTAAGTACCTGTTGGTAGGTGGTGGTACTGGTGGATTTAGATGGAAAAGCCCACGCGTAGCGTGAAAAATGATCGACTACCACATGGAGGTATATCTTGGTATTGCCATATTTGGCAAATCCTGCTATGGTGTCCAGAGATAAAAGGTCGAAGGGTTCTTTAGATTCCGGAGGTTGACTTAATTCTCCGTAAGTGGGTCCTACTGGACGTTTTGTTAATTGGCAGGTGGGACAGGTCTTAACTTTTTGTTTAATATCTTTTGACATACCTTGCCAGTAATATTGTGTGGAGATAATTCGTGACATTTGGGAAATACCGGGGTGATTGTATTGTGTGTGTACTGTTTGTAAGAGTTGTTGTATGAGTGGT
Organism: Cordylochernes scorpioides; assembly: GCA_030710605.1. NCBI lineage: Eukaryota > Metazoa > Arthropoda > Arachnida > Pseudoscorpiones > Chernetidae > Cordylochernes > Cordylochernes scorpioides. The sequence continues at coordinate 167,350,284 of CP092865.1, read as the reverse complement.
TTTGGAAGTATAATCTTGGTTACACCTTTTCGGGAAACTGTATGTAATCCATTATGATCAATGGTCAAACTAGACTCTTTCGATGGAGGAGGTTGGTGGGTCTTGATAAGGGTGGCGTCCAAGAATCCACAAAACGGGTTACGGGACAAGAGATCTGCTTCATATTGTAGTTTTCCCTTTATGTAGCGGACCTCATATTCGTAACTCGATAGTCGTAAACTCCATCGAAACAGTCTACCGGACGGGTTCTTGATGGTTTTCAACCACTGCAATGCGTGATGGTCAGAAAATATTGTAAACTTTCTGCCCATAAGATAGATGTGAAACTTCTCCACACTCTCAACGATTGCTAAGCACTCAAGTTCAGAGATGGAGTAGTTTTTCTCGTGTGGGCGCAATGTTCGGCTGAAATATTGAACTGGATATACGTTTCCGTCAGGGTGAACTTGTTTGAGAATGCCTGCTATACCGAGGGTGGATGCATCGCAATACACTTGACATGGCAGACCTTCTTTGTAAAGGTGTAAAATGGGGTGTTGTGTGAGGTTTCCTTTCAGGTCAATGAACGCCTCTTGACAAGCTTCATTCCAGTTCCACACGACGTCCTTTTTGAGGAGATTGTTGAGTGGTGCTCGCAAGCGAGCGTATTCCGGAATGAATTTGTTATAGACGTTCACAGCGCCTAAGAAGGATTGTAGTGTTTTTCGGTTGTGTGGTTGTTTAATGGCGTGGATGATGTCGGTATTGCGTGTAAGTGGTGTAATTGTACCAGCTGTGATGGTGTAACCTAGAAAATTTATGGATTGTTTAAAAAATTCGCATTTTGCGAAGTTAAGTTGTAACTTCTCCGCTTCGCAAAAGGCGAAAAATTGTCGCAGGTGGTTTTGATGTTCCTCCAATGTGTTGGAGTAAATGATGAAATCATCAAAGTAATGTGCCACACAGTCAAGTCCGTGTCTCTGTAGGACCTGACTTATGGCTCGTTCGTAAATCTGAGGACTGGTTTTTAACCCGAAAGGTAATCGAGTGGGTTGGTATAATCCTTCAAAGGTGGCAAATGCTAACAGTGGTCGAGAATCGGGGTGTATTGGGACTTGCCAATACGCAGAGGATATGTCGGCCGTGGAGAAATATTTGGCCTGTGCGAGGCGGTCTAGGATATCCTCGATTCTCGGGAGGGGATGGACATCAGAGCTGATTAGTTCATTCACCTTCCTATAATCGATACAAAACCGTTTGGTCTTGTCGCGCTTAGTGACGAGGGTGACAGGGCTCGAGAAAGGTGAAAAAGATTGCTCTATGATGCCGTTCTCCAGCATTTGTTGTATTTGGTTACGGATTTCTTGTTGGTCACATATCGGAACACGATATGGACGTATGGTGATTATTTTTTCGGAATTCGTGGGTATTTTTACTGGTGGAATACGTAAGCATGGTACGTTGAATTTGTCCTGTGAAAAAATGTGAGTGTACCTTTGTAGAAGTGTTGTGAACTGTGGTGTATAATGAGTGTTAGGTGTTGTGTTGTAGTATGCATGTGGTAAAGGGTTTTGTTGTGTATTAGTGTGAGTGTCGAGTTCGTTGTGTGGGTTGGTCATGTGAGAGTTGTGCAACGGTGTGTGATCACCTATGTTTTTGGTATGCGAGTTATCCCGCTGTGTGGGTGTGTTTTGGACAGGTTCATAAGTTGAAGTTGTTGTGGTTTGATTATTTGAGGGCATGTAAAAAGGGCAATTGGCTTTAATGAAAAAGGGGCATGTAGATAAGTGGGGTTTTCTCAATGAATGCACGCAATGGTTGTCATAGGCGGAAAGTTGGGATGTGGGGAAATTTTTTTGTGACATCGCTTGACACTGCCAGTACGTGCATACATTGGACACATGATTAAAATGGTAGGAAAGGGTAGACAATGGGGCGCCCAGCTGGAGTATAGTGCATTTATTAAAATCTATGGTTAATCTGAATTTATGGAGGCTATTGATACTAAGAATTCCAAATGGCAATGGTGCATTCACTACATGGAAATTCTCCTTTCGTGATATTTGTCCTATTGTCAGTGGGATAGATAGTTTACCCATGGTTTTTGCAAATCCGTTTAGGGTTTGGAGGTGTAGTGAATGTCCCTAAAGGGTTAAATTAGGCAGGTGGGTTTTTAGCATATGATAAATATTATATGGCACTATACTCAGGCTGGCGCCTGTATCAATTAAAAAGGGGCATGATACATTAGGGGTTAGAAAAAGTTTGACAGTCAGTTGGTTTAGGGATCCTACCTCAGTCTCGAAAGGGCTGCCCGGCTGAGGTGTCTCTGGCTTGACTTGGTTGTGATGAAGGCGGAACTGGTGATTTTGGGACCGTTTGCACTGTCCGGACTTTTTCGTGGGTCGTCGGGATTGGTCGACGTCGGCATTCGCTGTGCCAGTGTCTCGCGCCGCAGAACTTGCAGTTGGACGGCGGAAGAGGTGCATTCCATGCACCTGGGCGTCGGGATGTGCTGTGGTACGGACCCGACATTGTGGGTGGTTGATCTTCTCTGGATCGCGTTGCCGGTACACTGGGCCCGTGGATCCGCTGTACCAGTCGGAACCATTCTCCTAGGTTCTCGGGAGGTACTACGCGGACTAGGCGCTGGTCGTTGAATGGCAGTCCTTCTGTCAGTGTCTCGAGGATCACCTCTTGTGGAAGTCCTAGTTGCAATCCCATGGCGGTTTTCTCCCGGTAGTAGGTCTCTAAGTTGGCTTGTCCAGTGAGTTTCATGGCGAAATATTTCGCAAAGGATGCTTCGCTTGATTCAGGGTAGAGATCTAGGAGGGTTTGTCTCACCTGGAAATAACTCCGGTCGGCCAGCCGAAGTTTCCTGAAGAGCTCCAGGGGTTGTCGCACCAGGTAGTTTGGCAGGCGCAGTAATTTTTCTTGTTCTTCCATGGATGCGTCTTCCATTTTTCGGTCGAACGTCTGGAAAAACTGTGTCGCGCTGTATGTGCCGTCGAAAGGCGAGATTGCCGACTCCGCTCCATCAGAAATTTTTATTCGCGTCAGGAGCGTTGACAACTGGTTGACGGCGTCCGCTAGGGGCGCAGTTGTCTCGCTCGTCTCTCTTACTTCCTGCCTCCCTTCCGTTGTTGTTTCCATCGGGCCGTCCGATTTTACGCCTATGGGATCCTGATTTAATTCCATCTCTTTATCCTGTCGACTTAACCGTTCTGTGGCAATATCGTTGCGGGGTTTCTTGTTGTTGGATGCGAATGGTGAGATTTGGTTGAAGCGCAGCCGTTTGAGTGGAAGTTGCAGCATACAGTTAGGAATAATCAGGACACGTGATTGAGTTTGAAAATAAAAGGCAACTGTGTTGGAGGGAAGAAAGCTTGAGAGGAGATGAGCGATTTGACTTATTAATTAGTTGATCACATGGCGATGATGAAATGAGCGGAGAGAGATATCTCTAGAGTAGATGTTACCTTGTTGGAAGCGAAGGAGCACTGTCCGAACTCGGCGAGAGCCAGTGAACCCTGTAGGTGTTGTTCCTATGAGAGCTCAAGCGTAACTACTCATTCTTGTTTTCCGATTTAACACCAAGCCTCAGTTTCTCTCTGATTGGTCGAGAGATGTCACATGATCTTTTCCTATTGGTTGACCTACTTAAGGTACTGTCTTTTGATTGGCCCGCGGTTTCCTTTGATATTAGTTACGCCCCGGCTTGGGTCAGGAAGTCTCGTGTTTATTTGACTTTATTTACTTCCGCGGCTATCAAAATACATCCTGCTTTGTCAGGAAGTATTGAATGCTAGCTTTAACATTTATAACTTCTGGTCACTAGAGACGTCCTGTTTTGTCAGGAAGTATTGAGTGTATCTTGGCTAAAATAACTTCTGCGGTCACTAGAGACGTCCGGTCTCTGCCCCTGCAATATTGACACAGGGGTGCCCAGAATAGTCGTGCCAGCCTTAGGTCTACTTCCTATATCTTAATGCTACTTGCTTCCCTCCAGTTACCTTGTTCTTTATTAAGTCTTCGAAAATCATACATGGTACATACATAGTGGGTCGGGGTTGCATTTAATTATATACAAATTATGACATATATATATTACCAATTGATTTTTTAGCGTGGTTTCTATGTAGGTTTATTCGTATATTTAATGGATTACACGTTTGTCCTATATATGATAATTGACAAATTTGGCATGTTAATTTATAAATAGTATTTACTAATTTACAACTAGTCGTTTGAAAAGTGTCATGGTTCTTAAGAGAGGGACAAGTTTGACAATTCTTTCTTAGGCAATTCTTAGCGAGTTTAAATTAACATAAAAGAGGTGCTAACCCTAATATGCTGGTAGTTGTTTTTAGTTTTTTAGTTTGTTATTCTATTGAAATCTGAATATAATAAAAATAAAATCTGAAATTATATCTCCATTACAAATTAATTAGATAATTCATGAGAATTATTTAAATCAGTATATTCTAATTTGGAAAAGAATAATTAATTTCTCAATTCCCATGAATCATAAAATCAATGCAAAATAATCTTAAAATTATTTAATAAATAATTCAGATGAATTATTTAGAATCTACCCCTACCATTTAACAAAAAAATATATAGCCTAGGCCAACATGAAAAAAATATATTACATAAAAGAACAAATAAGGTATGCGTTAGAAATTTGTATGTTGTAATTTGACGTTCCTCAGGCCTTTAAAAGGCTCTCCTCAGGCTGTAGGATGCATAAGCCATTGGATTTCAGGCCACATGATAGGTCATCGCATGATGTGCCAGTGTTCTGCAGAATCCAGCAAAGGGGCATCCTGCACATCCAACATCCAGCCAAGAACTCTGTTTCCTTAAATTCACTCATAATGTTTTCATTGTTGGGTCTGAGTCCAAAAAGGACCCAACAATTTCCTTCCCTTGTCAGAGTGAAAAATATGTTTAATTCTAAATCAAATCTATATATATAAAATTGAATGTCTGTCTGTTTGTCTGTACTCTATAGATTCAAAAACCATACATCCAATCGCCGTGAAATTTTGGGATATTATTAGGTATATCACCGGGAAGGTTTTTGAAAAATAATTTCATGAATATCTTGAATATCCTTAGAGTTATTCGCAGATTTGTAGATTTAACTCGCAAGCAGCGCCCCCATTGTGACGATGATAACAAGTTTTCTTATCACTAAGTTTATTATCTTTAATATTATTTATCAAAAGTAAGATTATCTCAGGATGACACGGCAATGTGACACGGGAAAAAATGTTCACTAGATAAAACTATGATTTTCTAATGTAGAAAATTAGGAAAGACAAAATTCAGGATGACACGGCACACAGGGACCGGGAAAAAATGTTCACTTTATCGAGAGATTCAAATTTACGAGTTTCAAATTATCAAAATATATCTTTTTTTTTTAATAAGTTTTTAGAGAATTGTTTTAACAAATGTTCGCTAGACAAACCTTTACTCGGTTAAAACCCCGGGCGAAGCCGAGTACGTTTTATAAGTTTATAGAGAATTGCTTTAACAAATGTTCTTTAGACAAACATTCACTCGGGTAAAACCCGTGCGAAGCCGGGCACATCCGCTAGTCTGTTCATAAAATATGATAAATATGATTAAAGAATAAAATACATTTTTCACGATACACTAGAATGAACAGTGACCAACACTCAGGCAAAGGGAGAAACAAACAAACAGTCCAGGGCATCTAAAACAGATTTTCATATGTTAGCATTGGATAATTTTACCCTACCATTTAGTGGGCAATATACTAAGCCCTTCTTCATTGCCTGGCTGTGACTTGCATGCCGGGAACTTGGGACTAGCTAAGAAGTGACTCCATGCACTCCCCGCTGCAGTCCTTATAGGAGAAGGGGGGATGGTGTAAACCCATGTTCTGCATAAACAGGCATTTAGACCATCCCAAACAGAACATAATTATATGGGCGCCAAGTAGTTGTTTCGGAGTGAAATTGGATATGCACAACTCCTAAAACATATCTAATTTCATTATATGATATTTATTTTTAATTGGGTAGTTTCATATGTATACAATACAAAAATGAATTAAAGATAGTTAAAGAAAAAAAAAAGGCCTAATACAAATAATTTATTAGAGTGTGACCTTTCGGCAACAGCATTGTCACCATCATCAGATAAAAGAATATACATATGCAAATATGAATGAAAATATACATAAAGAAAATATATAGGATATTTTGGTTATATATATTAAAGAGATTATATGCGCTGAGAGATTGGTTTGATTCATAATAACTATATATACAGGCAGTCACATGATTGTTATGGGAGTACTAGAAGCACTCTCTTCTGCTAGAGAGTTCTCTATTGCAATGGGCTAATAGCTGCTTAGCCCTAATGAAAGAAAACAATTTTGGTCAAATGAATAACTCAGACCTCTTTAGTGCCCCTATAGTTTTATTCCATATCTGACAACCCCAGTGAAAGGATTTCCATGGAGAGGCTACTTATTTGCTGCTCAAACTTTCTCAACTAAGCCCTTCACTAGTGACATGGGCTATTTACTTGTATGCACTTATTATACATTGAAATCATGTACCAGTCAGATCCATTAATCCATCCAGAACTACAATGGTTGGGAAGTTTTTACACAATCTTAAAAGCATCTTCATCCCAATACATTGCCAAGAAATTAAAACCTTAATGTTGTCAAAGTCCTTCTTTGACATATCCGAACATTAACTTTCTGTAAAACTCCAAGTAAGCTATTCTGTTGAGTTTTTTTTTTTGTGATCCCTTTTAAATTACTACTACTTGGAACTATTTACATGGAACAAGATAATCTTGTCTTAAAATAATCTAACTTTGTCATTAAATACGTATTTTTCTTAGACTTGAATTCCTTTCAGCAGAGCGAATGGCAGAGCTAATTCTTTAGGGATACACCTATGACAACCTGGGTGGACTTCAACTGAACAGTCCCGGACTGTCAGGTTCTTCTAATAAGCGCTTTGTTAATTTATAGCTCATCTAGCTAAAATTATGTAGGCGGCATGAGATCCTTCGCCTAATAAGCCAGTTGTACGACACCCCATTGTAGTCCCTCATTCCAGTCACGCAGAGCGTCGAAACTACGGAAAACACCTGGTTAACTGGTATCGTGTCATCGCACTTTTCAAATTCACTGTGCGACCTGGCTAATAAGTCCTCCCATTTATCAAACAGTGTATCTATACCTCAGCGTTCCCTCTTGCAAGGCGAAGAATGGGCAATGGCTTGTGGTCTAAGAAACCACCCATTATCTTCTTACCTAAAAATTGAGAAAGAAGACCATCAATAATCAATTCTAAATTCAAGTATCCCTAGCATGTAGAATAACTGAAATCTCCAAGATTCTTCCTCAATTGTATAAGGCCTCGTCCCGCTAGATCCCAAATTCGCCTTATAAATTAAAGAAATCAAAATTATACTCCCTGAGGAGAGAAACTAACATTTTGGAGCGACTATTTTCTATCAATAGAGAGTTGTATAGTCCAGTGAGGCTTCCGATCTTAACAAATATAGAAATAAAAATAAATCGAACCTATTTAATTCCCTAACATTATTCATTAGTAACTTTGGATTAACAGTATATTAAATTCTATCCTTGTGACATTCATTGCTAAATCCATTCATACCCCCCCCCCCCCTTTTTCCATTTCACAATCGCCTAGCGCATACATACTAAGTTTTAGAATCTATTGTACTAACCAAAGTTGCCCCTTTCTCATGATATAAATATACCTAAATTAATGACGTTCCAGGACTCATCATATGGGAAATCAAACATAAATAAAACTTGGGAGCTACATTCCCTTCGATTAAAATTACCCTATGCCTCATACAATCTCTTATCTAACCATTTATATTTAAGAAATGGCCAATGGTGGTCTCATCTGTAAGCTTACCTATCATTTAAAAAAAAGTGATATCTATAGTCCTAAATTATCCCTGCCCTAACACTAGGTGTCATGGCCAAAATGGTTTAGTAAGACATTCACTTGTAAATAGAGCGAGACTGGATCACCAAAACACAACTCTTAAAGCTTTTTGTCAACTTCTGATATCTCGCCAACCTCCCAGGGACTACTTCCTGTAGATCCACTTGCTGCTCTTATCCTGGCATCTGCTTTTGACAGGGCTGTACCCAGTTTTAACGTTGAACGCATTATAGAGTTTCTGATACCCACCGCTCTATATTAAAACTGGTATATTTCCAGCTAAACTCATCCTATCATCAGCATGTTACTATGCAGAATCTTCTCTCTGTCCCTTGGCTGAGATCTATCTAACTCCTCTTCAGCTCCCACAATTAAAGCTTCTCACTGATATTTCTGCACTCATTAATTAGCCAATACACGTTTATACCTTGGACATAGCGAATTAGAGGGTTTCAAGCTACCCAACACTGTTCCGAGGAATGATTGGGATTGACTAGGATTTTATGCTTCATCAATCTTTAATTGTAAGAACTTGGCTTCTTGAGTAGAAGCAACAATAATCTTACTCTATTATTATTTACCTACACTAGGAACCTTAAAAAAATACTGTTGAACTCACTTCAATCTTAAATCATATCTTAACACTAAAATAAATATATATATATATATATAACTAAAAAAAACTGAAAACTCTCTGAAAAAAAAAAAGTTCTGAAATCCCAAAAAAAAACTGCGGCGGACTAGGAGACTATAAATTTGTTATTTAATATAACGAAAGACTTAATAATTCAGATGGATTGGTACATGTTTCACTACATACACATCATTTACATAAGTTAGAAAATACAGTTACTGCACTTCAGGCAAATCAGCCTATTCAATCTCTCAGTGCATATTTTATACAATTTACAAATATTAGCCCCAAGGCCAAAGCCAAAACAAATTATCTATGAACACTACAAGATGAAGAGCCAAACTTGCTCTATCAAGACAATAGAAGAGTCAGTAGCTACCTCTCTTTAAACATTAATTACACCTTCTTCTATCATTTTTCTATTGTCTTTCTATCAACCTTTTATAATCTTATTATCATTTCTCATCATCTTTATTTTATCTTTCATTCATAACTCATCGCTTTAACAAAATTTTATATCATCTTTCTATATATCTATATCATTTTTCATTACCCTACTATTATCATCTCTCAATTATCTTTTTATCATTTATCTATCATTCTCCCACCTTTTCATCCCTCAGTAGTTCCCAACATGAAACCCTTCAGCGGGAATTGAATCCCGATCTATTATCATTCTTCAATTTGAAGCTATTCTGGTAGGCTATCCCCTCCCTTGCCAGCTTTATGCAAATGCTTAACATTCGTTCAGGGCGAAAGCTACCGCAAAATTTCGAGGAAAATTCCTCAGGGCCTGTTTTCACCCCCTAATATTCCCTTCGAGGAGATAAGCTCTTCCTGGATGTATTGAAACTAGCTAGCTAGGGTAGCCTACAGATAAAGGTGTTCTCACTGCTTTTACTGCATATCAGAATGGAATATTTATTGGTACTAGTATAATACTATTCTGACAGCCTATGATCTTTAAACCTTTATACACACTCGGCGAGGTAGTCACCTTGTTAACAAAAAAAAAACATAACATTATAAACCAGTTAAATCAATAAAATTGGATAAATAGTTTGCTTCAACTACTATTTGTAGACCTATTAAACTAGTTCCCCTTGGGTTGGTTCGCTCATTAGTTTTCGATTTTCGTTCATCAGTCTTATTGAACTAATATAGATGCTAGATATAAACTAGATCAAAATAGTGTAGTCTTCACGTTTTTCGAATTATATGACAGCAATAAAAAAAGTTCTGGAAATATAATACACCAGCTACCATAAAAAATATTATTGGTTGGAGTACAACTCTGATTTTACAGGATAGCGGCTCATAGAATTGGATCGCTCATTTCTCATTAAACATTCACACCGGGTATGGAGGTTTTTAAAGGTTTTACAGTTATTGGTTCGCTAAATTTATGACAGGATTTGAAATTTAAAAAAAAAAAACTTATGTGCCGTTTTGCCATTCGTCTTTACGTCATCCTTAAGGGAAATGCCGCCTCAAAGGACTTAACTCTGGGACTAACATCCGTTGCACATTTCAGGAAGAAGTGGCTGCCCACACAATAGCAACATCTCATTTTGCTACCAGTGCACTTTGTTGTGCCCTTTTCATGTCGTCATCTTGTCGAACCCCAATCTTCTAGGGTGTTTCTTTAATTAGTTATCATTTCTTGACGACATTGAATATTTCATGCGCGATTCCGCCCGGCAATCTATAAGTAATATATGATTGTACCACTTCCAGGAGACCTTCCCTTGCGTGGCCGAATCAACTTTCACCCAACTTATAACGCCGTCCATATCGCGTAATTGAAACTAGTATAAAATTCAAAGTATAAGATCTCGATTTATCAATTCTCCACTAATTTGAATTGGCTCAACGTAAAATTTCTCAATTATATCTTAGTACACTGGCGTGACATGTTATACTTCTCCTAGTTATTTGCAAGCTCGATTAATCCCAACGAAAGTCACTTCAGGCGTCAATCCCGTGATAAACTCGTCATGCATGACTTAAAATTTGAAAAATTATTGGACTGAATATTTTCAGTGGCATCTGCTTCCACTGAAAGAACTTAAAACATAAGATTGCCTCTTATCTTGTTTAAAATTGCTGCTTTACCCCCATATACCTGTGTAAATATTACCCTCGGCTCTTACAATTCTTGAAAGTTCTTCCTCTCGCATATCCTGAGAGTCAAAGTTCTTCCTTCCTACAGTAAGCTAACACTACAATTATTCACTGGAGTTATTTGCGTCGAGTGGCTAAGTCCTTGCATCCTAATCCTCCACTCTAACTCCAGGATTTCTATCTACTCGAAGCTGTTCAAATCTTTCGAAACAGTTGTTCAAATTCCCTAAGATAATTTGCTAATATTCGATGATTATTGGAATTCTCATTAAACGGAATAACTACACCTTTCGATATAAATACACATCCAGCTATCCGGATATAGCTTCACCTTTCTTTACTTTATAACGGTTCAAAATTATGAAAGGAAAAAAAAAAGGCTTAAACATATGACTGGCTTAAAATTTCTATGGAACCTCATCATGCCTTCTGCTGGCAATCATTTACTGTAATTAATGCTATCGAGGAGTTGTTTTTACTTTTCTTGTCCTCACCCAAGGAAAAAAATGTTTCAGAAAAACTGAATTGTTTGAAATTTCACCTAGAAAATATACATGTTAAAAGAAAAAAAACTAATCCTTTCACATTTACAGCACGTCAAGATGTCAGTGTCTTTAGGTTATTTGTAGATTGCAAAAAGGAAAATTTATAATCATAGACATATCTGGAAGTAATATGGATCGAAATCGATATCGACGGACGCGTCCTACCAGCTGCCATCTTGGAAACTTGTTGTGTTTGAATTGTCGCGCGACTATTTATATTAAATATTATATATGGAAGAGAAAATGGAAAGGCGGTAAAGCCAACACTCAAAGGATTATATTTTAAAAAAAAATCGGGATATCGTGACACATGATATGCAAAATATTTGTAATAAAAACTTATAATGTTGCAATAATCTAAAATATATAATTGAAAATATTATGCGGATTACAAATGTTAAAAAATAAAAGCCCAGTAAATAATTATAAATTCAGTTGTCCTATTTTAAAACCTAAATATTTTAAAAGAAAGCGAGCAGAGAGGCAACGAAATTAAACACTCGTTCTGGGAAGGTACACACTTTGGCGTTAACATAAAATAAAAAAATTGAAATAAGTGGATTATAAAAAAATGAGATAAATAAAACCCTGTGGATAGGTAGACGCTAAATGTAATATAATTATTAATCTAAAATAGACCCATATTCAAGATAATTATATTCCTATAGTTGTATGAATCAATTAATACTGACTAAATCTAAAGAGAAAAAAATGGAAAAGGCTCTTAAAAGTTTTAAAGTAGTTAGAGGATGAAACATGCTATGAGGAAAGCCTCATAGAATGCCCGCGAGGAAAGCTAAGCTAGCAACTAACCTTCTTGGTTCAAGTCTCGGTCGTTGACTGCCTTGTTTTCCTCCATAGCTTACCTCCCCCCTCGAAAACATCTTGCACCAACATCTGTTATTTTTCACGTCCATCTATTTCCACCCCTCTACAGATGTGGCCCTTGCCCCAGCGTGTCAATCAAAGATGTCCCTAGGGGCTCTAAATTTGGGTTTTGTGGGAAGCTCTGAAGTGTGGGAAAACACTGTTTTAAGCCTAACTTCGTTTTTTGTTCAGTTGTACATATCCAAAAATTTCAAGATTCTATATTAAGAAGGAAAAGAAAGGTCTATTAACACGTGAAATTTAAAGTTTGGAAAATTTGGAAATTCCAAAGTTTTTTTTTTAAGCCTAATATCATCATAAAATGTTTATCACTGGTATAAAATTAAGCTATTTATATAAAATATTTTTGGATCATTATAGTTTTATTAATATTGCACAATTATTATTGATTTAAAAATTTCAATTAACAAATGCATTATATATATTTCCGAGTCAGATAATCGTTAAATTTTCAGGTAGAGACATGGGTTTCTCACTCAGAGGTTGTAGGCCTACTTCTTACAAATTTTTACTAATTTGAAATTTTCGGTAGTTTCGGTCCCACGTTGGAAAGCGCTAATGTAGAGTTCTGATTTCTAGCCCGACGATATATACTCTACTTTACTTGTGGCTTTAAACGATGGTATATCTAATTCTGATGCACTTCAAAAAAATCTCTAATAATTTTGGAGGAAATGGTAAAAACATTAAGATTAATAGAATTATAAACGCAGAAAAATATCTGTAATTATAAAAGTTCAATTTACAATGAGATCTAACTCTCCATATAAGAGTATAATATTAAGAGTGACTCCTAAAGTTTATCAAATTTAAAAGAAAAAAATGAATAATGAGATATACATTTTTTTTTTTGAGCGATGTTATATACAAGACAGAATATTTGTAAAGCAATGCCAAATAGTTTTGAATTTAATTCGAATCACAAAATAAAAGATTGCCAAAGCATTAAAATATGTAAAATATGCGGTGTACAGGGTAGCGAACCTGTACTGAAACAACAAATTGTCACAATCATTTTAAGCATCCTAAATAATAAAATAAAATAGAAACCTTTTATACAAATCATAAATCAAATTCAAGTGAATGTCCGATTTTCAAACCGCAAATAGACAGGCTTATCCAAAGGACACAATATTCACAAATACACAAGGGAAATGATGTATCAAATATAATTTAAAGTTTAATCTTAAGTATATTAATATCCTATATGATTGAAAATGTGAGATGTGTTCAACGAAATATAAGAAAAGGTTTTACTGCGATAAATGAACTATAACATTAGAAAGAAGGAATCATATATCGCCGCAACTCTTTTTATTATTATAGCGGTTAAGGAAGCTTTCGGGCAAGCCCTTCTTCAATAATAATAAAAAGAGTTGCGGCGATATATGATTCCTTCTTTCTAATTTGTCGAAATCCGCAAACCGTTTACCATGAACTATAACATGTTTATTTTTGCATCCAAATAATATTTTTTTACACATTATAACACTTATAACACAATATCCATACATCACAGAAAAAGGTAATGCTGGCCTAGGTAAACTACCCCAAAAAATATAATTATATAAAAAATATATAGATTTTATATATCCCTATTAAAGATTAAAGACAAAAATTTACTTACATTTCCCCAGTTCATAACTTTTTCCCATCGCCAAGCCTCTCCGGTTTCCTTCTCTGCTCCCCCTGGTGGCCGCTTCCTTGACCACTCTAAGACTGACTCTCTGTCTATCCTCTCCCAGGGTGACCAAAAAATTATAACAGAAAAAATAAAAAACAATAATAAATCTTTGACTGGTCACCCTCTGTGATAGGTCAAAAATAATAATAATTGTTAGGTTTTATTTATTATTATTATTATTATTGTATTTTATTAATTAATTATCTTCTCTATATATATATGAAGTCAATTTCTGTCTGACTGTCTGTTTCGCAATAAACTCAAAAACTACTGAACCAATTGGCACCAAATTTTGCATGTCGCTTTTTATAAACCTGAGGAAAATTTTCGGCTGCATTTTGATTAGTATTTTTGGCTATTTCTTTTTTTCATTTGAAGAACTTTTTTTACGCGGACTAATCCGGAATGGAATGAATACCTAAATATGGCCATTTTTTTAAAGCATCGGTGGTTCAGTGGTAGAATGCTCGCCTGCCACGCGGGCGGCCAGGGTTCGATTCCCGGCCGATGCATTTTTCTTTAACAATTTTTAAAACTCATTTATATTATATCTTCTTCTATATATATAAAAATGAATGTTTGTATGTTTGTTTGTTTGTTTGTTGGTTTGTATGTCCGGTATACAAATTCGCAGTAGTTCACTAATTCAAACCAAAATTTCCATACATAGGTAAAAAAATACGGGGAAGACGATAGGCTATTTTAAAAAATATATGAATCAATTATTAAAACTATATATTATTAGTCAGAAAATGATGATGACGATATTGCTGTATCATGTAAGATTATCAGATACAAATATATATCGGGAAAAATTCCGAAAAGCAGAGACCACGGGTGAAACCAGCTCATCATTCTGTACGCAGGAACAAAATTCTAGCAGAAAAACATTCATTCGAGCAGAAAACAAAAGCCAGATCATCTTTCTATAAAAATATCGCTTCTCAGACACAAATTTTGGAGCGGGACGTTTCACAAGAGTGACATCCACGCCGCCAATTTATAATTGTAACGAATAGTATTTAAATAAAAACATTTAATCGGGTAAAACCCGGGCGTTGCCCGGGTCATTCGGCTAGTAATTCATATTCATAGAATTTTATTGATAAGGCACAATTTGGATTATAGATTACAACCTCTATATACAAAAAACCAACACATACAGGAACTTATTGGAACTTTAGCTCACAGCACCATTTCAGCCAAAAAGTAGGATTAGTAAAAGCTCTTATATAGAGAGCTTTTACACTCATTAATGATACAACTAAAAGAAATATAGAAATTAACAACATCAAAAAAGAACTAATCAATGAAGATTTTCCCATCAAATTGATAAATAGAATAATGGTAAACATGAACCAAAAATATGAGAATAATACTTTAATTCAAAATCTAAAGTGCAAAAATAAATAAACCAAATTTATCACATTGCCATTCATAAACCAAAAGTTTGCAAGAAATTTTACTAATATATTCAAAAAGTATGAAAAAATAAACATTTCATGGAAACCATGTAACCCTATCTCTCAATATATCAACAACCATAAGAACACTCATATACCAAATAGAGAAGGTTTAATTTATGAAGTGAAATGTGAAAAATGTGACCAATGTTATGTAGGACAAACATCCAGAACTTTAAAAGAAAGAATGAAAAACCATGAATATGCTCTGAAATGCGATAAAATTAAGAATTCGGCACTTGTAGAACATAGAAAAATCACAGGACATAATAATTTTAACCTAAAAGAAACAAAGATACTAGATTATGAGAAAAATTATTTTAAGAGACAATTTAAAGAAGAATTTTTCATTCAAAAGAAATGTGCTACAATTAACAGAATGGAAGAAAGAGGAAATATAAATGATATTTATAGATATGCTTTTAATTATATTTGAAAAAGCTTTTAATTCTAAGAATAATAATCATCAGGTGTTTATCCCATCTGTTTATCAGATAAATATATTCTTATCTGTTATCTTGTTTACACACTTGATACCAGGAACTATTTAAAAGTATGCTGTGATAAAATTCTCTCATTCAGTACTTTTGTCTGAAGATGGTAACAACGTTGGTACCGAAACGTCACACACTATTTTTTTTATTTGGATTTGGTCTTATTATCTTTTGTATAGAATTTTATTGTTACTTATCATCTATTTTTTTTGTTTTTTTTCTTCTTCTGTTTTCTTTTGTGTTATAAATACAACTAAATCGCATTAAATCGTAATGTAATTCTCTTTTGTTGTTTGAAATAAATCGAATTGAATCGAATTGAGTCAGCTCGTTCTTTCTAGAAGAAACTTCAAAGAAAACGTGCTAACATTTTTTGGTGCCGAAACCCGGGAAAGAAGTAGAAGAAAGGTGTTTATCCCATCTGTTTATCAGATAAATATCTTCTTATCTGTTATCGTGTTTACACACTTGATACCAGGAACTATTTAAAAGCATGCTGTGATAAAATTCTCTCATTCAGTACTTTTGTCTGAAGATGGTAACAACGTTGTTACCGAAACGTCACACACTATTTTTTTATTTGGATTTGGTCTTATTACCTTTTGTATAGAATTTTATTGTTACTTATCATCTTTTTTTTTTGTTTTTTTTTTTTCTTCTTCTGTTTTCTTTTGTGTTATAAATACAACTAAATCGCATTAAATCGTAATGTAATTCTCTTTTGTTGTTTGAAATAAATCGAATTGAAACGAATTGAGTCAGCTCGTTCTTTCTAGAAGAAACTTCAAAGAAAACGTGCTAACATTTTTTGGTGCCGAAACCCGGGAAAGAAGTAGAAGAAATAGAAAGTTCTTAGAAGCCATAGAAATAAAGAAAGGTAAGGTTTTGAATACTAATCTTTAAAATATGGAAACAGAAATCTTAATTTTTGAATCTCTGATTAAAAGTTTAGAATTGATAAAAGCAGATGTAGAATATAATTTAGAAGGCAATGATAAATACGCACTTATGCAAAATAAAGAAGACTTGTTAAATTTAAAAGCTAGCTTTGATAATCAATATGTGAAATTAGTAAAATACAGGGTGTACCAGGTAAATTGGGAATTTCAACAATGGTATTTTAACTGAAATTTTTTGCAAGTAAAAATTAAAATATCCGAATGAAATTTGACACAGTAGTAGATAAAAGGATATAGTTTTTATTTATTCAATGTAGTTTCCATTATTAGCTACAACAGTCTCGAGGCGAGTGCGGAATGAAGCACAGGCCTTGGCGACGATGACCTTGTCCATTTGGGTCATCACCGTGTGAACTGCTTTCTTGACAGACTGGATGGTGGTATGAGGAGCTTTGTTGACATCTCTCTCAACAACGCCCCATACATAGTAGTCGAGGGGATTGCAATCTGGAGAATTAGGGGGCCAAATATCAGGACCCCAGTGACTAGGGACGTTAAGTGTCAGCCACGATTGTGTCTTTTTTGCCTTATGGGCTGGAGCTGAGTCCTGTTGGAAGACATACTTCCTTCCTGCGGCCACCATGTCCATCCAAGGCTTCACAACGGTCTCCAGAACATTGATGTAGGTGTCAGCGTTCATCCTAAGGCCCTTAAAAAGAAATGGGGAGGCATGACATCACCTTCACTGCTGATAACGCCAGGGACCATTACGGAGGCAGGAAATTTCGTGTGCATCACGACAGGTATCTCTGAGGGGTCTTTACAGATCCAGCGATCATTCCTGGGATTTACCTTTTGGTCCACGTCAAAGTTCTTTTCGTCAGAGAAGAACCTTAGCATGCCAAAAGAGTCGTGTTTCAGGTTGTTGAGGAGGGCAGCAGCCTTTCCTTTTCTGTTATTCTTCATATTCTCAGTCAGCAACTGACCTTTCCGAAGGGCATAAGACTTGAGACCAAGGTCCTCATGGATAGTTCTGACAATTGTCATAGAGCCAACGTCCATTTCCTTGGCTATGGCCCTCATGCTCTTCCCAGGGTTTCCATCAATCTTCTCCTTGACATTTTTGACAAATTCTTCGCCTCTTACCCTGTCCGATCGACGCGAGTGCTTTTTCCTTGTAGCTATCCCCTCTTTGTTACTGTCGGCCTCATCAAACTGCTTCTTGACACGATAAATAGTGGTTTTGGGCAACTTAAGAAAATCCACTATCTCTTTGGGGCTCCTTCCGGCGCGCAGAGCAACGATGATGGCAGCTCGATTTTCAAATTCTCGGTTACTCTTCATCACTACACTGCGCACACATGTACTGTTGCATTTTACATGAATATGGCTACGTAATGAAAAAAAAACAAGTTTTTAATCTCAAGTAGTTTTTGTTTTATGGACTGTCAAAGTTAGTCCCAATTTACCTGGTACACCCTGTATAAAGGCATT
Source organism: Cordylochernes scorpioides (assembly GCA_030710605.1). Lineage (NCBI taxonomy): Eukaryota > Metazoa > Arthropoda > Arachnida > Pseudoscorpiones > Chernetidae > Cordylochernes > Cordylochernes scorpioides. The sequence continues at coordinate 167,332,101 of CP092865.1, read as the reverse complement.
AATGCTGAAGAAAAATTTAAGGTATCCTTTTAGGCAAAGTCTAAAATCAATTCTTTTTGTTAAAAATAAATAGATCGCTGGGAAATTTAAATAAAAATACATTTTCTGGTGAAACCAATTTAGAACTTCCCAAATTTCAATTGTCCACCTTTAGTGGTGATATTTCAGATTGGCTGAGTTTTAAGGAAATTTTTATTATATCTATTGATCAAAATCTAACACTGGGAAATTTTCAAAAACTTCAATATTTAAATTCTGCACTAAAAGGAAATGCCGCTAGACTTATTAGGGCGTTCAATATTTCTGATGAAAATTATCCTATTGCCTGGCAAACCTTGGTCAATAGATTCGACAAAAAAAAAGTGAATTGGCTTTTAAACAAATTAAAAATTTGTATGATCTAAAAAATGTAAAAAAGAATCGACTAAAGATTTACTTGATCTCCTGGACACTTGTAACGAAAGCATTCAGAATCTCTCTATCCTCGGATTGGAACGTAATAATTTATCAGATATGATTTTAATTCATATAATTCAATCATAACTTGATCGTTCAAAAAGAAAGGAATGGGAGATGAGTTTGCTTGAGAAAGAATATCCATCGTATGAAAAGATGATTTTTGGAAGTCTCGGGAGTTTTCAGAATAAAGAAAATTCAAAACAATTCTAGAAAATGAATAAATCCACTCATTCTCATTCAGCAACATTTGCCTCTGGCTCTAGTATAGATAGCAGAGTCAAGTCATGCGTCTTATGTAAAGTGAGCATTTTTTGTTAAAATGTCCTAAGTTTAATGGTATGATGTTACCTGAAAGATGGACATTTATAAAAGATAATCATCTATGTTACAACTGTCTAAGATCTAACCATAGAGTATCGTCATGCGTCTTCGCGCAAAATTGCAAATCATGTAATAAGAGACATCATACTCTTTTGCATCAGTTCAAACCGGAAATGTTAAGTCCTGTTGCGGACATATCTCCATTGACCCATGCCAGTGTCTCATGTTTTGTAAACAACAAAAGTCATGATCGAATATTACTCTCTACGGGCTTTAATAAAGGTCAAATCGGAAAACGGGGTTCTTCAAACATGTAGAGCCCTCATAGATACAGGCTCTCAAACGTGTCTTATAACAAATAGTTGTCAAAAGAAATTAAATCTTCCTCTTGCTGAATGTAAAACTACAGTTTTTGGTTTGGGAAACAAACTTGTAGAACAATCAATGGGTAAGGTCTCTCTCCAATTTAGCCCACATTTATCAAACCTAATATTCAACGCCAATCCTATAGTCATTGATAAGATCACATCAGAATTGCCCAATTTCTTTATAGAAAAGGATAATTGGACTTATTTGAAAAATCTTCTGCTGGCTGACCCCAATTTTGACAAATCTAGCCAGATTGATTTAGTGATAGGAGCAGAGCTTGCTCCATGCTTATTTAACGGGAAGGTTAGATTCCAAAATTTATCTGGACCCACTGCGTGCGGATCCAAATTGGGATGGTTACTTACAGGTAAAATATTACTGTCAGGTGAAAATTCCAATCAAGATATAACTATTTTCGCGTCGGAGGAACAAGATGATTTTCTCAAAAAATTCTGGGAGCTGGAGTCAGTACCCTCTGCCAAATCTTTAACCAGAGAAGAAATTTCGTGTGAAGAAATATATATTAATATCCTCAAAATTCTGGAAGATGAAAGGTACTCTGTTGGGCTGCCATTTAGAACATTGCCAACTCTTGGCGAATCTAGGATCAATTCTCTGAAACGATCTCTATCACTTGAAAGAAAATTACAAAAATCTCCAAGTATCCTAAAACAATATTGTGATTTCATGGACGAATATCTTTTAATCAATCATATGGAGCTTATTCCCAGTGATGAGCTGGATACACCTTCAGGACAATGTTATTATATACCTCATCATTGTGTTTTTAAGGAGCAAAGCACTACCACTAAATTGAGAGTTGTTTTTGATGCATCTTGCAAAACTAGCAATGGCAAATCTCTAAATGACTTTCTTCATGTAGGACCAAAACTACAACAGGATATCTTCAACATTCTGATAAGATTTCGAATACGCCCAATAGCTTTTTCAGGAGATATAGAGAAAATGTATCGCCAAGTAAGAATCGATTCTAGGGATTGTGATTTCCACAGAATTTTATGGAGAAAAACCCCATCAGAACCTTTATTGGATTATAGACTACTGACTGTGACATATGGATTGTCTTGTGCGCCATATCTCGCCATGCGTACCCTACATCAACTTGCAAGGGACAAGGTGTCAACTTTCCCAATGGCCACAAAAATAGTACAAACAGATTTTTATGTTGATTACTTGCTTTCTGGTGCAGACACAATTGAAGAAGCTACATGTCATATTCGTGAAGTCAATAATCTTCTTTCTTCAGCCGGATTTTCTCTTAGGAAATGGAGATCAAACGTCCCGGAGGTCCTTTCTGGATTTTCAGAACAGGTTGAAGATAGGCATAATATTTGGGATTTTGAAAGTGTTTCCTGTGTCAAAATACTTGGTATTTGTTGGAATCCTTCCTTTGACATTTTTCAGATTTTTGTTAATGACCTTCCAGAACAAACTAATTCTAAAAGGCATTTGTTGTCCCACATCTCCAGAATCTTTGATCCTATGGGCTGGCTGTCACCAGTTATTATTCGTCTTAAAATTTTGCTTCAATCACTTTGGAAACAGAAGTTGAATTGGGATGATCCCTTGCCTGATACTTTGTGCTCTCAATGGAAGAAAATTGAAAAGGAATTATCCGTATTAAATGAAATTCAAATTCCTAGATACTTCTCGTGCAGGGGAGCTTTACTTTCTGTTGAACTTCGTGGTTTTTGTGACTCTTCAGAATTTGCATATGCCGCAGTATTTTATATAAGATCTCATTTCAAATCGGGCCAAGTGAAAGTTTCTCTGATTGCTTCCAAGACGAGGGTAGCTCCTCTGAAAATGATTTACATACCACGGCTGGAGCTGTGCGCTGCTCTTCTTCTCTCAACTTTATATGATACTATTCGCAATTCTTTATGCTTACAAATTGATAGAGTATTTTTATGGACTGATTCCAAAATTGTTCTCAGCTGGATTAAATCTGAATCTAGACATTGAAAACCATTTGTCGGAAATAGGATTGCTGAAGTTCAAAGATTGACTTTGCATTCTTCCTGGCATTATGTCATTTAGAAAGATAATCCTGCAGACTGCGCTTCCAGAGGTATAACTCCTTCAGAGCTGGTTGATCACTCTCTTTGGTGGCGAGGACCAACTTGGCTCTCGGATGTGAACTTTGAAGATCCAATTCAAACTCAATATGATTTTCCGAAAGAAATTTCAGGTGAAAGACGAAAAACTTTCTCTGTTTTTCATTCCACTAATCTTCTTTTCCCAGACTTCATTTTCAAATACTCAAATATCAACGAAGTTGTTAGAATTACAGCATGGATTTATAGATTTGTATTCAATGTTCAATGAAAGAAAGAAAAGACATCTATCTTCAAGTGAATTAACAAGTTCAATTCACAATATCATTCGTTTCATTCAAAGTTCTGAATTTCAATCAGAAATTACCTGTTGCAAACAAAAGAAATCTTTACCAACTAACTCAAGGCTTTTATCTTTGAATCCTTTCATTGATGAATCTGGACAATTACGGGTTGGAGGAAGATTACGTCATTCAAATCTGCAATTTGATGAAAATCATCCAATAATATTGCCAAGAGATCATTTTATCACGAAATTAATAGTGTGACAGTGTCATCTGGATCATTTACATTCTGGTCTTCAACTGACCATGTCAGCACTATGATTACGATATTGGATTCCTGCAGGCAGATGTTTGGTCAAGAAAATAATCCACCAATGCATGGTGTGTTTCAGGGCTAAACGCCAAGTTACCAAGCAAATCATGGGAGATCTGCCTATGCACCGAATTGTGAAATCAAATCCGTTCACTAAAACTGGAATCGACTTTGCAGGACCGTTTTTTTAATGAAACCAAACATCAAAAGATCCAAAGTAAAATTAAAATCATATGTTGCTTTATTTGTATGTTTCTGCACAAAAGCAATTCATATAGAAATTTTATCAGACCTATCTCCAGCGGCTTTCCTCGCAGCTCTCAAGCGGTTTATTTCTTGTCGAGGAAAACCTTCTGATATATTTAGTGATAACAGGACCAACTTTAGGGGAGCTAACAACATTCTCCGAGAGCAGTTTGATATATTGAAAGCTTCAACAATTTAAAATCCATATCTAATGAACGAATCAACTGGCATTTTATACCTCCTTCCGCCTCAAATTTCGGAGGTATCTGGGAGGCTGGAATAAAATCTTTCAAATTTCATCTTCTCAGATGCTTAAAGTCTCAGATACTCACATTTGAAGAGCTGAGTACTCTGACAACTCAAATAGAAGCTTGTTTAAATTCGCGACCTATTTGTCCTCTAAGTTCAGATTCAGACGATTTTAATCCTCTCACACCAGGACACTTCTTAATCGGGATACCCTTAACTGCCCTTCTAGAATCTAATGATGATGATGTTCCGATAAACTACCTCGACTGCTGGAGCCTAAATCAAAAAATTAAAAATGTATTTTGGAAACGTTGGAATCGAGAATACCTCAACAATTTGCAACAACTCCTAAAATGGCAAAAATCCTCACCCAACATTAAGGAAGGTGACCTCATTTTGCTCAAGGATACCATATCACCACCAGCAATGTATTGGAGCCTTGGTCGCATCACCAAAGTCTTTCCGGGAGCAGACGGAAAAGTTCGAGTCGTCGAGGTGAAGACCAAGCACCAAGAACGCCTTACTAAAACTGTCTCTAAAATAGTACCATTACCTTTTGCTGAGGACTAAGTTAGTCCACCCAGGTGGAGAATGTTAGGTTTTATTTATTATTATTATTGTATTTTATTGAATAATCATAATTCATATTCATAGAATTTTATTGTTACTTATCATCATTCTTTTTGTTGTTTTTTTCTTCTTCTGTTTTCTTTTGTGTTATAAATACAACTAAATCGCATTAAATCGTAATGTAATTCTCTTTTGTTGTTTGAAATAAATCGAATTGAATCGAATTGAGTCAGCTCGTTCTTTCTAGAAGAAACTTCAAAGAAAACGTGCTAACAATAATAATAATATACCTAGGTGAAATATATATATAATATATATTTATATACAGGGTGTACCAGGTAAATTGGGAATTTCAACAATGGTATTTTAACTGAAATTTTTTGCAAGTAAAAATTAAAATATCCGAATGAAATTTGACACAGTAGTAGATAAAAGGATATAGTTTTTATTTATTCAATGTAGTTTCCATTATTAGCTACAACAGTCTCGAGGCGAGTGCGGAATGAAGCACAGGCCTTGGCGACGATGACCTTGTCCATTTGGGTCATCACCGTGTGAACTGCTTTCTTGACAGACTGGATGGTGGTATGAGGAGCTTTGTTGACATCTCTCTCAACAACGCCCCATACATAGTAGTCGAGGGGATTGCAATCTGGAGAATCAGGGGGCCAAATATCAGGACCCCAGTGACTAGGGACGTTAAGTGTCAGCCACGATTGTGTCTTTTTTGCCTTATGGGCTGGAGCTGAGTCCTGTTGGAAGACATACTTCCTTCCTGCGGCCACCATGTCCATTCAAGGCTTCACAACGGTCTCCAGAACATTGATGTAGGTGTCAGCGTTCATCCTAAGGCCCTTCTCAAAGAAATAGGGAGGCATGACATCACCTTCACTGCTGATAACGCCAAGGACCATTACGGAGGCAGGAAATTTCGTGTGCATCACGACAGGTATCTCTGAGGGGTCTTTACAGATCCAGCGATCATTCCTGGGATTTACCTTTTGCTCCACGTCAAAGTTCTTTTCTTCAGAGAAGAACCTTAGCATGCCAAAAGAGTCGTGTTTCAGGTTGTTGAGGAGGGCAGCAGCCTTTCCTTTTCTGCTATTCTTCATATTCTCAGTCAGCAACTGACCTTTCCGAAGGGCATAAGACTTGAGACCAAGGTCCTCATGGATAGTTCTGACAATTGTCATAGAGCCAACGTCCATTTCCTTGGCTATGGCCCTCATGCTCTTCCCAGGGTTTCCATCAATCTTCTCCTTGACATTTTTGACAAATTCTTCGCCTCTTACCCTGTCCGATCGACGCGAGTACTTTTTCCTTGTAGCTATCCCCTCTTTGTTACTGTCGGCCTCATCAAACTGCTTCTTGACACGATAAATAGTGGTTTTGGGCAACTTAAGAAAATCCACTATCTCTTTGGGGCTCCTTCCGGCGCGCAGAGCAACGATGATGGCAGCTCGATTTTCAAATTCTCGGTTACTCTTCATCACTACACTGCGCACACATGTACTGTTGCATTTTACATGAATATGGCTACGTAATGAAAAAAAAACAAGTTTTTAATCTCAAGTAGTTTTTGTTTTATGGACTGTCAAAGTTAGTCCCAATTTACCTGGTACACCCTGTATATATACAGTGCGGCAAATAATTTTTAAGACTCTCGCTAGATAAAGGCCAATAGCAGAGCCAGTTATGAAATTGCGCATGCGTATATATTTTCGAAGCCTTATCTAGCGCGTGGCTTTGTTTCAGCCATTTTGGTTAACTCTTTAAAAACATACAGGCGATTTTTGAAAAGTAAAATTTTTTGTTCGTCGGAATTCTGAGATGGAACAGAGAGCGGTCATTAAATTTAATGCAAAACTTGGTAGAAGTGCATCGGAAACATATATTTTGATGAAGCAAGTTTATGGTACGTTATGTTTGAGTAAATCAAATGTTTTCATTTGGCACAAACGTTTTTCGGATGGAAGAAATACGCTAGAAGATGATAAGCATACTGGACGACCAAGTTCTTCAAAGACACCAGAAAGTATAGAAAAAGTGCGAGAATTTGTTGACAACAATGATGGACAAAGAAACGATTCGTTAACGATTTTCTGTTAGAATTTTGTTCCTGCACACTAAAAATGAACTGGCTTTACCCGTGGTCTCAGATTTTTGGGATTTTTCCCGATATAATTTTGTATCTGATAATCAAACATGATACAGCAATATTGTCATCATCATTTTCTGACTAAAAAAAAACATCTAAACCTGTCAATTTTATTTTTTATTGGCTAAAAATCCGATAAATATATTTTCCAGATTTTCTCTATGTCCTGTCAAAACACGTTTTACATGTACATTAGGTCAGCTGATATTACCTCCCATCTTCACCGCTAGAGGCGCTGCTTGCGAGCGAAAAGGCAAATATAGGTATAGAGCAGGTTTAATTTATGAAGTGAAATGTGAAAAATGTGACCAATGTTATGTAGGACACACAAACATCCAGAACTTTAAAAGAAAGAATGAAAAACCATGAATATGCTCTGAAATGGGATAAAATTGAGAATTCTGCACTTGTAGAACACAGAAAAATCACAGGACATAATAATTTTAACCTAAAAGATACAAAGATACTATATTATGTGAAAAATTATTTTAAGAGACAATTTAAAGAAGCATTTTTCATTCAAAAGAAATGTGCTACAATTAACAGAATGGAAGAAAGAGGAAATATAAATGATATTTATAGATATGCTTTTAATTATATTTGAAAAAACTATTAATTCTAAGAATAATAATCAGCAGGTGTTTACCCCATCTGTTTATCAGATAAATAGCTTCTTATTTGTTATCTTGTTTACACACTTGATAACAGGAACTATTTAAAAACATGCTGTGGTAAAATTCTCTCATTCAGTACTTTTGTCTGAAGATGTTAACAACGCTGTTACCGAAACGTCACACACTATTTATTTATTTGGATTTGGTCTTATTACCTTGTGTTTATAATCTACAATCCAAATTGTGCCTCATCAATATTCTTACTCTTTATAATCTTTATATATATATTCCTTTCCTTTATAAACTTTAACTCTATATTCTTCTCTTCTTTGCAATCTTCATCTCTATATTCTTCTTTTTATAATCTTTATTTGCTTTCTTATTTAGAACTTTTATATTCTACTTCTTTATATCTTTTTATTTTTATTCTATAGAATATCTTTTTATTTTTATTCTATAGAATATCTTTTTTTTTTCTTTATGATCTTTATCTACATTATTTTTTTGTAATATTTATCTATATTCTTCTCTTCTTTGCAATCTTCATCTCTATATTCTTCTTTTTATTATCTTTATTTGCTTTCTTCTTTAAAACTTTTATATTCTACTTCTTTATATCTTTTTATTTTTATTCTATAGAATATCTTTTTTTTTTCTATGATCTTTATCTACATTATTTTTTTATAATATTTATCTATATTCTTATTCTTTTTTACTCATTTTTAAATTAAAAAATAATACAGGGTGTACCAGGTAAATTGGGACTAACTTTGACAGTCCATAAAACAAAAACTACTTGAGATTAAAAACTTGTTTTTTTTTTCATTACGTAGCCATATTCATGTAAAATGCAACAGTACATGTGTGCGCAGTGTAGTGATGAAGAGTAACCGAGAATTTGAAAATCGAGCTGCCATCATCGTTGCTCTGCGCGCCGGAAGGAGCCCCAAAGAGATAGTGGATTTTCTTAAGTTGCCCAAAACCACTATTTATCGTGTCAAGAAGCAGTTTGATGAGGCCGACAGTAACAAAGAGGGGATAGCTACAAGGAAAAAGCACTCGCGTCGATCGGACAGGGTAAGAGGCGAAGAATTTGTCAAAAATGTCAAGGAGAAGATTGATGGAAACCCTGGGAAGAGCATGAGGGCCATAGCCAAGGAAATGGACGTTGGCTCTATGACAATTGTCAGAACTATCCATGAGGACCTTGGTCTCAAGTCTTATGCCCTTCGGAAAGGTCAGTTGCTGACTGAGAATATGAAGAATAACAGAAAAGGAAAGGCTGCTGCCCTCCTCAACAACCTGAAACACGACTCTTTTGGCATGCTAAGGTTCTTCTCTGACGAAAAGAACTTTGACGTGGACCAAAAGGTAAATCCCAGGAATGATCGCTGGATCTGTAAAGACCCCTCAGAGATACCTGTCGTGATGCACACGAAATTTCCTGCCTCCGTAATGGTCCCTGGCGTTATCAGCAGTGAAGGTGATGTCATGCCTCCCCATTTCTTTTTAAGGGCCTTAGGATGAACGCTGACACCTACATCAATGTTCTGGAGACCGTTGTGAAGCCTTGGATGGACATGGTGGCCGCAGGAAGGAAGTATGTCTTCCAACAGGACTCAGCTCCAGCCCATAAGGCAAAAAAGACACAATCGTGGCTGACACTTAACGTCCCTAGTCACTGGGGTCCTGATATTTGGCCCCCTAATTCTCCAGATTGCAATCCCCTCGACTACTATGTATGGGGCGTTGTTGAGAGAGATGTCAACAAAGCTCCTCATACCACCATCCAGTCTGTCAAGAAAGCAGTTCACACGGTGATGACCCAAATGGACAAGGTCATCGTCGCCAAGGCCTGTGCTTCATTCCGCACTCGCCTCGAGACTGTTGTAGCTAATAATGGAAACTACATTGAATAAATAAAAACTATATCCTTTTATCTACTACTGTGTCAAATTTCATTCGGATATTTTAATTTTTACTTGCAAAAAATTTCAGTTAAAATACCATTGTTGAAATTCCCAATTTACCTGGTACACCCTGTATATTTATTAAAATATACATAATCTTATATGATATACTGTTTATTTTGAAACAAGTTTAATTTCCTTGGGCGTTGATTTGAAAATTAATCTAGAAAATGAATTATTTTATGGAAACTCTCTCTCTCTCTCTCTCTCTCTACTCGAATAGGTTTATATGATCATATGCTGGTAAAACCTGTAGTTGCATATGTAGTTCTCAAATTCCATTTATATATCCAATGTTAAAAATTGTGATTATGCGAAAATGAATCGTAGAACAATTTCTAATTAGTTTCTAAATTTTAGTGCTTAAATTTACCTCTTGATCCTATGCAGGTTTTTTAAATCTTTATAAATAAATATTTCTGAAAAACGGCAGTTCATCATATATCTCCTGTGTTAACAAAATTGTTCAATGCTTGTATGAGACTTAATTATTATCCGGAGGCCTGGAGAAAGTCAGCAGTAATGATTATAAAAAAACCTAATAAAGAAAATTATAAAGATCCGAAAGCCTACCGCCCTATAAGCTTGTCTTCTAATTTAGGTAAAATTTTTGAAAGTCTAATTCATATTGAACTTTTAAATCATATTAATAGTAATAATGTTATGCATCCTGCTCAACATGGATTTACACAAGAAAAATCAACAATCTCTGCTTTACAAGAAATAACTAAATTAAGTCTTTTGAAAAGAGAAACAGAAAATACGGCAATAGTAACAGTGGACATCAGCGGAGCTTTCGACAACGCATGGCATCCAGCAATTCTCCAACAATTGGACAAGGCAAATTTTCCAGCAGTACTTATAAAAATAATTAATTCTTACTTTGAAGACCGGAGTGTAGAGTTTAAATATACTAATGTAAAGTGTATAAAAAAGATAAATAAGGGATGTCCCCAGGGTGGTATTATTTCTCCTATTCTTTGGAATATATTACTTAATGATTTCAACTTATCTTTTAACGAAAGTTTTGCTAGAGTAATTGCTTTCGCGGACGATGTGACATTTGTGGTATGGAGTTCAAACATCTATGATCTTCAGTATAATATTACCAAATGTTTAATAAAAATCAAAGCATGGTGTGAAAAGGTAAAACTTTCACTAAGTCCAAACAAGACAGGTATACTCTATCTACATAACTATGAAAAATTGCCCATTAATTTTGATGGAAAAATAATTCAACCATCAGAAACTGTTAAAATTTTGGGAGTTATTTTTAAAAATCATAGACAAAGGAATAAGATTAATTTTGGAACACATGTTGACAATATAATTATGAAAGCTACGAAACTTAAGAATATATTATTCTCATTATGTGCACATACTTGGGGCATTGATACTCGACGTAGATTGATCTTATATAAAGCTATGATACGCTCTACAATAAGCTATGCATCAAATATTTGGTTTCCTTTTATCACTGCAGCAAAAAGATCCAAGTTGAATTCTATACAATATCAAATTCTTATTAGATGCATTCATGCTTATAGGACTTCATCTTCTTACATCACACATATACTAGCGAAAACCCCTTTACTGTCCGATTATCTTGAATTATTACAAACAAAGTATAATATGACAAATTCTCTCACAGATCGAACACTCAAAAAACCCCTTCAAAAAGAATTAAACAAACTATATCTGGATCTAAAATTTAAGTTTTATCTTTCTCAATCTAATGAACTGTTCAAAAAATTATTTCCAATTGCTGTCCCAAATTTCATTTCCTCTGATAAATTCACTACATTATTCTTAACTGGCAAAGGACCCTTCTTAAGTTTCCTATTCAAACTGAATGCTATCAATGATCCAACATGTGAATGCCGCTTAGATGTTGAATCACCAGAGCATCTTCTTTTATCTTGCCCTCTGACTAATCAAATTGTATGTAGATACTTTGAAACATTACCAAATTCTCTTTGTGTATATACTCTATCTTATGAGAACTTTGTTAAGTTTAGAACTATTTGTACAATAATTTACAAAACAATACTAATCCATCGTGTAAATAATTAATCATATATATATAAATAATACTAGCACAGCACAATAGTCCTTTGGACTTCGTGCTTTTGTAACAATAAATAAATAAATAAATATATTAATTTTTATTTCTTTCTTACTTTCGAACGTTATATATTTAAAAAGAGCTTCTTATTTTTTTTAAATCGAAAAATGAACCTTTAAACATGTATCAATTCGAATATAAATAAAATATTTGAAATGTATATCCATTAGAATATAAATGAAATTTTTTGATATGTATATCAATTCGAATATAAATTAACTTCTTCAATGTACAGTATAACCTCGTTAATTCGACACACCCCAATTCGACACTCGGCGATAATTCGACCATGCTCTTATGTCCCGACCTCCGGCCTATCAAATAACAAACCGTAATTCGACATATCGATAATACGACACTTCCGATAGTTCGACCATTTTAAAATTCGAATTTCGACAGTTGAATGTTTTTTACTTACAAATTTCCGCTGAAAAGCTATTACGGCGGCGATCGGCGGGCGCCGATAGCATCGCGCACACGCACTTTTGGTTTCTGTTAGTTCAAGTTTCACTTTTCAGTGCTATTCCGCAATGTCGCGAGTGTTGTTTTTTTTTTTTTTTCATGCTGGGATTTAGGCTTCGTGCCCTAATTAACAATAATATTTTATTTTTAAATTTCTCAGCATTAAAATATTTTAGTTATTTTAAAATTTACAAATAATTTCCTTTTAAATAAATAAATCTTTATAAAATGTAGCCACAATGATTATGATAACATTTTATTTCAATATTCCATTTGTGTTATTATAAAAGATTTAAACACAAAATCAATAATACCTGCAGCAGCAGTGGATGACTTTAATACATTAAAATTTATTTATTAAAAGACATTTCAGAAGAAGAAAGACATGCATTTTTTTTTCAAAATGACCGTCTGGAATACATCCTGAATAGGATTTCAGTGCAAAAACAGACATCTATAAAGGAATTTTTTAAAAGATCTCTTCATGATAATTTTTAAATAATATTTTAAAATTTTCTTTTTATATTTACCATATTTATTTCCTTTCAACTGCTATATTTTTCAATTAGAATAAAATATTATTTAATATATTATATTTAATATTTTAATGTCTGTAGAGTTAATATTTGATTATACTAAAAGTTAATAATGAAAATAAAATAAAAACACACAATGGTTTCAATTAATATCATTAATTTATATTACGAGGCTATTTAAAAAAAATATTATTATAGCGAGTTAGATGATTACCTAATCATCTCACCTTAATTCAACACTTCCTTTAATTCAACCGAAAGCTCTGATCCCTTGGGGTGTTGAATTAAAGAGGTTCGACTGTATCAATTCGAATATAAATTAACTTTTTGAAATATATCAATTCGAATGTAAATTAACTTTTAGAAATAGTCAAAACTCTTTAATTCAACACCCCAAGGGATCAGAGCTTTCGGTTGAATTAAAGGAAGTGTTGAATTAAAGTTAGATGATTAGCTAATCATCTAACTCGCTAAAATATTATTTTTTTTAAATAGCTTTGTAATATAATAAATTAATGATATCAATAGAAACCATTGTGTGTATTTTTTTGTAATTATTTTTTTTATTTTAATGATTAACTTTTAGTATCAGGGACAAAATAACATTAATACATATTTTTGAAACATAAATAATTACAAATAATATTTTATTCTAATTGGAGAAGAGCAGTTGAAAAAAAATATATATGGAAAATAAAATAAAATTTAAAAATATTATTAAAAAAGAATCATGATCTTTTAAAAAATTCCTTTATAGATGTCTGTTTTTGCTCTGAAATTATTTTCAGGATGCATTCCAAATGGTCTATTTTTAAAATACATGCATGTCTTTCTTCCTCTAAAATGTCTTTCAAATAACAAAGAGATTTTATTGTATTAAAGCCATCCACTGCTGCAGCAGGTGTTATTGATTTTGTATTTAAATCTTTTATAATAACAAGGAAATGGAATATTGAAATAAAATGTTATCATAATCATTGTGGCTACATTTTATAAATATTTATTTAAAAGGTAATTATTTGTAAATTTTAAAAATACCTAAAATATTTCAATGCTGAAAATTAAAAATAAAATAATATTATTATCAATTAGTGCACGATGCTTAAGTTTCCGCGTATAAAAAAAAAAACAATTTCACTCACGACATTGCACAACGGCACTACAAAGTGAAACTTAAACTAACCAAAAGTGCGCAGGCGCGATCCTATCGGCGCCAGCCGATCATCGCCGCATGCCGCCGCTGTAATACCTTTTTAGCAGTAAAGTTATATGTAAAAAAAAAACATTCAACTGTCGAAATTCTAATTTTAAAATGGTCGAACTATCGGAAGTGTCTTATTATCGATACTGTCGAATTACGGTTTGTTATTTGATAGGCCGGAGGTCAGGACATCAGAATATGGTCGAATTAACGAGGTTATACTGTATATTGTGACGGTGTTTTGACCCACCGCCAAGTTTGAACGGCCTTTCAACCACCACCATCCTGCCGGCGGTGACGCGAAGTCGGCGCGCATGCGCGGCGGCGACGGTGACGTGGCAAGCACGAGCAAGGGTACGTTCGAAATCGACGGCCATCACGGGCGGACATTCTTTCCCATCCATCCATTTGAATCAAACATTTTTCAACTTCTTTTTACTAAATATTTAATTTGTAACATTTTATTTATATTTATATTTTATCCTTAATAAATTAAAATACCACGAATGAATAATTGAATCATTTTTCAAAATCAAACGAACCACCTCAGTTTTGGCGCAGCCTGCAAGGATATTCAATTATTCAAGCATCAAAAAGATTTTATTCATTTTAATATTATATTTATTTCAGTCAATTGTGAACAGAATTTGGATTTTAATAATTTTTAAGCAAAAAACTGAATACTGAAAAAAAAAATATTTTTTGAGAATAAAAATAATATCCAAAGAAAATATTTTAAAATTGCAAAAATACACCGTGAATCAGAAGGATATTCATGCCCAGAGCTGGGTAAAACTTTTTGAATTACATGTTACAGATGAAGATAAAGGAAAGTTGTTCTTTTACTATCTAGAAGGAAGAGCCTTAGAATGGTATGCTGATGAAATTGCAGGAACAAATATTAATCAATGGGTAACCATCAAACAAAAATTTATTACAAGATTTGGATCATCAACAGCAACACCATTAATTGATGCACAACGAAGGTATCTACGCCGCGATGAATCCGTCAATGACTACTTTCAGTCCAAAATCCGGCTTCTAAAACAAACTTCCTTATCCAAAGTTGAACAGATCCAGATGTTGACGGAAGGATTACCACCATTTCAACCACCACCATCCTGCCGGCGGTGACGCGAAGTCGGCGCGCATGGGCGGCGGCGGCGGTGACGTGGCAAGCACGAGCGAGGGTACGTTCGAAATCGACGGCCATCACGGGCGGACATTCTTTCCCATCCATCCATTTGAATCAAACATTTTTCAAATTCTTTTTACTAAATATTTAATTTGTGACATTTTATTTATATTTATATTTTATCCTTAATAAATTAAAATACCACGAATGAATAATTGAATCATTTTTTCAAAATCAAACGAACCACCTCAATATAGGTATTTCTTTTTTGGATTATATATACAGTATAACCTTGTTAATTCGACACACGCAAATTCGACACTCTACCTTAATTCGACCATATTATGATGTCCCGACCTCTGGCCTATCAAATAACAAACCGTAATTCGACAGTATCGATAATACGATAGTTCGACCATTTAAAAATTCGAATTTCGACAGTTGAATGTTTTTTTACATACAACTTTACCGCTAAACGGTATTACGGCGGCGACGATCGGCATCGGCAGGCGCCGATAGGATCGCGCCTGCGCACTTTTGGTTTCTGTTTAGTCACTCTTGGTTTTGCTTCACTTTGCAGTGCCGTTGAGCAATGTCGTGAGTGTTATTGTTTTTTTTTTACGCGGGAATTTAGGCTTCGTGCGCTAATTAATAATAGTATATTCTTTTTAATTTTCAGCATTGATATATTTTAGATATTTTAAAATTTACAAATAATTTCCTTTTGAATAAATAAATCTTAATAAAATGTAGACACAATGATTATGATAACATTTTATTTCAATATTCCATTTCCATGTTATTATAAAAGAT
Source organism: Cordylochernes scorpioides (assembly GCA_030710605.1). Lineage (NCBI taxonomy): Eukaryota > Metazoa > Arthropoda > Arachnida > Pseudoscorpiones > Chernetidae > Cordylochernes > Cordylochernes scorpioides. The sequence goes on along the minus strand of CP092865.1, from coordinate 167,316,198 downwards.
TTAAACACAAAATCAATAACACCTGCAGCAGCAGTGGATGACTTTAATATAATAAAAGCTCTTTGTTATTTAAAACACATTCCAGAGGAAGAAAGACATGCATGTTTTTTTTAAATAGACCATCTGGAATACATTTTGAATAGGATTTCAGTGAAAAAGCAGACATCTATAAGGGAATTTTTAAAAAGATATTCATGATTATTTTTAAATATTATTTTTAAATTTTCTTTTTATTTTCCATATTTATTTCCTTTCAACTGCTATATTCTTCAATTAGAATAAATTTTATTTGTAATTATTTATGTTTCAAAAATATGTATTATTGCCATTTTGTCCTTGATACTAAAAGTTAATCATCAAAATAAAAAAATAAATACAAAAAAGTACATACAATGGTTTCAATTAATATCATTAATTTATATTACAAAGCATTTTTTTTTTTAAATATTATTTTTGTGAGTTAGATGATTAGCTAATCATCTAACCTTAATTCAACACTTCCTTTAATTCAACCGAAAGCTCTGATCCCTTGGGGTGTTGAATTAAAGAGGTTCGACTGTATATCTACAGACATTAATATTAAGCAGGGAGGCAGAGTTACCATCATCGGACAAAAGATTAAAATGATGGTGATGCTTGTTACCAAAACTCGCACACTATTAATTAATTTGCATTTTGTCTTATTACCTTGTAGTTAATGAAAGACATATTTGAACTATGTATGAAAAAAAAACTAGACAAAAATGAAATTTATATGCCTTTATTTAAGGGTACAAATTATGAGGAATGGAAAGAATTAGATGTACAGTAGAGCTTCCTTGAGATGATACCTCTCTACAGAGGATAGTTATCAGCACCCAAATCACAATTTTTAAAAGTAAACTCTTTAGAAAGAAGATACCTTTC
>CP092865.1:167293632-167315192 GCA_030710605.1 Cordylochernes scorpioides | reverse complement strand
TTTAAAAGACACTAAGGCTCTGTAACTTGGTATCCTTTACAGGGAAGTTTACAATATAATAGAATTATAATATGGGGAAATATATATATATATAATTAATCACAAAAAGGCATCAGGTTCTTTTAGTGCTTGCATTATCTTTTTGAAAATATGATATTTTTATCTTAAATTTATCATCAGAAAACCAATTTCTGAATGTACAAATAGGTGTACAAAGGGGATCTTGTTTATTAAGTAACCAGTATTGACACATTAAGAAGGTATTTAAAAGGTTTTGAAGCCACAATTTAAATATTTTAGTACCAGTGCGGGTTTGGATTAGTTTGCCAAAGTTTTTAGGCAAAAACATTTACATTCAGAATATTCCAAATTAGAATAATCAAATTAAGACATCTGAAGTTGTCTTCTAAAAGGCGAGAGGGCTTAAATATTTATTTTAAGTTTGCTTGGCTGAGTTCTAAAGTCAAATGTTCACATTCAAGGTTTCAAACTTTTATTATTGCTCAACTGTATTTTGAATGTTGTTTCCCTTTAAGTTTTGCTGTCACCATGTTAACATTGAAAAGGCTTTCATCAGTTTGTCTATATATTAAAATTAAGTTTGACGCTCTATAGTCAGAATGTTAACATTCAAAAGGCTTCTCACTTTTATGAATTTTCAAATGTGCATTCAGATTATGTTTCCAAAAGTCCTGTAGTCACATGTTCACATTTAAACAGCTTCTCAGCAGTATGAGTGCTTAAATGTAAATCTAGACTGTGCTTGAATGAAGTCTTGTAGTCACAATGTTCACATTTTAAAGGCTTCTCACATGTGTGAGTGCGTAAATGTTTTTTGAGATTTCCCTTATATGAAGAACGGAAGTCACATTGTTCACATTTAAAAGGCTTCTCACCAGTGTGAATGCGCAAATGTACTTGGAGCCTTGTTTTAACTGAAGTACTGTAGTCACAATGTTCACATTTAAAAGGCTTCTCACCAGTGTGATTGCGTAAATGTGAATCTAGACTGTGCTTGAATGAAGTCCTGTAGTCACAATGTTCACATTTAAAAGGCTTCTCACCAGTGTGAGTGCGTAAATGTAATTTGAGACTGGGCTTGAATGAAGTCCTGTAATCACAATGTTCACATTTAAAAGGCTTCTCACCAGTGTGATTGTGTAAATGTTGAACAAGATTATATTTTTCTATTGCTCTGTAGTCACAATATTCACATTTAAATGGCTTCTCACCAGTGTGAGTGTGTAAATGTGCTTTGAGACTTCTCTCATATGAAGTCCTGAAGTCACAATGTTCACATTTAAACGGCTTCTCACCAGTATGAGTGCTTAAATGTAATTTGAGACTGTGCTTTAATGAAGTCCTGTAGTCACAATGGTCACATTTAAAAGGCTTCTCACCAGTGTGAGTGCGTAAATGTTGAACAAGATTATTTTTTTCTATTGCTCTGTAGTCACAATATTCACATTTTAAAGGCTTCTCACCAGTGTGAGTGCGTAAATGTCTTTTGAGACTTCCCTTATATGAAGAATGGAAGTCACATTGTTCACATTTAAAAGGCTTCTCACCAGTGTGATTGCGTAAATGTAATTTGAGAATGTGCTTGATTGAAGTCCTGTAATCACAATGTTCACATTTAAAAGGCTTCTCACCAGTGTGAGTGCGTAAATGTTGAACAAGATTCTTTTTTTCTATTGCTCTGTAGTCACAATATTTACATTTAAATGGCTTCTCACCAGTGTGAGTGCGTAAATGTGCTTTGAGACTTCTCTCATATGAAGTCCTGAAGTCACAATGTTCACATTTAAAAAGCTTCTCACCAGTGTGAGTGCGTAAATGATCTTTGAGAGCATGCTTGAATATAGTACAGTAGTCACAATGTTCACATTTAAAAGGCTTCTCACCAGTGTGCGAATATAAATCCATAATTAAAAATTGTTTGTAAATAGTTCTGAAGTCACAACAATCGCATTTAAAAGAGTGATTGGTTAAATGTAGTGAAAGTTTATTTTTTGTTGTTGTTTCAGTCACAATAATCACGTTTCCAAAGCTTTTTATCAAGGTTATAAAACAATGTAGTTTAAATAGGCTGATTTTCTATTTTAAACCAGAGTAGTAGATTAAAATTATGATTTTACAAATATCTTCAAATTTTTAAGTGTTCTCCGCTTTAAATTATATATGAAATGTCTTGAAATATTGCTTTGAAGGAAATCGAATTTTGAGATAAAAAAGAAGTCATATACTAACAGTTATTTGAGCATGTATTGCTGCTATAATTATGATAGGAAGAGAGATGTTGTACAATGTGTTGTCTTAGTTGATTTTTCTTCGGGGAAGGTAATTCAGTATCCTGCACAAAAATATTTTTAATTATTTTGACATATGAATAAAAAATTATATGATATTGAGCTGACACCTCCAAACAACAGATGCTTTCCCAATACATTGATTTGTTGATTTTATATAGAATAAACTTTCCTATTACCAGATGCATTGAACCAATTAGAAAGAAAATTTGTGGTCCTGACAACATTAGATTCACAGCTATATGATAAAATACCTACCACATATAGCTATAAACTAGCTGTTAAGCATCTTTAAAATACCAGTTTAACCAAAGATAAACTTCCTAATGATTAGAAAACAGCCATTGTTATTCCTATCCTAACAGTTATTGACCTATCTATCTTACATTGATAGTAGGAGAGAAAACTTATGGAAAAATTATACTTGAAAGAATAAAGATACTAAAAATTAGACCTAATCCAAATAAATTAATAGTGTACGACATTTCGGTAGCAAAGCTTTTACCAAAACGGCAATAGGATCGCGCCTGCGCACTTTTGGTTTCTGGTTATTTTAAGTTTCACTTTGCAGTGCCGTTGCGCAATTTCGCGGATGTTATTGTTGTTTTTTTTTACGCTGGAATTTCGGCATCATGCGCTAACTAATAATAATTTTTATTTTTTATTTTTAACATTGAAATATTTTAGCTATTTTTAAATTTATAAATATTTCTTTTTAAATAAATAAATCTTTATAAAATGATCCAACAATGATTATGATAACATTTTAATTCAATATTCTTTGTTAATTTGAATAAATGAGTGGGGCAAGAATGTCAGGTTCTGCCAAAAAAAAATTGGAAACATAGTATCACCAGCTCACTTATGTGGAAAAAATGAAAATTATAGAAGAAATAGAACAAGGAAAATCACATAGTCAAGTTTCCAGAGAGAGAAATATTCCATGGTCCACCATTAGCACAATTTTTAAAAATAAATTCGCCATAAAATCTGCCTTTTTAAAATCTAATTTTAGCTCTACCTTGAAACGTGATCGTGACGGGGAATTCCCAGAGATTGAAGAAGCCCTGTTTAGGGGGATAAGGCAGGCAAATGCCATGAAACTTGCCATAAATGGCAATATCTTGAAAGAAAAGGCTATACTCTTGGCCTTGAAAATGGGTCAAGATAATTTTGAAGCTAGCAATGGCTGGCTAGAAAAGTTTAAGGCCAGAAGGAATATTGCTTTTAAACGACTTCATGGAGAAGCTGGAAGTGTGGATGCCAATAGTGTAGCCACTTGGAAAGGTGGGATTATTCCTTCACTTTTAGCTAAATACAGCCCACAGGACATTTTCAATGCGGATGAAACAGGGTTATTTTATAAACTTTTGTCTAATCAAACAATGACTATCAGAGGTGAGAAATGTGAAGGGGGTAAGATGTCTAAAGAGAGAATTACAGTGTTGGTATGCTGTAATATGGATGGAAGTGAAAAACTGCCTTTACTTTATATTGGGAAATATAGAAGACCACGATGCTTCCATGGCATGAATATTCCCTCAAATTATCATTTTAATAAAAAAGTCTGGATGACTGGGGCAATTTTTACGGATTGGCTGAAAAAATTGGACCAAATATTCAAAAGAAGAGAAAGAAATTTTTTATTAATTTTAGATAATTGACCAGCCCACCAAATACCTGAAGGGTTACAGAACATTGAAATAAGATTTTTGCCCGCCCTGACTACAAGTGCATTACAACCCTGTGATATGGGTATCATTAAAGCCCTAAAAGACCAATATAGGAAACGAATGATAACGTATCTTCTCACTTGCATGGAAGAAAAAAAAAATGCTCAAGTTCATTTACTCTTTGCAATTAGCTGGCTAGAGGCTGCATGGGTTGGGGTTAGTTCTTCCACAATAAAAAATTGTTTTTCTCATTCAGGATTTGTGATGGATGAAGCAATGGAAGAAGTTGTTGAAGAAGAAATGAACAGATGTTTTGAGGCATTAAAAAAACATCAAGCCATTGATGTCAACTATATTGACTTCTTGGAAGTTGATAAAGATGTGCAAGTTGCTGGGGAACAGTCCATTGAAGAAATTGTAAAGGAGGTAATGGGAAAAGAAGAAGATGAAGAGATAGAGCCAACAGAAAAATATTTAAACAAAACATCAATAACACCAGCAGCAGCAGTGGATGCCTTTAATACAATAAAAACTCTTTGTTATTTAAAAGACATTTCTGAGGAAGAAAGGCATGCATGTCTTTTAAAAATAGACTATCTGGAATACATCCTGAATAGGATTTCAGAGAAAAAACAGACATATTTAAAATATTTTTTTTTAATCTTGATTCTTTTCAAATATTTTTTTTTTATTTTCTTTTTATTTTCCATATTTATTTTTTTAAACTATTATTCAATTGGAATAAAATATTATTTGTTTCGAAAATATGTATCATTGCCATTTTGTCCCAGATACTAAAAGTTAATCATGAAAATGAAAAAATAAATATAAAAAGTACACACACAATGGTTTCAATTAATATCATTTATTTATATTACAAAGCTATTTATAAAAAATATATATATTATTTTAGCTAGTTAGATGATTAGCTAATCATCTCACCTTAATTCAACACTTCCTTTAATTCAACACTTCCTTTCGAGGAACTGGAAATTCAACTGAATAAAGATCTTGAAACTCTACATAATTACTTTGAAAACTGGTCTCTGTGTGAGACTTAATCCTGCAAAATCTGTACATTGCTGTTTCCATCTTAACCATCACAGAGCTGAAAGAAAACTCAACCTATTTATCAATAACTCTCAGATAACTCATAGCGAACATCCCAAATACCTAGGCATTCATCTTGACCGCACTCTCACCTTCAAAACTCATCTCACCAAGTTAAAGGGGAAACTATCATCACGTAACAATATCCTCCATAAGCTGGCCGGCTCTTCCTGGGGCAGTGATGCCAACACCCTGCGTACTTCTGCCTTGACATTGATCTTCTCCACGGCTGAGTATTGTGCTCCAGTCTGGGAGGGGAGCTGCCACACGAAGCTAATAGACACACAACTAAATTCTACCTTACGAATTATAACAGGGGTTTGCCAACCTACAAGAATCGACTGGCTTCCAGTTCTTGCTCACATCTCTCCACCTGAGCTACGCAGAAAGGAAGCCACCAAGAAAATGTACCAAAAACTCTTGGATTCACCCGACCTCGAAATTAACCCTATCCTACAGTCTCCCCCAAAACATAGACTAAAATCAAGGAAGCCGATATGGTCCAGAGGAAACCAACTTCTCTCCCAAAATTTTAATATCTCAGAAGCATGGACAAATTCCTGGATCAGCTCTGATATCCCAAACAAGAACCTCATCACAAGCCCAAGTGTCAAGATCCCAGGTTTTTCCCTCCCTCGACGAGAATGGGTGCTTCTAAACCGCTTTAGGACAGGTCAGGGAAGGTGTGCAGAGCTGATGAAGTTATGGGGCTACACCAAAGATCCAAATTGTGCCTGCAACGTCCCACAATCAATGTCCCATATACTAGATGACTGCCTGCTGTACAAATTCAATGGAGGAATCTCCAATCTCCATTCTGTCACCCCGGAAGCCCTGAACTGGCTGAAGGCCTTGCCTCTCAGACTTTAATGACCGATATGTCCTCACTTCTTTTTTCTAGATTTAATTCATTTTGTCTCCTCTCTAATTGTAAATACGCTGCTGTATCACCTCATAAGCATAAATAAATAATTCCTTTAATTCAACCGAAAGCTCTGATCCCTTGGGGTGTTGAATTAAAGAGGTTCGACTGTATATACCGTATATATATACCGTATGTATATAATAACGGTAATACGTTTCAATGGTGCGAACGGTGATATTTATAAATAGGCATATACAAAAAAATAAAAATTATAAAATTAATATTAACTCTTTAAGCGCCGAGGTAACGATCCATCGTTACCCTATAACGTCACCAGGAGCGCCGGGGTACCGATCTATCGTTACTTCCTTGTAGGGCCCCTCGTGGGGGAGGGGGTGGTGGATGGCTATTTTTATCACCTCCCTTCTCACTTCTGGGCTTGTCTCTACACGTTAGCTGTGTTTTTATCTCCTTTGTCTTGCGATTTCCTTTTTTTATTTTTATTTTTTAAAAATGGCTTCCGGTTCAGAATGCTTTGCATTTTCTGAGGACACTGAAGTTTATTCTTTGTCTTCTGAGTTTGAAGAAAGTGTTGAAGACACTTTTGAAGATGAATTTTCTGATGAAGAAGTGGATGAAAACCAGCCAAGTCCTTGGGTAAGAGTTTATACTCCATTTTCCACATCCAAAACATTGACTTTTGAAGAAGTTTGTGGCCCACAGCACCTTCCCCCCTCTATTATCCGGCCTATTGAATACTTTTTGTTATTCATAACAATGAATTTGATGAAAGAAATTGTGGCTTTTACCAATATATGTGCCCAAACTTTATTGGCAAGCAATAGGGACAAATTGCCTCCATTTTCTAGGAAGCTGGCCTGGAAGGACACTACCTTGGATGAGATGATGGCCTTTATTGGAGTCATCTTCAATATGGGCAATGTGAAGAAGAACCAAATCAGGGACTATTGGAGCAAGAATGAACTTTTAGAGACGCCGTGGTTTGGTAAAGTTATGTCTAGAGGGAGATTTGAGTTGCTCTACAGCTGCTTTTCTCTGATTGATGACTCCAACCTGGTTCAAAGTTCTCATCCTGATTACAACCCAACTGCAAGATTTGAGAAGCTCATAGAGCATGTGAACAACAAGTTTATATATTATTATAAGCCTACTCAAAATCTTACAGTTGATGAGAGCTTGGTGTGCCTAAAAAACCGAACTCGTCTTAGACAATATATGCCCCAAAAGCACCATGGTCGATTTGGAGTCAAACTGTGGATGCTTTGTGAATCTAAAACTGGCTATTGTCTGAGAATGAAGCCATATAAAGGGAAATTATCTCCAATTATCAAGTCCCTTTCCTATGATGTTCCAATGAATCTGCTCCAGGAATCCAGTCTACTTGGAAAAGGTTATCATTTGATAACTGATAACTTTTCACCAGCATCAACCTAGTAGCCAAGGACTTACTGGACAGTCATACTTATTTGACTGGTACTATAAGAACTAATAGGAAGGGACTTCCTAAAACCTTAACAAGTGCAAAATTAGGTGTTGATGAATCCCTTTATATGGTAAATAATAATCTACTGGCCCTGGCTTACAAAGAAAAGAAGAGCAAACCTCCAGTGAAGTTTCTCTCAACATTTTGTGATGCTTCTTCTGGCAAAAAGGTGTCAGACCAAAGAGACTGACTACCCACAGATGAAAATCTGCTATGATAGCTACATGGGAGGGGTAGATCTCAATGATCAAATGTTGTATACATAAATGGATGAAAGAAAAGGAAGTAAATTTTATAGAAAGGTGATCCTCAACATCTTCCACAGGGCTCTCCTAAACTCCTTCATCCTATATGAACAGCATACCAAAGACAACCCCAAGCTTTCTAGAAGGGCTTTTAACTATTCAGTAATAACTGAATTGGTTAAAAATCACTTGGTACCTCCAGTTCTGCCTTCAACAAGCCAGGAAGTACTCGAAAAACTTCCAGAAAAGAGAGAGAGTAGATGTGTGGAGTGTACAAAAGAAGGCTTGAAGCGGAGGTCTAGAACCATATGTTCAAAGTGCAAGAGAGGCTTGCATCCAGTCTGTGCTTTTAAACACAAGTGTTAGCTATGTAAATAGCCTTGTATATATCTAAAATTCCTTTTTATATTTGTAAAACCTTATTTTGAAATATTCAATTCGATTATTCAATTAATTATAATTAACCCCCAATTAAAAAATTAAATACTCACTTCAGTATAATAAAATCAGAGTGTTGTGTTGAGAGAGGAGTCAGGATTATATTGCACTTTACAGAACACTTATATCTATCATATTTATTTATTTAAAACATTTTTAACTTAACAACTACTTGAACATCAGTTTAGGCTTAATTAGTGTGGTCCTGATAGTGATAGTTAGTATTTGGGCCCTAGAGCTTAAAGGGTTAATATAAATTACATTAGCCTAACCTAAACCTAAACTAAACTAATCAAACCTAACCTGAACTTAACCTAAACGAACCTAACCTAAACGAACCTGAACCTAACCTAAACGAACCTGAACCTAACCTTAAAGAACCTAAACGAACCTAACCTAACCTGAACCTAACCTTAAACGAACCTAAACCTAACCTGAACGAACCTGAACCTAACCTAACCTTAAACGAACCTAAACCTTACTTAAGCTAACCTTAATTAATTACGAAATTTTAATACAGTAGAACTTGGATAATTCGAACTTCTTTAATTCGAAAACCTTTTTAATTAGAATATTTATCTTGGTCCCTAGAATTTCCTATATAAATAATTTAACATCTTTAATTCGAATTTTTGGATAATTCGAATTTTTTTATGGTCCCTTGGGGTTCGAATTATCCAAGTTCAACTGTATTAATTAATAATTAATTTTATAATAATTTAAAATATCGGACACCATTGCTCTCAAGGTATTAACATCTTGTGCATTCATAACACACACGTGTTTACAATTGCGCTAAATATTTTCCAAAAAATTTCTAATTTAAAATAGAAGGCCATTTAGACTAAAAATAAATATATTGACACTATAAATTAATCACAGGTATTCAAAATATTAATAATTAAATCTTGTTTAAAAAAAAACAATGAATCAATCATAACCTTTGTTTACATCGCGCGTCATCGTGACGTCATATTTCAGATCTGGCCAAATGTCTCGCCAAATATTTATATAATTTATTTAAATATAAAGGGGGGCACACAAAATATATCGCTCTTAATCAAAATCGTGTAAAACGCCTCATGGTATGGCGGTGGCGACGTACAGCGCAGCTTACCAAATTTGTTGCTAACTGGGAACGCTCCAACTTTTCTATTATAAGAGATAAAATAGAAGGCTATTAAAAATTGTTAAAAAGAGGAATCCGCCTTAACTTTGCTGAGATTTTAGTGTTAGGATGCCCTTTTAGAAGTGTTTTATATCTAGCTAGTTAAACCCCCCTGGGCTTTTTATTTAAATTGGGAAATATTTAAACTTACCTTTCAAATACAGCTTCTCATTTAATTTTTTTCGGATTTGATAATTTCTTTTTTATTTTTATGATTTGAAATATAAATAGAAATAATTACATCAAAGCACAACAAAAAAAGTTTACAAGTTTTTATTTAATTAGTCGTGTTTTTAAAGAAGAAATTCTTGTACAAATTGAGCGGCGTAAACTTAAAATACCACAGAATATAAACAAACCAAATGAAATTTGTATTCAACCTTTAATCTGTGGTTATTTTTTTAAAAGGCATGCTCAAATCCAACTCATTGGCGTTTAAAATAATGTAAGAATCCAAACAAATATTTTCAAAATACAAATATAAAAATATTGTTAGTACCAGACGTTGTTGTGTACTTTGTTTACTCAGTTTGTCACAAAGATACACACATGAGTTTGAAGGGATGCAGCTAAAGTTAACGCTTTATTATATTTCACTGAACAGAAAGATTACTTGAGTTCACAATTCGATCAAATAATCCCTTGAATTAATATTAAAATAAAAACATAAAGCCTACAGGGAAAAGTTTCTTTTAAAAATATTTTATTTAAAAAATCTCGAGCTTTCAGGCAAGTATGCCCTTCTACGGGAGAAAATGCTTTATATGATAAATACGCCAATGAAATATGATTTAAAATCAAATAAAGTCAATTTACTGTTTACATTTGTTTTAAAAGCATGATCAACCTGGGCTTCTTTAGTTCTTTAGTTCTCTAATTTTTGTATATAACTTATAATATTATAATAAATTTCCTTTTTCTTTTAAATAAGCAGCTATTTGTTTGTTTTTTTAATATTTTAAAATAATATTTCGAATGATAATTTTTTTTATAATTTTTTTATTTTTATTTTCAAAATTTATTTTTTTATCACAGAGGGTGACCAGATAAAGATTTATTATTAATTTTATTTATTTTTTCGGTCACCCTGGGGGAAAAAGTTAGTTAGAGCCAGTCTTAGAGCATATACAGGCGAGTCGAGTCTTAGAGCATATATGTTGAATTCCCGCTTTTGGATAAATGGAAAAAAAAAGGATGTAAGATGTGACTTAGTAAAATTTTCCTTACTTAAATATATAAGTGTGACATTTCAGTAACAGTGTCGTTACCATCATAGGAATGGTGTGTGATATAGAGATAAACAAATATAGAACTTAAGCAGCTAGAATTATACTTGGGAAGATAGAATATCAATTAATATATAGGATATAGAAGCATTTGAGGATTACATCACTCCGAGTACCCCAAACTTGCTTCCAAGCAACCGTGGGAGAGATCCCTGAGAGGTGCAGATATGGGGGGAGCTGTTGACAGATTCCGCCTGGTTTCAAGTTGCTGGAATGTGCTAACAAGGCCTCTCGCATGTGGAATTCCATCGTCTGTCCCTCCCAGGGGTATCAGCTATCTCTTTGAAGAAAAAAAGAGATAATGGTTGGGGCCCGGGTGTCAACTATCCTTTGAAGAGTGACTTATAAAGGATGCCCTTTCTTGACTTTATCTGCGTAAATCTAGTACAATTTTACCTTTTTACTATTTCTCTCTTAATATATTTGTCTGATACTGATCTCTATTAAAATTATTCTTAGTCATTTGTGGCATATACTGTGTAACACACATCCATGAAATCATTATTAAATTAGATAATCTATAAAAGACACCTTCTGGAGATTTAGCAACCCACTGAAGACGCTGGGAACTATTTCAGAAAGGGAAATATAGCAATAGAACTCTATAATCTCTATAGATCAGTGGTAAATAGATTCGTACACAAAAGAGATAGTGAGGAAAGTTTTAGAACAGATGTGTAAGTAAATCCCTTTTTAAACAAAAAAAAGGCTCATGTGTACATGGGAAAATGGGAGGGAATCGCTGTATTATTCTTGATGTTGTATTAAATTAGGTAATCTATAAAATAATGGTCGGCTCTCCCATCCAAATAGACGCTAGAATTGAGCGCCATCTACTGACCGTCTCTACAAACTAGAGGACTCGGGTCGGTGACAAGCCGAGCTTTACCAAATAAGAAGCGCCCATATAACTTTAAAATCTCTGAGATCATCCAACAACAATAGGGGATCTCAGATAAAGAGGAGCATGTTATTATTAGAAACTATAAAACCTGAATATAAGACCAAATTAACATTTTTTATAGAAATAAAAGATGTTGAAAATATTATTTCAAAATTGAATACCAAGGAAGCACCAGGTCCAGATTTTATCAGTAATAATATGGTCAAACATGCAGGTACACTTTTAATCCCGATTTTTACAGCAAAGACTCAACAAATGCATTGAATTAGGTTACTATCCAGATGTATGGAAAAACTCTACTGCAAAGATCATACCAAAATCTAATAAAATAAGCTATGGAACAAGCAATAGCTATAGACCAATATCATTGACATCAAACATTTCTAAAATATGAAACCAAAGAAAAATTCAATGAATATTACGAAGAGAACAATCTAATGAGTACAAGGCATCATGGATTTTACTAAACATAAATCAACGAATAGTATAATGGTAGATATGATGGAAACCATACTGAAACACAGACAAGGAGAACTGGCTTCTTTGATCACAGTGGGTATGGCAGGCACTTTCGACAATGCATGTTGGCCAGCAATTATTAGAAGACTCGAGTTTGGGTAGCATTCCCTCCAAATTGGTAAGAATCATACAATATTTGATTTAAATAGTGAAAGAAGGGCAAATTCCTCATATGAAAATACAAATATTACTAAAATCTGACAAAGAGATACCCTCAAGGCGGCCCTAATAAAATCGTATTTGCCGCTGTTGCTGTATTAATGTATCACAGCAAAGGTACAGTACACAACTCCATTCCATCGGAGCCGGTAGTTCTATGTTCCAATACAATTTGTAATAATAAGATGTAAGGGTAGCACCATAAAACAAAGGAATGAAATATGTATGAGAGTAAACAAAAAAAATTATCCATATAAGTTATATACTAGATATTTATTCAAAATGAACAAAGCGGGATATACTATTCATATAGTCTATCTAGATAGAGGTGACTTGTGGATACAAGAATTTCTTTTAAAAGGGGGAAAGCCTAAATCTCTATCTATTCTAGCGAGACAAAATATAAGATCCCTATCATAAATATGTTCCTTAGAGCCCTTTAGGGCCCATGTAAAATTAAGTCAGTTCCTGCTCATAAGAAAGACCAAGACATAATGGCAAAGAGGCTTACCTTTTTCCGAAAGCGCCGGAGAAAGTCTGGTCTCCTCCCTTCCGCGTCTCGAGCCTGACTCCCGACTGCCGACCTCTGACCGACCGACGACTGGCTCTACCTGACTGTGTTTTTATTAGCAAAGAAACTCTCTTTTATCCTTGCCTCTTTCCATTTTGATTCGCTGCTTGTGCTAAAGTTTTCTATTGGCTGGCATTTTCATTCGTCAAAAGACACGCACGTGATCGTGACCACGCCTCCAATTTTACCGTGTTGCCGAGAGAGAAAAAAAAGAAAAAAGGAAACATTGTAGAGAGAGAGATTGAGAAAACAAATTAATTTCTTTAAGAAATTAAATAATATATAGTCCGAGTATTACTAAAATTATTGATTTAAATCCTACATGATAAATTATTTTCTTTCTTTATTCTATTCCTAAATCTTTTTTTTTTTTAAATACTAATTTAACTGGGGCTACTGTAGATATCCGACTTGTTAAGAGTTTATAATTTATTATGCATTTCCGGATATTAAATTTGATGTTGACATTTAAAATAGTGTCTTCCATAATTTCTGATTTTGTGTGTATCGACACCTTGCACTTTTGGCAGTTGACACAAGCTCGAGCCCATTTTCTAATGTCTTTATTCATATTGGGCCATATAAATCTTGATGTTAATTGTTTAGTGGTGGCTTTGATGCCTGGGTGTGAGAGTTCGTGGAAGTTCCTAAAAACCAACATTCGGAATTTAATTGGAATGAATGGTCTAATATTATTAGTAGACACGTCACACCATAACAAATTGCCTGATTGTAGTGGGCATTGCTTAAATTTTAGAGAAGTATTCTTTGAAATCAGGTTTTGTAGTTCTGAATCACCAGTTTGTTCTTTGGCGATCTCTTCATAGTCGATAGTTGTGATAGCATCAACTCTGGAAAGAGCATCGGCGACTATGTTGTCAGTACCTTTTATGTACTTGATATCAGTAGTGAATTGGGAAATGTATTGTAGATGTCTTAATTGTTTAGGAGAAGCTTTCTCATTTTTTTGTTTGAATGCGTAAATTAAAGGTTTGTGATCAGTTAAAATTGTAAATTCACGTGCCTCAAGCAGGTGCTTGAAGAATTTGATAGACAAATATATTGCGAGAAGCTCTCTATCATATGTACTATAATAACATTGAGCAGGATTTAATTTTTTAGAGAAAAATGCTATTGGTTTCCAATTATTGTTGTCAAGCTGTTGGAGAACTGATCCAACTGCCCGATCTGAAGCATCTGTACAGAGTGAGATAGGCAGTTCAGTATCGGGGTAGGCTAACAGTGCTGTATTAGCTAAGGCTTGTTTGCATTTTTCAAACTGAACTTCAGCTTCTTCAGTCCATTTTATTTCGCTTCTATCCTTTTTCTTGGCTCCCCTCAAGTATTCATGAAGGATTGCCTGAGTCTCTGCGGCATTGTTCAAAAAGGTACGATAAAAGTTTAGCATACCCAAAAATATGCGTAATTCATGAACTGTTTTTGGTTTCTTATATTCTAGAATAGCTTTAACCTTTGTTGGGAGTGGTTTCACACCGTGAGAGGTAATTAGGTATCCTAGAAAATCAATTTCCTGTACTAGGAATTTAGATTTAGAAAGATTGATTCTTAATCCATAGGAATTTAGTCTGCTGAATAAGGTTTCTAGGTGGCTATAATGCTCTTCTTCCGTTTTAGAGGCTACCAGAATATCATCTAAGTAGACAAATGCAAAGTCCAAGTTTCTTAAGACTTCATGCATGAATCTCTGAAAGGTAGCAGTAGCATTTCTAAGACCGAAACTCATAACATTAAATTCGAATAGCCCAAAAGGAGTAATGATGGCAGTCTTAGGTTTATCCTCTTCAGCAATTGGAATCTGATAGAATGCCTTGCATAGGTCTATTTTTGAGTACACACGAGTACCTTTTAAGATGTGGTGGAAATCGTCCAGTCTAGGGATTGGATAACGATCTGGAAGTGTAACTGCATTGAGTCTTCTATAATCACCACAAGGTCTTAGTGACTCGTCCTTTTTTGAAACTAAATGTAGTGGACTCGCCCAAGGAGAATTTGAGGGTCTAATTATTCCATTATTCAACATATATTGAAATTCTGCCTTAGCAAGAGTTAATCTCTGTGAATCTAGGCGACGGGCTTTTGAGTGAATTGGCTGACCTCTTGTAGGAATATAATGCTTAACGCTATGTTTTGCTTCTACAAAATCTGATGGTGGCCTACATAGGTTAGGATATTTGGTTAGGATAGCGCTGACCTTGGATGATGAATTTAGAGTGCTAATATTTCCCATGTCTGAGATTGACTGAATGACGCCTCTTATGGAAAGATTAGTTATTCCATCAATTAGGCGTTTATTTTTTATATCAATAATCAATCCAAAGTTGTTCAGAAAGTCTGCTCCTATTATTGCTCTGTTGGTATTGGCGATTACAAAAGGCCATTGAAATTGACGTCGAAGTCCAAAATCCAAATTTCTAACCTTTGTTCCATAGGTAACAATTTCTGTACCATTGGCTGCATATAATTTATAATCAGAGCTAGGCATCCTATTTTTATCCTTTGGAGGTATTATAGATATATCAGCACCACTGTCCACTAAAAAGCGCAATCCCGTGTTTTTGTCCGTCACAAATAATCGGAGATTGCGACAATCCTGAATGTCGGCGGAAGAGTTTGTCGCTACTCTGTCCGCCGGTTGGAGTTTTCCGACTCTTTCCAACTGCATTAGGACCAAATCTAAAATGGTAATAGCAGTATTTCCCTTTTGGATCGAAAGATCTTTGAGAATTACTTCTTGGTCTTGACTGAGTCCTATTTTTGGATCGAGATCTAGATCTATCCAGTCTCAATTCGGACACCTGCCGTTCAAGATCTTCCAATTTGGCGATCAAGCGATCTGTTGATGAAGAAGGCACTTCCGTATCATATATTTCTTTGGAAGAGTTTATTTCATTTATTTTATCGGCCATTATGGCCAATTTGCTAATGTCCTCATCGCTTACAATAAGTATATTCTTTATGGATGTGGGCAGTTTATCAAGCCATAAAGTTTTTATTAAATTGTCAGAGATATCTGGGGTAGCGAGGGATCTGAGCTTTTGTAATAACTGGCTCGGCTTTATGTCTCCGAGCTCAATACCTGAAATTAACTTTTTAATTCTCAACCCTTCACTTTCTCAGAACAATTCAAGTAGTCGTGATTTACATTCAGAGTACTTGTTGTCGCTTTTGCTATTAATTATGTCCCAAATGTTTTCTATATATTTAGGTTCTAATTGGGAGATCAAATAATTAAATTTAGTGTCTTCCTGAATAATTCCACCTATTTTGAACTGTGCTTCTACCTGGAAGAACCATATTTCAGGTTTTTCAACCCAGAAAGGCGGTATTTTAACACTAACTTTGCATTTCGATCAAATAATCCCTTGAATTATAATTAAAATAAAAACATAAAGCCTCCAGGGAAAGTTTCTTTTAAAAATATTTTTTATTTAAAAAATCTCGAGCTTTCGGGCAAGTACGCCCTTCTACGGGAGAAAATGCTTCATATGATTAACACGCCAATGAAATATGATTTAAAATTAAATAAAGTCAATTTTCTGTTTACATTTGCTTTAAAAGCACGATCAACGCGGGCTTCTGTTACGCGTGCTTCACTTGGAGGTTATGGGCTGGGCTCAGGGAATATAATGTTATAAATTTCCGGAATATCTATTCTTCTGTTGATGCTATTGTGCTTTCTGGATATGATGGATTCTATTATTAGTCTCTGTAGTCTATTGGGGATGTTGGAGTAATGGGTCTTTGGTTCTGATAGGGAGAAGGAATGGCCTGTTTCTCTTATATGTTGGTATACTAAAGATCTACTGTCTTGATTATCGATATTTCGTTTATGTTCTGATACTCTTATATTTAAATGTCTGCCGGTTTCGCCGACATATTTGGTTTTGAAACTCACCTAATTTAAATTCGTTACTAAGAAACCCCATAACAAAGAACAATACCATTTATTATACTTCCAATATTAAGAATGCCATATACTCCATAGAATGCAACGAATGCAAAACCAAATATGTCGGCGAAACCGGCAGACATTTAAATATAAGAGTATCAGAACATAAACGAAATATCGATAATCAAGACAGTAGATCTTTAGTATACCAACATATAAGAGAAACAGGCCATTCCTTCTCCCTATCAGAACCAAAGACCCATTACTCCAACATCCCCAATAGACTACAGAGACTAATAATAGAATCCATCATATCCAGAAAGCACAATAGCATCAACAGAAGAATAGATATTCCGGAAATTTATAACATTATATTCCCTGAGCCCAGCCCATAACCTCCAAGTGAAGCACGCGCAACAGAAGCCCGCGTTGATCGTGCTTTTAAAGCAAATGTAAACAGAAAATTGACTTTATTTAATTTTAAATCATATTTCATTGGCGTGTTAATCATATGAAGCATTTTCTCCCGTAGAAGGGCGTACTTGCCCGAAAGCTCGAGATTTTTTAAATAAAAAATATTTTTAAAAGAAACTTTTCCCTGGAGGCTTTATGTTTTTATTTTAACTAACTTTGCATATTTCTGAGGTATCGCTAGGCTTATTTTCTGTTTCCATTTTACGTAAATTTAAATTCGACACAACAGCTTAGAGATAAAGTTAAAAATAGAAATATTGAGATAAAATAACAAGGAAGATAATATAAAAACTTATCTTAGTCTTGAGATGATATCCCGATATCCTGGAAGATGCTTCTTTTCAAACTTGAATCACTTTTTGCATTTCTTTATCTCTTGAAATCTTCGTATGCTTTTTCTTTTCTATCACGTCCTGCTCACCAATGTGGTGTGTCGATTTGCTGGTCCAGCGATGGCTCAGAAAGTTTCTCAAGTTAGTGTTTTATTGAAGTTTCTTGTTAACTACATTCACATGGAAAGACAAAGAGGAGACAACACCCCGGAATGTACATCTGGTCCTCTCTGGATTCCTCCGCTGTGCCCCCTTGGCGCAGCGGTCGTCCTGGTGATTTATGGCGGTGGGGTGCGGCATCCCGGTAGGCTGGAATGAAATCTTTCAGCCCCCATAGTACTCCCCTTCCAGATATTAAATCTTCCAGATATTAAATGTCAACATGGAATCTTTCTTTTAGTCACCTCTATCTAAATATTAAATGAGGGGGTTGTTATAAGTTAATAAATAGTTCCACAGTGATTAAAAAGTACTCGTGCAAATTGGTTACCAGATCTATTCCTTGAGATTCTGCCATTGGGATGTTAAAACCAGATTTCTATCCATTATTGATTTTAAAAAAAAGGTTTACGAAGAGAAAAAAAAAGGTGCGTCTTTTCTATGGTGATCAAATTTCTCTCTTCTCGAGTACGCTAACTGGATCTTCAATTCCACCTTCGCCTTAAAGCTCATGTATTTGCCACTCTCCCAATCCAATATGCGCTGTAAAAAAAATAAACGATTAACTATCTCTCAGCATGTTAGCCCTAATCTGGATGCACAGGCTAGTATGACTTGGTAGAAAGCGCTATTAAAATAAAGTTAAGAAAATTGTAGCCAGCAATAATTACACTGGTCAACAAGATTTTTGCACAAGAGAACCTGATTATGTTTCTAGTGTAACTTTTCATGCTGAACTCAAAAATCTAATCAGAAATTTCCCATCACCTATGGTTTTTGCGTGACGGTCTTTTTTTAGTATTGGGATAAATACACTAAAAATTGCAAACAATGTCACGTAACTGGTTTATCAAAAAATATTTTTCTTTGTCCACAAACAAATAGCATCTTATCTACATGTCCTGAATCCAAATATACCATTAGTTTTTTTCTATTACACAATATTTATGAGATACACCTACTTGAATTTGGAAATATTGTTAATATATAGGCATATATGAACGAAACATATTTATTATTGAAAAGCAGTGACAGTGGATTTTCTTCTATACTTTGCTTGTGGTAGATCCCTCTTGAATGCCCAGCAGTCGCCGGCAAGCATAGCGGGACTCCATTTACCTTGGTACCGCTTCTCCATGCTTGATATAGCCTGATGAAACCTCTCACCATGCTCATCGCTAACTGCGCCAAGATTGTCTGGAAAGAAATCTAGATGTGAATGCAGGAAATGGATCTTGAGGGACATGTTACATCCCAGTGCCTTGTAGGAAAGCAACAGATCATTAACTATGTCTGGGTAATTTTCAACCTTGACACTTCCTAAGAAGTTTTTGCAAACGTTTCTAAAGGAATTCCATGCTGCTGCTTCAACTTCATTCAAACTATTTTGAAATTTTCATCCTGCTGCAATTCTCGAATCTGAGGTCCAACGAAAATGCCTTCTTTAATCTTCACTTCACTTATACTAGAAAATTTTTGTTTTAGGTAGGCAAATCCACTAGCATTTCGATCCATTGCCTTGACAAAGTTCTTTATTAATCCCAGTTTAATATATAATGGTGGTAAGTAAATATTTTCTGAATCGATCAGGGGTAGATTTGCAATATTTTTATATCCTGGAGTAAAGATTTTACGGTTTGGCCAGATTTTTTTAATGTCATGCCTTTCCCTATCTCTGCTATCCCACTCACACAGAAAACAACAAAATTTTGTATATCCAAGCTGTAATCCACGCAAGAGAGCAACGACTTTCAAATCGCTGCATATTTTCCAAACCGTATATTTCATATTCTATCTTTTTCAAAAGCAGTTTCATGTTTTCGTAAGTCTCTTTCATGTTGGATGCATGTATTTATCCCAATACTAAAAAAAGATCGTCAGGCAAAAACCATGGGTGATGGGAAATTTCTGATTAGATTTTTGAGTTCAGCATGAAAAGTTACACTAGAAACACCATCAGGTTCTCTTGTGCAAAAAAAAAGTTTTTTTTGTAGACCTGTGTTATCAGAACTCACCTCTGCTGTGAGGAAAATTATATCAGTGCTATGATGTAAAATAGAAAAATGCTAAGTCATTTCAGTAGACTACTGTAAAACACTGATCACCGATCTAAATTTGAACCATGGTAACCCAACCTCATTCCTCATACTGCATAAAATAATTTAAAAAATAATTAAAAAAATGTAATCAATAAAATTATTAAGGCTTTGTCACAAACAATGTGAATCGTAAATGACAGCGGCGAGTGATGCGGTAGACACCGCCTCAACTTAACTTTCATTGCCTGATAAAATGCCAGTGAAACGGAAAGCATAAATTAAAATTCACGATTTAAAATCATAACAGTAAGTGGGGTTAGAAAACTGAAAGGGCGCTATGAATAGCTCTTAAAATTAGCGGAAAATCACAAGGCAACAACATGACATTCTTAAATAAGACCACTGGAAATTTTTATAAGTCACTTTAGATATTGACTCTTAATCTCAGGATGTGTGGACTACTTCACCAATTTAATTAATTAATTAATCATACCTAAAAGTAATATGGCTTTTCATTAGGTATATATTTCTAAAGTATATGAGATGAAATATATACTAAATTCGAGCCTCGCGGCGGGCGCCATTGTTGAATTTCCGCTTTTCGATTAATGAAAAAAAAAAAGGATGTAAGATGTGACTTAGTAAAATTTTCCTTACTTAAATATATAAGTGTGACATTTCAGTAACAGTGTCGTTACCATCATAGGAATGGTGTGTGATATAGAGATAAACAAATATAGAACTTAAGCAGCTAGAATTATACTTGGGAAGATAGAATATCAATTAATATATAGGATATAGAAGCATTTGAGGATTACATCACTCCGAGTACCCCAAACTTGCTTCCAAGCTAACGTGGGAGAGATCCCTGAGAGGTGCAGATATGGGGGGAGCTGTTGACAGATTCCGCCGGGGTTTCAAGTTGCTGGAATGTGCTAACGAGGCCTCTCGCATGTGGAATTCTATCGTCTGTCCCTCCCAGGGGTATCAGCTATCTCTTTGAAGAAAAAAAGAGATAATGGTGGGGGCTCGGGTGTCAACTATCCTTTGAAGAGTGACTTATAAAGGATGCCCTTTCTTGACTTTATCTGCGTAAATCTAGTACAATTTTACCTTTTTACTATTTCTCTCTTAATATATTTGTCTGATACTGATCTCTATTAAAATTATTCTTAGTCATTTGTGGCATATACTGTGTAACACATCCATGAAATCATTATTAAATTAGATAATCTATAAAAGACACCTTCTGGAGATTTAGCAACCCACTGAAGACGCTGGGAACTATTTCAGAAAGGGAAATATAGCAATAGAACTCTATAATCTCTATAGATCAGTGGTAAATAGATTCGTACACAAAAGAGATAGTGAGGAAAGTTTTAGAACAGATGTGTAAGTAAATCCCTTTTTAAACAAAAAAAAGGCTCATGTGTACATGGGAAAATGGGAGGGAATCGCTGTATTATTCTTGATGTTGTATTAAATTAGGTAATCTATAAAATAATGGTCGGCTCTCCCATCCAAATAGACGCTAGAATTGAGCGCCATCTACTGACCGTCTCTACAAACTAGAGGACTCGGGTCGGTGACAAGCCGAGCTTTACCAAATAAGAAGCGCCCATATAACTTTAAAATCTCTGAGATCATCCAACAACAATAGGGGATCTCAGATAAAGAGGAGCATGTTATTATTAGAAACTATAAACCTGAATATAAGACCAAATTAACATTTTTTATAGAAATAAAAGATGTTGAAAATATTATTTCAAAATTAAATACCAAGGAAGCACCAGGTCCAGATTTTATCAGTAATAATATGATTAAACATGCAGGTACACTTTTAATCCCGATTTTTATAACAAAGATTGAACAAATGCGTTGAATTAGGTTACTAT
>CP092865.1:167090620-167293532 GCA_030710605.1 Cordylochernes scorpioides | reverse complement strand
GTCACTAACAAAAGAGCCATGCTTGGCATATTACAACTTGAACTCACCAACTGAATAAATCACAGATGCAAGCCCTATTGGTCTTGGAGCAGTATTAATACGAACACAACAAAATGGCATTAAAAGACCCATTGCATATGCCAGCAGATCCTTAACTGATACTGAAAAAAGATATTCACAAATAGAAAAAGAGACATTGGGATGTGTATGGGCAATTGAACATTTTAACACCTATATTTGGGTAAGGAAATTTGTGTTAAAAACAGATCACAAACCTCTAATCTCTATGCTGAATCCTAAAAATGGAGCTGTTTTGCCTCCAAGAATTCAAAGATTGAGTTGGAGATTACAACCATATGACTTTGAAATTGAATTCATTCAAGGAAAGCAAAATATTGCAGATATATTTTCAAGACAACCTCTTTCTAACACAAGTGATGAAAAAAGGCTGGAGGACTATGTTCATAAAGTCTTATCCATCACTTCTGAAGAGCTTCAAGCACTGGCTTTGAAAGAGATAAAAGTTTGTACAGAGCAAGATCCTTTGTTTCAAAAACTGAGAGATATGGTTCAAAAGGGAGTTTGGCCATATCCTTTGAATGAAGAATTCAAATGTTTTTATAAGTTTAAAGATGAACTCTCAATTTTTGATAATCTTATCTTAAAAGGAAGTAGAATTTTGCTACCTTCAAAACTAATAAAGAGAGTCTTGAGAATTGCACATGAAACACATCAAGGAATGACAAGAACCAAACAACTGTTAAGAGAAAAATATTTTTGGATAAACATGGACTTTGACATTGAAAATTTGATAAGAAACTGTCCAATTTGTGTAAGGAATCAACCATTGATAAATGATCAACCTTTGCAAATAGTTCCGTTACCATCAAAACCTTGGATGAAACTTGGAATTGACATAGTTGGTCCAATTGGCCATCATTATGTTTTGACAGTGATCGACTACTATTCTTCATATCCTGAAGCAATGATAATAGAAGACATTTCCAGCAAGACAATTATTAAAAAATTGATGGAGATTTTTGCAAGACATGGTTATCCACATGAAGTTGTAACAGATAATGGCTTACAGTTTGTAAGTACATCAATGGAAAGATTTTTAAAAGAATGTGGAATCAGGCACATCAAAGCCTCACCCTATTACCCAAAAAGTAATGGGAAGATAGAAAGATTCCATAGATTTCTAAAGAAACAATTCAATTCAAGTTCTGAAGAAGGGAAAGATTGGAAAGAAGATTTATCCAGAATTTTAATGTCTTACCGAACTACTCCAAACAGATCTACAGGAAAGACTCCAGCATTCCTATTATTTTCAAGAGAAATCAAAATTAAATTAAGCTCACTTGTTAATGATGCAGAAGAAGATGAATCCAACATCAAAGAATTCAATATGGTTCACAAAGAAAAAATGAAAACATATAATGATATAATTCGGAAAGCTAGTCCTCATAATTTTGAAATTGGAAATTTAGTTTATGTGGCAAATCCAAATAATGGAAAACTTGATTCAAATTTCAGATCAGAACATCATGTCATTCTTGAAAACACTTCAATAAATTCTTTTAAATTAGTCAACACTAAAAATGGGAAAATAATTCATAGAAATGCTAAACATTTGAAACATGTTCCTACTCAAGAAACCAATCAAGGCATTTCTGACTTGATTCCAGAAGAGAGCCAGGAAAATCTTAGTTCAGATTCGACAAGAATTGAACACCTATACTTTTCTGATGTACAAATACCAGATGATAATTCCTCAAACCAAGACAAGGACACTTCTTTAAACCGACCAAGTTCAAGTAGAACAGGGTCTACATTTAACCCAGTTGTTTACATTATACATCGTATTTATTGTTTATGATGATGATCTATTATATATTTTAAAAACACAGAATACTACAGTCAACACCTGTATTTCCTTTTTTTTAACAAGGTACACCAGTTTAGAGTATTTGAGATCTCATTTTTTATTTTATTATTTACCAATCTTAAAAAAAAAATCATTATATTAGCAGGTAGATAGAAAATTACAAGGAAAAATTTTTAGCGGGAAAACGCCAAGAATCTGAGATAAACAACCCTGGGAAAGTCCGTTGGAAAACAAATAAAGATATCCATCAATGTCAAATTCTAGACACCCCCGCAAGTTTGATTGACAAGTCGGCGAGACCCTAAGGGTTTCAAGAGAACCTCTATTACCGCCCACAAGGAAACCTTCTTTAACAATACACAGTCTAGACCGAGCGCTTGGTGTGAAAGGTACGTTTTGCAAAGGCCTTGGCCGGGCTCTAAGCCTGCCACATATTTCTTCCATTTCTTTTATTCATCTATTTATTTTAATTTAGTATAATATTCTAATAGCATAAGATGTCAAATATATTTAAAAAAAAAAACATTTTTGTACAAGTCATTATGACAAGATATTTTATGGATGCCAGTATGGCCAATTTTATGGTAAAAGTCTATCGCAACGCAATTCTCCTGTGTAAAATGTTTTATTACCATTTAGATTACAGTTATGTATAATAATTTATTTTTTTCTTCATCATTTATTTTAATTTACTTTAGTTTTTTTATATATATTTTGAAGTTACTTTAGTTTATGCAAGCAAGACGTTTGTTCAATTACAGTTTTAGATAAAACATGTTCCAATAAACGACTAGAGAGTTTACAATTTTATTTTTAATAGTGTAGATGATCTCTTAAACTGGTATTGTAATTTTTCTTTTATTGACAAGCATAGTAGCGAGTGCGCAAAATAGTATTTCGTGATTCTGTAGAACTGTATATTCTTATTTGTAAGTCCTCGTGGAGGGAAATATAATGCTAAGATATAGCAACTATTGATAGAAAGGTACGTTTTGCGCAAAGCTACGGCCTTTAGACCATAGTCTGGCTCTATGCCTGCCACATATTTCACCAATTTCCTTTATTTAACTATTTATTTTTCGATTTAGTATAATATTCCAATAGTATAATATTCTAAAATATATTTTAAAACATTTGTTAATGTCATTATGACAAGATATTTTGATGGATTCCAGTATGGTTAGTTTATCGGAGCGCAAATCCTTGTTTAAAATAAATGTCTTATTGCCATTTTAGATTAAAGTTATGTATAGTGATTAATTTTTTTTACGCATCGTTTAAATATTTTAAGTTACTTTAGTTTATGCAAGAAATACGTTTGTTCAATTATGCAGTTTTAGATAAGACGTGTTTTACAATATTTTTTTTATTTTAATAGCGTAGATGACCTTAAACTGGTCTTGTAATTTTATATTTTATTGCATGGACATACAATCTTGTGCAAATAGTAATTTGTGATTCTGTAGAACTGTATATTCTTATTTGTAACTCTTCGTGGAGGGAAATACAAGACGATAGTATAGCGACTATTGATAGAAAAACCTTTTTTTGTATTGATTATTAGCCTTATTTTTTCTACTTGAGTCACCTTTGATTATATTTTGCATGTGTGTGTGTGTGTGTCACGCACATTACAAATAGTTACTGCATATAATTTTATCTCTCCCATTTATATTTTATTATTTAGTTATTATCGTAAAGACTGACCTATATATTCAATCTAATAGCGATTTTATAGTATAATAATCCATGTACAGAATTTGGTGGGGAAGGTTTTCCTTTTTTTCTTTAACTCCAGCAAAAAGAACGAAATCATTTTTTTAATCCTGCATCCTTTGGAAGTTAATAGCATTATTTCAGAATTAAACGCAATATGCAAACTTAGCAATTTATCAGATATATAGTTCCAGGAACCTTAGATAGACAGCGATAAAGAACTATGCACCTCATGTGTGTTTGCACTTGACTAGTTTTTGATAAGCCTTTCCAGAAAATCTATACATCCACCTTTCAGATTATTTGGCAGCAGAAGCCTGTAACAAAAAAACCTATAGTATCATAGCAGACTTAAAACTCGTTTCAACATCGGCTTTCGTAGTTTTATGAAACATGGTATTTAGAGCAAGGTGACCTGCAACAAAGACTACATTTCTGGGAGGCCGAGAGTAGATCTTGAAGATTAAGAAGAATATCTTGCGTAGTTTTAAACAATGGATGTCGGAGCATGCAATTTGTCTGTAAAATTGGACATTACTCAGTAAGCTTTGAAGATACTCACGAAGGTGGACGTGAGGTGAAGAATGACATACAACATAATATACCGATGGACGCCATCGAGCGTAAGACCACGTGACGTGAACCAATTGAAGAGTGGGTCACTGTGGTAGGAAGTGAAGAAAATAATTTGAAAAGATGCATCAGTTATAAAATACAGAGATGTATTCTATCTAATATCCATCTGCAGGGCTGATGCACCTAATTCGCTCAGATTTTCCCAAGATAAATACCAAGTTAATCTACCCGAGATATAGTTGTGCCAACCTGCACCTACTCAGATGTGTCTAGGCTCGGTTTACCTCTGTCATACCACGAGAAACCACTGCGATAGCCATATCTTAACTAAATAAATGTTTAGCATCATAACGAAGTATATATTTGAGCATTCAATTCCGTATTTTAGTGAGACTTCAATGGGAAAGTGTGCTGTGTCAAACCAGGTCAAGTCAATATACTATAATATCATCGAAGGCGTAAGAGAAATTAGCCTGCAATCGACAGCATTTCCTTTTTTTTTACGAACCACCGCGTAGTGAACAAATGTAATCCTTAGCAGAACGAATAGAACAGTCTAATACAATGATGTTTATTTTATTTTATTTTTAAAGTTGAAGAGTTCAGGCTGGACTAAAGAAAGGAACTAATAGACCCTGATATATGTAAAATAGAGTTCGTGCAAAATTAATATTTCCTATAGAAGCACTCTAGATATATTTAGAACAGGGAAATTCTCAGGAACAGGATAGACAAACGACCTTGCAGTAGCCAAACAGCATTAGTTTAGAGATAAGATAACTGTCGAAATTCGTCAGCTATACGACGCTCTACACGTGAAAGGAAGCCGACAAGTTGTAGACTTTGTGATGTGGGCGATGGCCATAGTCACTAATGTGAACATTAAGTGTGTATATATATATAGAAAGCTGTATAAGAAACAGTCAGTTCGTAAAATTTTAATATGTATCAAATGGGACAGATCAAATTACGCAGAATTTTCCTTTTATATTGTAGCGGATGTATGTAAGTTTTTCTTTTATAGCTATTTTTAAGGTAAAGGAAATAAATAATCAAGAATGTATGTCTCGTTAGTTTTTTTATTTTTAACCAACGTCCGCCATTTTACAAAGTCCTCGTGTAAACAATGCCAAGTGATGATGATTATTGGAATAAAGTTCTATGAAAAATTAAATATGAGAATAATAATTTTGAGATATTTACAGCACGTATCATTTACCCCCGCTTTGATGCATTTATTCACGGAGAATAAATGACTTTAATTGAGAGATGTGAGCCTTTATAGGATCTCCTGTGGGATTTCTTGGTGGGTTGTCTTGATCCGTTGTAGAGAGTTCGTAAGTCACTTTAGACAATCTTCTCAAAACTTGGAATGGTCCTTCGTATTTGGGAGCTGTTTTAATTAGCCTCGGATCATTGTAGGGAATTCTTTTAAGAACGAGATCTCCAACTTTAAATTCAATGTCGGGATGTCTTGAATCATGTCTTCTTTAGAAATCTCACGATGATGTTGAGTTCTTTTTATAGCCAGTTTTCTAGCATCTTCTACCGAGGTTGAGGGGTTATCAGCAAATTGTGGCTGCACATTGTAACCAAAAAGTAGAAAAGATGGCGGAAAACCTGTTACGTCATGAGGGGTGTTGTTGTAGTCAGTAATAACCTTGGGCAAAAGTCTGCTCCATTTCACCTTCGGTTTATCAAGCAAGGCCGCTCTTAACTTGGTCATGATTGTTCCGTTAACCTTTTCGCACATTCCATTACTCTGGTGGTGGTATGGTGTGGTGAAAGTTTGTTTGATGTTATGAACTTTCAAACACCTTTTAAATTCCTTGGAATTAAAGTTCTTTCCGTTGTCAGTGATAATATGTTTTATGGGTAGCGAGACTTGAAGGATTCTGTTGAAACATTGTAGCGTTGCTTGAGCTGTGTTTTTGATAGTGGGAAATGCCCAAACATATCTTGTAAGATGATCAATGAACACTTGGATGTACTTGTGCTTTGTCTTTTCAGCTGCTGTTCCCATAACTATTGTATCTGCACTTATTACTTGAGCTGGTTGTAATTCTGTGTCAGGAATTATTAGTTGTCCTAGAGTTGGTTGGTTAGATGATTTGGTCAGTTGACATGTCTTGCATTATCTCACATAAGATTTAATTTCCTGTACCATGTCTGACCACCAAAATAAAGGAACTATTAATTTGACTGTCTTGTTCATGGATGGGTGATTCATGTTATCATGATATTCCTTCAGAACATGTTCTTTAAAAGAAGCAGGCACCACAGCCCTGAGTAGTCCTCTCTTCTTGACCATCACTGTGTTTTGATGATCTTGAGGGTCTTCAATGAAGCTGAGATCTGCCTGTCTTTGATGTTGTTGTCTCTGCTGCTGTTGCATCTGGTGTTGTTGCTGGAGCTGATGCTGCTGTTGTTGCTGGATCTGGTTTTGTTGCTGTTGGACCTGCTTTTGTTGCTGTTGTTGGAGCTGGTTCTGTTGTTGCTGCTGTTGTTGTTGTTGTTGTTGAATCTGGTTCTGTTGTGGTTGCTGTTGGATCTGGTTTTGTTGTTGTTGTTGCAACTGATTACAGGTTGTGCAAACAAGTGTCATTTCTGCTGATTGCTTAGTGTAGACTGTTTTATCTTTAATGTCAACAATAAGTTCAAAGTCTTCTGCAATATCCAAGCCAATAAGTAGCTGGAACTTTAAATTAGGTATTACATGAAGTTCGACCTTTCTAGTTTTATTATGAATTTGCAAATTTACATGAACATATCCCAAAGTTTTGGTTAATGAGTTAGCTTGTTGAATTTGCATGGGAGAATCTATTAAAGGATGTAAATTCAAACTTTTTATTAAATTTTGACTTAATAAAGATATGGTAGCACCTGTGTCCATGAAGGCTTGTAAAGGATGTTTGTTGACACAAATTTCAAAGTCTATCAATTTATAAGGAGGATTGTTAGTTGATAAGCAAGTTTCTTTGTTTGTTTCATCACTTATGGTTGATTCTGTGACTGTTGTAATGAATTGTTTTGGTTGTGTATTTTTAGATGATCTTTCTGTTTTATAATTTGGGTCATAATCAGGACATTCATTCAACCAATGTTTCACTTTAATTCTTTTCTTCATGCAAATTGGGGAGAAAAATGGGCAATTTGAAGCTGATCTTTTTAATGTAAAGGAGCTATTTTTAATGTAAAGGAAATAAATAATCAAGAATGTATGTCTCGTTAGTTTTTTTATTGTTAACCCAACGTCCGCCATTTTACAAAGTCCTCGTGTAAACAATGCCAAGTGATGAGATTTTTGGAATAAAGTTCTATGAAAAGTTAAATATGAGAATAATAATTTTGAGATATTTACAGCACGTATCAATATAATTTTCTTTTTAATGAAACTTTGAATTTTGAAATTTTATGTTAAATTTTTCAATTTTCTCAAGTCAATGCATTTGTAAGTGTAGACAATCGGTCTTGTTCAATTTTAGCAATTAGGTGTAACCCATTTGGCACAAATATTCAAGTTTAGGGTATTTTTTTGTTTTATTAAGATTAGATGTATTTAGAATAAGATATTATTTGATCAAGAAGCGACTGGAGAACCAGACCTTCTTGAGTGGTCATTAGGTGGTAACTTTCCAGTTATGAACAACGACTTAGTACTTCAGTATGGTGCATACTTTAGAGTAGGCTTATTGGCGCAAGCAGCTAAATAGATGTATAGGTATAGCTGAGTGACATCAAGTTTACTTCAGAGCCACACAACAACTCCAGAGAAAGATGTACTGCCGGGGTCGGAGTAGTGTTTGGCGGCGGGCTGTTTGTGTTCTTAGTGACGTCCAAGGTTGGGTATATAGCGCTCAATAATTCCTTGAATTGAGGCCGAGTAGACATAGACAGTCAGAAGCCAGGTAGTTGAGAGCAGTGGTGTAGCAGAGTGTAGGTTTCCACATTAGTACAGATATCGGTTGGGTATATAGACGCCCTATAATTCCATATTCTAGAACTAATGTATGTTACCTACAGTCAACAAGTAGGATGAAGTTGTTGCACTGGTGGTGTAGAGTGGTTGCTGTGACTGGAGCGTGTTTGAGGAGAGATGGTCAGTCAATATGATCTTATCAGTAGAGGAAGCGTTTCCAATTGTCTGTGGCCTTCATGAGTTGAATGTCATATTCTTTGTCGCTCTAATTAGTAAATTGTCCTATTAAATTATCTTTGCAGTGGTACTAGGTGTTGAGGCAAAGACAATTTAGGGACTTGATATTTACAATTCTTTTAAGGTTAGGTTAGCTTAACAGTTGAGACTGATATCAGTCATTGAATATAAATAGTTAGTTAAGAGATTGTACGAGGCATAGGTTAATTATATCAAGGGCATTAGTTCCCAAGTTTTTTTTTTAGAGTTTGATTTCTCGATTGTCCTGCAAGTTTTATGTCATAGATAGGATTCTATGATGATGATTAGAGTGCTTTGGCGTCTATAGCAATTTTTAACTTTAGTCTGTATGCACACCGCGAATGATGGGGGGGGAGGGTGTATGAAAGGATTGGTGTAATGAATGTGTGAAAAAGCTAAAAACTATTATATTGTTAGACCAAACTACGTATTTAGAATAGTTTTAGGGAATTTTAATAGGATCGATTTTCATTTTTGATTTCAAATTTGTTAAGGTTATAAGCCTCTCAGGACAATGCAATTCTCAAATTAGGAAATAGTCGCTCCTTTAGTTAGGCCTCCTTCGGAAATATGGGTTGTTTTTTTTTTAGCCTTTGATATGTGTGAGACTTTGGTGGACTTAGCGGGTTTTCACCGGCGCACCAGATGGCTACATACAATTCAATTAAATCAATGTAGGGTTTGATAACTGGGTGGTATCTGGTTTCAAACTCCAGTAGGGGAAGTATGCGCTATGGTATGCTTCCTTCCATACGGATAACGTTAGTGGTAAAAGGCTGAGTTAGGTTGGGTTTTGCAAGTCGGGGACTTGATCGGTTCTATGCGCTGACCCATTTGTTGGGTCTGATACCATTAAGAGGGATGCGCGAGGTTTCGTAGTGTCTTCAGACGACTGACACGAGGACTCTTCAGCGAGGGTATCAATAAGTGCAGAATAGGCCAGTAAATCACGTCACTGGCTTTGTCCTGGACGTGAGGTCTTTGGCATTTCAGGCTTTGTGCTGAATGTCGTATTTACTCATACACTGGCTATGAACCATGATGAGTTGGATAATGTGTTCATCCTGGAGAACCAACCCAGCCCAGTCAGCCTTTATAAAGGACTCCCTACCAGACATACTATGGAAGTACATTGATAAAATACTATTTTATTTTATTAGGTATTAAGCAAGTTTAGAGCTTGATCATGTTAATTTAAATTAGTTAGTAGCAAACCCATATAGAAT
This sequence comes from Cordylochernes scorpioides, assembly GCA_030710605.1. NCBI lineage: Eukaryota > Metazoa > Arthropoda > Arachnida > Pseudoscorpiones > Chernetidae > Cordylochernes > Cordylochernes scorpioides. The sequence continues at coordinate 167,283,949 of CP092865.1, read as the reverse complement.
TGGACATGTTTCAACGAAAATGGCATGGAACTGATAGAGATAAATTTTGACTGACAGGCACCGGGTCAAGTCGGATGTGAAGTCACCAGTTTTTGAATTTATTATATATTGGCTCTTTTAATTTTTTCCTCCAGTTTGAAATTATTATAGTTCAGTTTTGAATTCATTATTGGCTCTTTTATTTATTTTTTTACCAGTTTGAAATCATTATAGCTCAAGTTTGAATTCAATATTGGCTTTTTATTTATTTAATTTTTAGTTTTTATTCATTATTGGCTCTTTTATTAATTTTTTTAGAGAGAGAGAGAGAGTCATTAAGCATTATTTTTAAACTAGTAGGTATGCACCTTCCCACAAATGTGCCAAATCTTACATATAAATAGATGTATATATATGTTTATAACCCTATTTTCCAGGCACCCTAAGACTCCGGATATACTTATCACAATTGGGTGTATTAATCAATAACCATAAGAAACCTCTTTACAATTTGTTTATTTCTATCGTTACTATCCGTGTCACAGTGTGAAATTAAAAAGCCAGTCTTGCATTCAACTGGCGAATAAATAGAATGCATGGCGCCCTTTGTTTTGATATTTATTTTTATTTTAGACAGTGCTATTGTTTCCTCTAATCCAGAGCATCCCCTACCTCCCTTTTTGACCCCAGAGATTTTGTCCTGTTCCCTCGCAAGCCCAAATCCCGTGGTCTTGGCGGGGAAGGACTGTAGAGGCCACTCCTGGGGCCTCCACAAAATTCACCCACATTACCTAATAGAGAGCTGGTGGACAATGATGAAGCTGCCTCGACAAAGAAGAAGAGGACTTCGAGCATTCTTCATTTTCAAACCAGCCCATCTCTTTACCTCCTTTTATTCCTAATTTTGTATATAACTTATAATATTATAATAAATTTCCTTTTTTTAAATAAGCAGCTATTTTGTTTTTAATATTTTGAAATAATATTCGTTAATTAAAATAATATTTTGAATGATAATTTTAATTATAATTTTTTTTTATTTTTATTTTCAAAATTTTTTATTTTTTTTTAATTTGGAATATTATAGAATTTTTAATTTTTTTTTATCACAGAGGGTGACCAGATAAAGATTTATTATTATTATTTATTTTTTTGTCATGATGATTTTTTTTGGTCACCCTGGTAAAAAAGAGTGACAGTTCAGTCTTGGAGAGAAATAGGAGAGTCAGGCTCGTGAGAAATTAACCAAAAAAATGTAGTTCTACAAGATTTTAGTGGAAGGAATTTTCCAGCCATACAACTGAAGCACTAAGTTAAGTAACTTTCAATAATATTTTTTTAAACAGGTTATATTCATGTATATTCTCCCAATCTATCCTCATTGCCCGTTTTATTTATTTTTATTTCTTATCTTTGTGTGACCGTTTCAAGAGATAAATAAATATATTGTAGTCTTAATCAAAAAATATAGTTGTCTTATTTTTTAAACCCCAGTGCGCGCAGGATAAATGCAAATTATATTATTTTATATAGCAGGATGTATATTTCGTGAACTCCCTGAGAAAGAAAGAGCCTTCATGGATTTCGGGACGAAAGCTTCAGAAATCAGCTCATCACATACATAGGTAAAAAAAATATGGGGAAGACGATAGGCTATTTAAAAAAATATATAAATCAATTATTAAAACTATATATTCAAATTATTCTACTTAGCTCATGAACAGCGCCCTCTATCAAAGATTAGATTAAATTATGCAAACAAATAGATAATGCTAATAACAAACAATTATAAAAAAATCTTATCTAAAATATAGGGTCACCCCGTCTAGTTAAATATAAAAATTATTTTAAAGAAAAATTCACAAAAAAATAAATAAAAATACAAAAATATTGACGAAAAAAATAATTTTAAAGATATAATTAATATTGTTGGATCTGGGCATCTTGAAGTCAGCTTGGGAAAGGTTCAGGGTTCCTGATGGAGCTGGTGTTCTGTCTGAAGAACCTTCACCTGAAGCCTGTGGCTTGCCCATAGGCATGCTGGAGTCTGCCTTGGTAGTGGTGGAGTCAAGTCAAGCACTATAGGTGAGTGACTTGACTACAGGGAGGGGGCGTCTGAGTCCACTGTAAAGATCGTGATCTACAGCCCCATCGAGGAAGGAAGGGGGAGAAAGCGCAATACAAGAGATCACAACCCTTTGGAAATGTACAATGCTGCTACAGATTGAATTTCTTCACAAGGAGAATTCAAAATATCAGATGAAAGCATCTTAGGCAGTGAAATATGGCCACCATCGTGTGGAGAACCACCGCCCTGTGCTAGACAGCGAGACCAATCAATGGCGTCGGCAATGATTAGGAGTGCAGAAACAGAAACTAAATGCTACTACAAAAATATTAAGAACAAATATCAAAGGTTACATTTATAATCTCTCATTTCTAATGAATATAATAGCATAAACAGAATGATAGATTAACCATCACAATATCTTAGAAGAAATCAATAGATAAATTTTATAGGTTCTGGATGTCCTAAAAATGAAAATAGATATATTCCATAACATTGTTAAATTACGTTTATATTTTAAAATTACAGTTGTAAATATCCACCAGGCGCGCGTTTGTATTTGAAAATATTTCTTGTTAGATAGAGTCAATATTTTAAAAAGCCTATTTAAGAGCGATTATCGATTATCGCTTGAAAGCTAGCAATTTAAAATAAAAAGAAACTCATTGTGAGGAAATATTTTGTAATTTTAAAACTTTTCACAATTTTATCATGAATGATTAAGAGTGGGAAACAAGCCCAAGTTGGGATGTGGTTCTGCAAACAAGGGTTGGTGCTAATCCTGCTTCAGGAGGCTGACGAGCCTCATGTGTCCAGAGACATCAAGGAGATCAAAGGGCCGCCGATGAGCGGTTGGTTAAATCAGTCCTTTTTGGGATGAAAAGGATTGAGAAGGGGGCAGTGAGATGGTGCACCAAAGAAGATGAAGAGAATAAGTGGGCAAGCCAGTAAAGAAGGTATGCAGGGCCCCCCTCCACAAGGAAGTGTTGATCGAGGGCGACAGACAGGCAGTCCAGCTGGTGCCGTCGCGGTCGGCCTGAAAGGGGTTTGTGCGCCGAGAGGACATCGCATTGTCGGGAGAAGTCAGTCTGGTGACATCGAGATCTGCGGCAAGAGGAAGACAGCGGCGAGTTACCTCCAGGGCGTGTGGATGATCCTGCAAAGCGGTGCCAAGAGAGACTGACATCAGAGCGACCTACAAGGCGGTGTAGTCCAGGCTGCATGTGTATAGTGTGTAGCAGAACGCTTAACAGGAAGACATCCACGGCCCACTAGTATTATTTCTTTAAAATAAAAACATAAAGCCTCCAGGGAAAAGTTTCTTTTAAAAATATTTTTATTTTAAAAATCTCGAGCTTTCGGGCAAGTACGCCCTTCTATGGGAGAAAATGCTTTATATGATTAATACGCCAAAGAAATATGATTTAAAATCAAATAAAGTCCATTTACTGTTTACATTTGTTTTAAAAGCATGATCAACGCGGGCTTCTGTTGCGCGTGCTTTACTTGGAGGTTATGAGCCGGGCTCAGGGAATATAATGTTATAAATTTCCGGAATATCTATTCTACTGTTGATGCTATTGTGCTTTCTGGATATGATGGATTCTATTATCAGTCTCTGTAGTCTATTGGGGATGTTGGAGAAATGGGTCTTTGGTTCTGATAGGGAGAAGGAATGGCCTGTTTTTCTTATATGTTGGTATACTAAAGATCTACTGTCTTGATTATCGATATTTCGTTTATGTTCTGATACTCTTATATTTAAATGCATAGAATGCAACGAATGCAAAACCAAATATGTCGGCGAAACTGGCAGACATTTAAATATAAGAGTATCAGAACATAAACGAAATATCGATAATCAAGACAGTAGATATTTAGTATGCCAACATATAAGAGAAACAGGCCATTCCTTCTCCCTATCAGAACCAAAGACCCATTACTCCAACATCCCCAATAGACTACAGAGACTAATAATAGAATCCATCATATCCAGAAAGCACAATAGCATCAACAGAAGAATAGATATTCCGGAAATTTATAACATTATATTCCCTGAGCCCAACCTGATGAGCTGATTTCTGACGCTTTCGTCCCGAAATCCATGAGGCTCTTTCATTCTCAGGGAGTTCACGAAATATTACATCCTGCTATATAAATAAGTATAATTTGCACGTATCCTGCGCGCACTGGGGTTAAAGAAATACTATAAGTTTTGATTAAGACTACAATATATTTATTTATTTCTTAAAACAGTCACACAAAGATAAGAATAAAATAAATGAAACGGGCAATGAGGATAGATTGGGAGAATTTACATGAATATACCTGTAAAAAAAATCATTATTGAAAGATACTTAACTTAGTGCTTCAGTTGGATGGCTGGGAAATTTCTTCCACTAAAATCTTATAGAACTACATTTTTGGTTGATTTTTCACGAGCCTCCCCTCTCCTATATCTCTCCAAGACTGGACCCTCCTGTATATGCTCTAAGACTCGACTCTCCTGTATATGCTCTAAGACTGGCTCTAACTAACTTTTTCCCCCAGGGTGACCGAGAAAAAAAATAATAAAATAAATAATAAATCTATCTGGTCACCCTCTGTGATAAAAAAAGAAATTTTTGAAAATAAAAATAAAAAATTTATAATAAAAATTATCATTCGAAATATTATTTCAAAATATTAAAAAACCAAAGAGCTGCTTATTTAAAAGAAAAAGGAAATTTATTATAATATTATAAGTTATATACAAAAATTAGAAATAAAAGGGAGGTGAAGAGATGGGCAGGTTTGACAATGAAGAATGCTCGAAGTCCTCTTGTCGAGGCAGCTTCATCATTGTCCACCAGCTTTCTATTTGATACTGTGGGTGAACTTTGTGGAGGCCCCAGGAGTGGCCTCTACAGTCCTTCCCCGCCAAGACCACGGGATTTGGGCTTGCGAGGGAGCAGGACAAATCTCCGGGGTCAAAAGTGAAGGTCGGGGGATGCTCTGGAATAGAGGAACCAATAGCACTGTCTAAAAATAAAAAATAAATAAATGTCAAAACAAAGGGCGCCATGCATTCTATTTATTCGCCAGTTGAATTCAAGACTGGCTTTTTAATTCCACTCTGTGACACGGATAGTAACGATAGAAATAAACAAATTGTAAAGAGGTTTCTTATGGTTATTGATTAATACACCCAAATGTGATAAGTATATCCGGAGTCTTAGGGTGCCTGGAACACAAGGGTTATAAACATATATATACATCTATTTATATGTAAGATTTGGCATTTTTGTGGGAAGGTGCATACCTACTAGTTTAAAAATAATGCTTAGTGACTAAAAAAAATAATTAAAGAGTCAATAATGAATAATAATCTGAATTATGATGAATTTAAACGAAAATTAAATAAATAAATAAAATATAAATAAAAATCCAATAATGAATTCAAATCTGAACTATAATGAATTCAAACAAAAAAATAAATAAAAGAGCCAATAATGAATTCAAACCTGAACTATAATGAATTCAAACTGGAAAAAAAGTAAAAGAGCCAATAATGAATTCAAACTAAAATTAAATAAATAAATAAAATATAAATAAAAATCCAACAATGAATTCAAATCTTAACCATAATGAATTCAAACTGAAAAAAATAATAATAAATAAAGCCAATAATGAATTCAAAACTGGTGACTTCACATCCGACTTGACCCGGTGCCTGTCAGTCAAAATTTATCTCTATCAGTTCCATGCCATTTTCGTTGAAACATGTCCAATTCTATATGGGTTTGCTACTAATTAATTTAAACTAACATGATCAAGCTCTAAACTTGTTTAATACCTAATAAAAAATAAAATAGTATTTTATTAATGTACTACCATAGTACGTCTGGTAGGGAGTCCTTTATAAAGACTGACTGGGCTGGGTGGGTTCTCCAGGATGAACACATCATCCAACTCATCATGGTTCATAGCCAGTGTATGAGTAAATACGACATTCAGCACAAAGCCCGAAATGCCAAAGACCTCACGTCCAGCACAAAGCCCGTGACGTGATTAACTGGCCTATTCTGCTCTTATTGATACCCTCGCCGAAGAGTCCTCGTGTCAGTCATCTGAAGACACTACGAAACCTCGCGCGTCCCTATTAATGGTATCAGACCCAACAAATGGGTCAGCGCATAGAACCGATCAAGTCCCCGACTTGCAAAACCCACCCTAACTCAGTCTTTTACCACTAACGTTATCCGTATGGAAGGAAGCATACCCATAGCGCATACTTTCCCTACTGGAGTTTGAAACCAGATACCACCCAGTTATCAAACCCTACATTGATTTAATTGAATTGTATGTAGCCATCTGGTGCGCCTGGGAAACCCGCTATGTGCACCAAAGTATCACACATATCAAAGGCTAAAATAAAATAAAAAAACCTCATTTTCCCGAAGGAAGCCTAACAAAAAGGAGCGACTATTTTCTAATTTGAGAATTGCATTGTCCTGAGAGGCTTATAATCCTACCAAATTTGAAATCAAAATAAAATCGATCCTATTAAAATTCCCTAAAACTATTCAAAATACGTAGTTTGGTCTAACAATATAAAAGTTTTTAACCCTTTTACGCATTCATTACACCAATCCTTTCATACGCCCTCCCCCCTATCTTTCGCGGTGTGCATACAGACTAAAGTTAAAAATTGCTATAGACGCCAACGCACTCTAATCATCATCATAGAATCCTATCTATAACATAAAACTTGCAGGACAATCGAGAAATCAAACTCTAAAACAAAACTTGGGAACTAATGCCCTTGATATAATTAACCTATGCCTCGTACAATCTCTTAACTAACTATTTATATTCAATGACTGATATCAGTCTCAACTGTAAGCTAACCTAACAACCTTAAAAGAATTGTAAATATCAAAGTCCCTAAATTGTCTTTGCCTCAACACCTAGTACCACTGCAAAGATAGTTTAATAGGACAATTTACTAATTAGAGCGACCAAGAATAGGACATTCAACTCATGAAGGCGACTGACAATTGGAGACGCTTCCTCCACTGATAAGATCCTATTAACTGAACTTCCCTCCTCAAACACGCTCCAGTCACAGCAGCCACTCTACACCACCAGTGCAACAACTTCATCCTACTTGTTGACTGTAGGTAACACGCAATAGTTCTAGAATATGGAATTATAGGGCGTCTATATATACCCAACCGATATCTGTACTAATGTGGAAACCTACACTCTGCAACACCACTGTTCTCAACTACCTGGCTTCTGATCGTCTATGTCTACTTAATCTCAATTCAAGGGATTATTGAGCGCCATACGATGGCTCGTATACCCAACCTTGGACGTCACTAAGAACACAAACAGCTCGCCGCCAAACACTACTCCGACCTCGGCAGTACATCTTTCTCTGGAGTTGTTGTGTGCCTTGGAGTAAACTTGATGTCGCCCAGCTATACCTATACATCTATTTAGCTGCTTGCGCCACCAAGCCTACTGTAAAGTATGCACCTTACTGTAGTACTAGGTCGTTGTTCACTGGAAAGTTAACACCTAATGACCACTCAAGAGCGTCTGGTTCTCCAGTCGCTTCTTGATCAAATAATATCTTATTCTAATTATATCTAATCTTAATAAAACAAAAATTTTGCCCTAAACTTGAATATTTGTGCCAAATGGGTTACACCTAATTGCCAAAATTAAACCAGACCGATTGTCTACACTTACAAATGCTTTGACATGAGAAAATTTGAAATTTTTAACATAAAAGTTCGATATTCAAAGTTTCGAAAAAAAAAAATTATAAAAGAAAATTCTACTTAATTTGATCTGTCCCATTTAATACATAATAAAATTTTACGAAATGACTGTTTCTCATACAGCTTTCTATATATACACTCTCTTAATGTTCACGTCAGTGACTATGGCCATCGCCCACATAACAAAGTCTACACCTTGTCGTCTTCCTCTCACGTGTAGAGCGTCGTATAGCTGACGAATTTCGACAGTTATCTTAATTCTAAACTAATGCTGTTTGGCTACTGCAAGGTGGTACAACTTATTTACTTAAAAGATATAAGATATGCAAATCCAGGATTTGTGCTTCAAAAGTGTTTGTCTATCCTGTTCCTGAGAATTTCCCTGTTCTAAATATATCTAGAGTGCTTCTATAGGAAATATTAGCTTTGCACGCACTTTATTTTACATTATTCTTCAGTGTCTACTATATTATTTTCTTTAGTCCAGCCTGAACTCTTGAACTTAAAAAAAACATCATTGTATTAGGCAGTTCTATTCGTTCTGCTAAGGATTACTCCTGTTCACTACGTGGTTCGTAAAAAAAAATACTGTCGATTACAGTACTCTTACACCTTTGATGATATTATGTATATTGGCTTGACTGGTTTGACACAGCACGCTTTCCTATTGAAGTCTCACTAAAATACGGAATTGAATGCTCAAATATATACTTTGTTATGATGCTAAACATTTATTTTGTTAGATATGGCTATCGCAGTGGTTTCTCGTGGTATGACAGAGGTGAACCGAGCCTAGACACATATGAGTAGGTGCTGGTTGGCACAACTATATCTCGCGTAGATTAACTTGGCATGCCGGTTAGTCAATCTTGGAAAATCTGAGCGAATTAGGTGCATCAGCCCTGCAGATGGATATTAGATAGAATACATCTCTGTATTTTATAACTGATGCATCTTTTCAAAATATTTTCTTAACTTCCCACCACAGTGACCCACTCTTCAATTGGTTCACGTCACGTGGTCTAACGCTCGATGGCGTCCCATCGGTATATTATAATGTATGTTATTCTTCACCTCACGTCCACCTTCGTGAGTATCTTCAAAGCTTACTGAGTAATGTCCAATTTTACAGACTAAATTGCATGCTCCGACATCCATTGTTTAAAACTACGCAAGATATTCGTCTTAATCTTCAAGATCTACTCTCGACCTCCCAGAAATGTAGTCTTTGCTACAGGTCACCATGTCTAATGCCACGTTTCATAAAACTACGAAAGCCGATGTTGAAACAAATTTTAAGTCTGCTATGATGCTATAGGTTTTTGATACAGGGTTCTGCTGCCAAATAATCTGAAAGGTGGATGTATAGATAAGGTTTTCTGGAAAGGCTTATCAAAAACCAGTCAAGTGCAAACACACACGAGGTGCAAGGTTCTTTATCGCTGTCTTTCTAAGGTTCCTGGAACTATATATCTGAAAAATTGCTAAGTTTTCATATTGCGTTTAATTCTGAAATAATGCTATTAACTTCCAAAGGATGCAGGATTAAAAAAATGATTTCGTTCTTTTTGCTGGAGTTAAAGAAAAGAAAAAAAGGAAAACCTTCCCCACCAAATTCTGTACATGGATTATTATACTATAAAATCGCTATTAGATTGAATATATAGGTCAGTCTTTACGATAATAACTAAATAAAAAAATATAAATAAACCCCTATAAATGGGAGAGATAAAATTTTATGCAGTAACTATTTGCAATGTGCGTGACACACCCACATGCAAAATATAATCAAAGGTGACTCAAGTAGAAAAAAAAGGCTAATAATCTATACAAAAAGGTTTTTCTATCAATAGTCGCTATACTATCGTATTGTATTTCCCTCCACGAAGAGTTACAAATAAGAATATACAGTTCTACAGAATCACTAAATACTATTTTTCACAAGTTAGTATGTCCATGCAAAAAAAAAAAAAATTACAAGACCAGTTTAAGGTCATCTACGCTATAAAAATAAAAAATTATTGTAAAACACGTCTTATCTAAAACTGTATAATTGGACAAACGTATTTCTTGCATAAACTAAAGTAACTTAAAATATTTAAAATGATGCAAAAAAAATTAATCACTATACATAACTTTAATCTAAAATGGCAATAAGACATTTATTTTAAACAAGAATTTGTTCTCCGATAAACTAACCATACTGGAATCCATCAAAATATCTTGTCATAATGACATTAACAAATGTTCTCAAATATATTTTGGCATATTATACTATTGGAATATTATACTAAATCAAAAATAAATAGTTAAATAAAGGAAATGGGTAAAATATGTGGCAGGCATAGAGCCAGACTATGGTCTAAAGGCCATAGCTTTGCGTAAAACGTACCTTTCTATCAATAGTTACTATATCTTAAGCCTTTTTCCCTCCACGAGGACTTACAAATAAGAATATAACATTCTACAGGATCATAAAATACTGTTTTGCGCACTCGCTACTGTAGAGGCCACTCCCGGGGCCTCCACAAAGTTCACCCACAGTATTAAATGGAAAGCTGGTGGACAATGAGGAAGCTGCCTCGACAAGAAAGAAGAGGACTTCGAGCATTCTTCATTGTCAAACCAGCCCATCTCTTCACCTCCTTTTTATTTCTAATTTTTGTAAATAACTTATAGTATTATAATAAATTTCATTTTTCTTTTAAATAAGCAGCTATTTGGTTTTTAATATATTAAAATAATGTTTCGAATGATAATTTTTATTATAATTTTTTATTTTTATTTTCAAAAATTTCTTTTTTATCACAGAGGGTGACCAGATAAAGATTTATTATTAATTTTTTTTTCGGTCACCCTGGTAGAAAAAGTTGGTGACAGGCAGTCTTAGAGCAGATAAGAGAGGGTGAGGCTCGTAAAAATCAACCAAAAATGTAGTTCTACAAGATTTTAGTGGAAGGAATCTCCCAGCCATCCAGCTGAAGCACTAAGTTAAGTATCTTTCAATAATGATTTTTTTAACAGGTATATTCTTGTAAATTTTCCCATTCTATCCTCATTGCTCGTTTCATTTATTTTATTCTTATCTTTGTGTGACTTTTCTAATAAATAAATAAATATATTGTAGTTTTAATCAAAATTTATAGTTGTCCTTTTTTTAAACCCCAGTGCGCGCAGGATACATGCAAATTATACCTTTTTATATAGCAGGATGTAATATTTCGTGAACTCCCTGAGAATGAAAGAGCCTCATGGATTTCGGGACGAAAGCGTCAGAAATCAGCTCATCGATGGCGCCCAACGTGGGGCGCCCAATTCCAAATAAGGCTACGAAAAGTTCACGGTAAATTAACACCCTGCTGTTTAAAACATGTAACTTGTAAAATCCTGTCTAAAGCATAAACTAATAGATAATGTGTGCTAGTTGGAGGCTACGGAAAATCCAGTCAAGAATGGTAAAGACCACGAGGCGGCCAACCACGTGGAGAAACGGATCCCGCCATTCTTGAGGTAAGATTTGGTACATTTGTGGGAATGCTTTCTTAAGACCGCAGTTGTCTACTTACATTTGGTTTTATTAGGTATTATTTTGTTTATTATTTGTTTCTTGAATGAAATTAGGCATATATTGTTTAATTAAAAAGGCATATTTTAGATCAAAATATCATTTATTTTCCAATATTTTAGTTGGCTGAACGCCAATCTTTATTAAGATACTAGCGGACCCGCCCGGCTTCGCCCGGGTTTTACCCGAGTGAATGTTTGTCTAACGAACATTTGTTAAAACAATTCTCTTTAAACTTATAAAACATACTCGGCTTCGCCCAGGGTTTTACCCGAGTAAAGGTTTGTCTAGCGAACATTTGTTAAAACAATTCTCTAAAAACTTATTAAAAAATAAAAAAGATATATTTTGATAATTTGAAACTCGTAAATTTGAATCTCTCGATGAAGTGAACATTTTTTCCCGGTCCCTGTGTGCCTTGTCATCCTGAATTTTGTCTTTCCTAATTTTCCACATTAGAAAATCATAGTTTTATATAGTGAACATTTTTCCCGGTCCCTTGAGAAATACTCGATAAGTTGAATAAAATCAATATTAATTGGTTCCCTCGGTAATTGGAAGTTAAAGGAATAATATCTTCGCCTTGGAATTGTATCATTATTCTTGTCGCAAATAAATTGCCGTGTCATCCTGAGATAATCTTACTTTTGATAAATAATATTTAAGATAACAAACTTAGTGATAAGAAAACTTGTTATCATCGTCACAATGGGGGCGCTGCTTGCGAGTTAAATCTACAAATCTTCAAATAACTCTAAAGATATTCAAGATATTCATGAAATTATTTTTCAAAAACCTTCCCGGTGATATACCTAATAATATCCTAAAATTTCACGGCGATTGGATGTATGGTTTTTGAATCTATAGAGTACAAACAAACAAACAAACAAACAAACAGACAGACAGACATTCAATTTTTTATATATAGATTATGAGCATTCTGAAAATTAACAGTAACGCCAATTTTATATTTAAAATTATTTGTACTATGTGTAAGGGATTTTCGCATAACAAAATTTATAAAAAGGAAATGTTAAACTACAATTTTTTTAACTAAAAACACAGAGCGCAAATAAGCATAAATATAAAATTGTGAAATTTAAAGTGAAACATAAGTAAAATTTGAACAAATCCATATGAACATCGTTTTAGCCTATTGTGTAACATTATAACCACCATTTGTTTTGTTTATTTGATGGTTGGGAGAAACACGCCATATCCACAATTTGGATAATTGCGTGTATATTTTTAAATTATATACAATTAGTACAATTGAACATTGGAAGTCATTAAAGTTAAGCGTTCGATGTCGGATTTTACATATAGCAATTATAAGTAGTGGCTTGGAATATGTACAGTCAACACTTTCGCCTCTAAATATACATCCTGCAGAGTCTATTAAGCTTGATGTATTGGTCTTTATTGCAAGCAGCTTGTTTTGTATTGGTCAGGTAAAGTTGGTTTTCTTCCCTTGGATCAGAAGTTAATGGACAGTTTATCAGAAGGTGTTCAGGGGTTTGTTGTTCGTTTCCACAAGTGCATGCAGGTGAACCAATTTTGCCAATTCTAAACAAATATGTGTTGAAGTCACCATGTCCAGTAAAAAAATTGAACGTTATAGAAGTTGGGTTGAACATAGAACATAGAATTCTAAATCTAGGATTACCCATACTTTTAAAAAGGACCATAATTGAAAACACTGCATCATTTTGTAATCTATTTTTTAAATCATATATTGTCAACACCTGTATTTCCTTTTTTTTAACAAGGTACACCAGTTTAGAGTATTTGAGATCTCAATTTTTTTATATTTTTTATTAGTTAACAATCTGAAAAATTTCCTTATATTAGCTGGTAGATAGAAAATTACAAGGAAAATCTTTTAGCGGGAAAACGCTAAGAATCTGAAATAAACAACCATGGGAAAGCAAATAAAGATATCCATCAATGTCAAATTCTAGACTTCCCCCCCGCAAGTTTGATTGACAAGTCGGCAAGACCCTAAGGGTTTCAAGAGAACCGCTTTCCCGCCTACAAGGAAACCTTTAACAATGGACAGTCTAGACCGAGCGCTTGGTGTGAAAGGTACGTTTTGCATATGCCTTGGCCTTTAGGCCATGGCCTGGCTCTATGCCTGCCACATATTCCTTCCATTTCTTTTATTTATCTATTCATTTTAATTTAATATAATATTCTAATAGTATAATATGGCAAATATAATTTAAAAACAATTTTTGTACTAGTCATTATGACAAGATATTTTTTGTGGATGCCAGTATGGCCAATTTTATGGTAAAAGTATATCGCAACACAATTCTCTTGTGTAAAATATTTTATTACCATTTAGATTACAGTTATGTATAACAATTTATTGTCTCCATTATTTATTTTAATTTACTTTAGTTTTTTATTTTTTTAAGTTACTTTAGTTTATGCAAACAAGACGTTTATTCAATTATACAGTTTTAGATAAAACGTGTTCCAATAAACGACTAGAGTATACAATTTTTTATTTTAACAGTGTAGATGGTCTCTTAAACCGGTCTTGTAATTTTTTTTTAATGCATGGGAATCTTAAACTGGTATTGTAATTTTTCTTTTATTGACAAGCATAGTAGCGAGTGCGCAAAACAGTATTTTATGATCCTGTAGAATGTTATATTCTTATTTGTAAGTCCTCGTGGAAGGAAAAAGGCTTAAGATATAGTAACTATTGATAGAAAAGTACGTTTTACGCGAAGCTACGGCCTTTAGACCATAGTCTGGCTCTATGCCTACCACATATTTCACCCATTTCCTTTATTTAACTATTTATTTTTTTGATTTAGTATAATATTCCAATAGTATAATATGCCAAAATATATTTTAAAACATTTGTTAATGTCATTATGACAAGATACTTTGTTGGATTCCAGTATGGTTAGTTTATCGAAGCGCAAATCCTTGTCTAAAATAAATGTCTTATTGTCATTTTTAGATTAAAGTTATGTATAGTGATTAATTTTTTTACGCATTATTTTAAATATTTTAAGTTACTTTAGTTTATGCAAGAAATATTCAATTATACAGTTTTAGATAAGACGTGTTTTTACAATATTTTTTTATTTTAATAGCGTAGATGACCTTAAACTGGTCTTGTAATTTTATTTTGCATGTGATTCTGTAGAATTGTATATTCTCATTTGTGACTCTTCGTGGAGGGAAATGCGTGACAATAGTATAGCGACTATTGACAGAAAAACCTTCTTTGTATAGATTATTAGCCTTTTTTTTTACTTGAGTCACCTTTGATTATATTTTTTTGCATGTGTCACGCACATTACAAATAGTTACGGCATATAATTTTATCTCTCCCATTTATAGGTGTATTTATATTTTATTATTTAGTTATTATCGTATTCAATCTAATAGCGATTTTATAGTATGATAATCCATGTACAGAATTTGGTAGGGAAGGTTTTCCTTTTTTTTAATGAAAGTAGTGAAATTTGTTGTTTCTTTTCTTTAACTCCAGCCAAAGAACGAAATCATTTTTTTTATATCCTGCATCTTTTGGAAGCTAATAGCATTATTTCAGAATTAAACGCCATATGCAAACTTAGCAATTTATCAGATATATAGTTCCAGGTAACCTTAGATAAACAGCGATAAAGAACTTTGCACCTCGTGTGTGTTTGCACTTGATTGTTTTTTGATAAGCCTTTCCAGAAAACCTTATCTTCAGATTATTTGGCAGCAGAAGCCTGTAACAAAAACCTATAGTATCATAGCAGACTTAAAACTCGTTTCAACATCGGCTTTTGTAGTTTTATGAAACGTGGCATTAGGCATGGTGACCTGTAGCAAAGACTACATTTCTGGGAGGTCGAGAGTAGATCTTGAAGATTAAGAAGAATATCTTGCGCAGTTTTAAACAACGGATGTCAGAGCAAGCAATTTTGTCTCTAAAATTGGACATTACTCAGTAAGCTTTGAAGATACTCACAAAGGTGGACGTGAGGTGAAGAATGACATACAACATAATATACCGATGGACGCCATCGAGCGTAAGACCACGTGACGTGAACCAATTGAAGAGTGGGTCACTTTGGTGGGATGTGAAGAAAATATTTTGAAAATATGCATCAGTTATAAAATGCAGAGATGTATTCTATCTAATATCCATCTGCAAGGCTGATCCACCTAATTCGCTCAGATTTTCCAAGATTGACTAACCGGCATGCCAAGTTAATCTACGCGAGATATAGTTGTGCCAACCAGCACCTACTCATATGTGTCTAGGCTCGGTTCACCTCTGTCATACCACGAGAAACCACTGCGATAGCCATATCCTAACAAAATAAATGTTTAGCATCATAACAAAGTATATATTTGAGCATTCAATTCCGTATTTTAGTGAGACTTCAATAGGAAAGTATGCTGTGTCAAACCAGGTCAAGTCAATATACCATAATATCATCAAAGGCGTAAGAGAAATTACCCTGCAATCGATAGTATTTCCTTTTTTTTTACGAACCACCGCGTAGTGAACAAATACAATCCATAGCAGAACGAATAGAACTGTCTAATACAATGATGTTCATTTTATTTAATTTTTTTAGTTGAAAGAGTTCAGGCTGGACTAAAGAAAGGAACAATATAATAGAACCACGATACGAGGGCCCGTTTTTGGTACTGGAACGCACCGGAGAAACAGTCTACCTGTTCGAAGATACCAAAAGTGGTAAGAGGGATAAGTTCCATGTGGATCGTATGAAGGCCTACTACGAGCCTATTAGGACCTACCCGCTAAATTCAACAAATGACCAGGAACAGGAAAGCGAAGAGGATGAGGAATTCTGTAGCACAAATCCAGGATTTGTGAATTTCTTTTATCCTCTGAGCAAATCATCTGTACCACCTTGCAGTAACCAAACAGCACCAGTTCAAAGTTCAGATAAGGGTCTGAATTCGTCAGCTATACGACGCTCTACACATGAGAGGAAGCCGACAAGGTGTAGACTTTGTGATGTGGGCGATGGCCATAGTCATTAATGTGAACATTAAGAGAGTATATATATAGAAAGCTGTATAAGAAACAGTCAGTTCGTAAAATTTTAATATGTATTAAATGGGACAGATCAAATTAAGCAGAATTTTTCTTTTATAGAATTTTTTTTTTCGAAACTTTGAATTATGAACTTTTATGTTAAAATTTTCAAATTTTCTCATGTCAATGCATTTGTAAGTGTAGACAATCGGTCTGGTGTAATTTTGGCAATTAGGTGTAACCCATTTGGCACAAATATTCAAGTTTTGGGTAATTTTTGTTTTATTAAGATATGATGCAATTAGAATAAGATATTATTTGATCAAGAAACGACTGAAGAACCAAACGCTCTTGAGTGGTGATTAAGTGGTAACTTTCCAGTTATGAACAACGACTTAGAACTTCAGTATGGTGCATACTTTACAGTAGGCTCGGTGGCGCAAGCAGCTAAATAGATGTATAGGTATAGCTGGGCGACATCAAGTTTACTCCAGAGCCACACAACAACTCCAGAGAAAGATGTACTGCCGAGGTCGGAGTAGTGTTTGGCGGCGAGCTGTTTGTGTTCTTAGTGACGTCCCAGGTTGGGTATACGAGCCATCGTATGACGCTCAATAATCCCTTGAATTGAGATTAAGTAGACATAGACAATCAGAAGCCAGGTAGTTGAGAGCAGTGGTGTAGCAGAGTGTAGGTTTCCACATTGGTACAGATATCGGTTGGGTATATATAGACGCCCTATAATTCCATATTCTAGAACTATTGCGTGTTACCTACAGTCAACAAGTAGGATGAGGTTGTTGCACTGATGGTGTAGAGTGGGTGCTGTGACTGGAACGTGTTTGAGGAGGGAAGGTCAGTCAATAGGATCTTATCAGTGGAGGAAGCGTCTCCAATTGTCTGTCGCCTTCATGAGTTGATTGTCATATTCTTTGTCGCACTAATTAGTAAATCGTCCTATTAAACTATCTTTGCAGTGGTACTGGGTGTTGAGGCAAAGACAATTTAGGGACTTTGATATTTACAATTATTTTAAGGTTAGGTTAGCTTACAGTTGAGACTGATATCAGTCATTGAATATAAATAGTTATTAAGAGATTGTATGAGGCATAGGTTAATTTATATTGAAGGGCATTTAGTTCTCAAGTTTTATTGATTATTTTCTTTGATTACATGATGTCCTTGAAGTTAGTTATTGTTAGGGTAAATTTAGCAATGATAATTGAGGTATTTTGGCGTTTATAGCAATTTTTAACTTTAGTCTGTTTGCATTCCGCGAATGATAGGGGGGGAGGGTGTATGAAAGGATTGGAATAATGAATGTGTAAAAGGGTTAAAAAAACTATTATATTGTTAGACCAAACTACGTATTTAGAATAGTTTTAGAAAATTTTAATAGGATCGATTTTATCTTGATTTCAAATTTGGTAGGATTATAAGCCTCTCAGGACAATGCAATTCTCAAATTAGAAAATAGTCGCTCCTTTTTGTTAGGCTTCCTTCGGGAATATGAGTTTTTTTTTTATTTTAGCCTTTGATATGTGTGAGACTTTGGTGGACATAGCGGGTTTCCACCGGCGCACCAGATGGCTACATACAATTCAATTAAATCAATGTAGGGTTTGATAACTGGGTGGTATCTGGTTTCAAACTCCAGTAGGGGAAGTATGCGCTATGGGTATGCTTCCTTCCATACGGATAACGTTAGTGGTAAAAGACTGAGTTAGGGTGGGTTTTGCAGTCGGGGACTTGATCGGTTCTATGCGCTGACCCATTTGTTGGGTCTGATACCATTAATAGGGACGCGCGAGGTTTCGTAGTGTCTTCAGATGACTGACACGAGGACTCTTCGGCGAGGGTATCAATAAGAGCAGAATAGGCCAGTTAATCACGTCACGGGCTTTGTGCTGGACGTGAGGTCTTTGGCATTTCGGGCTTTGTGCTGAATGTCATATTTACTCATACACTGGCTATGAACCATGATGAGTTTGATGATGTGTTCATCCTGGAAAACCAACCCAGCCCAGTCAGTCTTTTTAAAGGACTCCCTACCAGACGTACTATGGCAATACATTGATAAAATACTATTTTATTTTTGATTAGGTATTAAGCAAGTTTAGAGCTTGATCATGTTAGTTTAAATTAGTTAGTAGCAAACCCATATAGAATTGGACATGTTTCAACGAAAAAGGCATGGAACTGATAGAGATAAATTTTGACTGACAGGCACCGGGTCAAGTCGGATGTGAAGTCTCCAGTTTTTGAATTTATTATTGGCTCTTTTATTTTTTTTTACCAGTTTAAATTCATTATAGCTCAGGTTTGAATTCATTTTTGGCTTTCTTATTTATCTATTTTTTTTTAAATTCATTATTGGCCTTTTATTTATTTAATTTTTGTTTGAATTCATTATTGGCTCTTTTACTTTTATTTTTTTCTCCAGTTTGAATTCATTTTAGTTCAGGTTTGAATTCATTATTGGCTTTCTTATTTATCTAATTTTTTTTTGGATTCATTATTGGCTCTTTTATTTATTTAATTTTTTTTTAAATTCATTATTGTCCTTTTATTTATTTAATTTTGTTTGAATTCATTGTCGGCTCTTTTATTTTATTTTTTCTCCAGTTTGAATTCATTATAGTTCAGATCATTATTATTATTGGCTCTTTTAATTTTTTTGTGTGAATTCATTATAGTTCAGGTTTGAATTCATTATTGGCTCTTTTATTTATTTAATTTTTTTTTGTTTTGAATTCATTATTGGCTCTTTTATTTATTTTTTGTTTGAATTCATTATAGTTCAGATTATTATTCATTATTGACTCTTTTATTATTTTTTTTTAGAGAGAGAGAGAGTCACTAAGCATTATTTTTTTTAACTAGTAGGTATGCACCTTCCCACAAATATGCCAAATCTTACCTATAAATAGATGTATATATATATTTATAACTCTTGTGTTCCAGGCACCCTATGACACCGGATATATTTATCACAATTGGGTGTATTAATCAAAAACCATAAGAAACCTCTTTACAATTTGTTTTTTTTATCATTACTATCCGTGTCACAGAGTGGGACTAAAAAGCCAGTCTTGCATTCAACTGGCGAATAAATAGAATGCATGGCGCCCTTTTTTTTTTACCTTTATTTTTTTAGACAGTGCTATTGTTTCCTCTAATCCAGAGCATCCCCCGACCTCCACTTTTGACCCCGGAGATTTGTCCTGCTCCCTCGCAAGCCCAAATCCCGTGGTCTTGGCGGGGGAGGACTTTAGAGGCCACTCCTGGGGCCTCCACAAAGTTCACCCACAGTATCAAATGGAAAGCTGGTGGACAATGAGGAAGCTGCCTCGACAAGAAAGAAGGGGACTTCGAGCATTCTTCATTGTCAAACCAGCACATCTCTTCACCTCTTTTTATTTCTAATTTTTGTAAATAACTTATAGTATTATAATAAATTTCCTTTTTCTTTCAAATAAGCAGCTATTTGGTTTTTAATATTTTAAAATAATGTTTCGAATGATAATTTTTATTATAATTTTTTTATTTTTATATTTTCAAAAATTTCTTTTTTATCACAGAGGGTGACCAGATAAAGATTTATTACTATTTTTTTTTTCGGTCACCCTGGGAGAAAAGTTGGTGACAGCCAGTCTTAGAGCAGATAGGAGAGGGTGAGGCTCGTAAAAAATCAACCAAAAATGTAGTTCTACAAGATTTTAATGGAAGGAATCTCCCAGCCATCCAGCTGAAGCACTAATTTAAGTATCTTTCAATAATGATTTTTTTAACAGGTATATTCTTGTAAATTTTCCCGTTCTATCCTCATTGCCCGTTTCATTTATTTTATTCTTATCTTTGTGTGACTGTTCTAAGAAATAAATAAATATATTGTAGTCTTAATCAAAATTTATAGTTGTCCTTTTTTTTAACCCTAGTGCGCGCAGGATACATGCAAATTATACCTTTTTATATAGCAGGATGTAATATTTCGTGAACTCCCTGAGAATGAAAGAGCCTCATGGATTTCGGGACGAAAGCGTCAGAAATCAGCTCATCACTACTATGCTTGTCAATAAAAGAAAAATTACAATACCAGTTTAAGATTCCCATGCATTAAAATAAAATTACAAGACCAGTTTAAGAGATCATCTACACTGTAAAAATAAAAAAATTGTATGCTCTAGTCGTTTATTGGAACACGTTTTTATCTAAAACTATAATTGAACAAAAGTCTTGTTTGCTTAAACTGAAGTAACTTAAAATATGTATATATAAAAAGTAAATTAAAATAAATGATGAAGAAAATAAATTATTATGCATAACTGTAATCTAAATGGTAATAAAACATTATACACAAGAGAATTGCGTTGCGATAGACTTTTACCATAAAATTGGCCATACTGGCATCCATAAAATATCTTATCATGATGACTTGTACAAAAATGTTTTTTTTTTTAAATTATACTCGACGCTATTAGAATATTATACTAAATTTTAAAATGAAAAGATAAATAAAAGAAATGGAAGAAATGTGTGGCAGGCATAGAGCCAGGCCTAAAGGCCAAGGCCTTTGCAAAACGTACCTTTCACACCAAGCGCTCGGTCTAGACTGTCCATTGTTAAAGGTTTCCTTGTAGGCGGGAAAGTGGTTCTCTTGAAACCCTTAGGGTCTTGCCGACTTGTCAATCAAACTTGCGGGGGGGAAGTCTAGAATTTGACATTGATGGATATCTTTATTTGCTTTCCCATGGTTGTTTATTTCAGATTCTTAGCGTTTTCCCGCTAAAAGATTTTCCTTGTAATTTTCTATCTACCAGCTAATATAAGGAAATTTTTCAGATTGTTAACTAATAAAATAAAAATTGAGATCTCAAATACTCTAAACTGGTGTACCTTGTTAAAAAAAAAGGAAATACAGGTGTTGACAATATATGATTTTAAAATATATTACAAAATGATGCAGTGTTTTCAATTATGGTCCTTTTTAAGAGTATGTGTAATACTAGATTTAGAATGGTGGTTATAATGTTACACAATAGGCTTAAACGACGTTCATATGGATTTGTTCAAATTTTACTTATGTTTTATTTTAAATTTCACAATTTTATATTTATGCTTATTTGCGCTCTGTGTTTTTAGTTTTAAAAAAATTGTAGTTTAACATTTTCTTTTTATATATTTTGTTATTTTTATGCGAAAATCTTTTACACATAGTACAAATAATTTTAAATATAAAATTGGCGTTACTGTTAATTTTCAGAATGTTCATAATACCTTAATAAAGGTTGGCGTTCAGCCAACTGAAATATTGGAAAATAAATGATATTTTGATCTAAAATATGCCTTTTTAATTAAACACATATATATATATATATTTTTTTTACATAGACAAACATTACTCTACCCGATCATGAATATGTATGTCAATATATACCTAATTTCATTTAAGAAACAAATAATAAACAAAATAATACCTAATAAAACTAAAATGTAAGTAGACAACTGCGGCCTTAAGAAAGCATTCCCACAAATGTACCAAATCTTACCTCAAGAATGGCGGGATCCATTTCTCCACGTGGTCTTTACCATTCTTGACAGGATTTTCCGTAGCCTCCAACTAGCACACATTATCTATTAGTTTATGCTTTAGACAGGATTTTACAAGTTACATGTTTTAAGCAGCAGGGTGTTATTTTACCGTGAACTTTTCGTGGCCTAAGTTGGAATTGGTCGTCCCACGTTGAAGGCGTCATTGATGAGCTGATTTCTGACGCTTTCGTCCCGAAATCCATGAGGCTCTTTCATTCTCAGGGAGTTCACGAAATATTACATCCTGCTATATAAATAAGTATAATTTGCACGTATCCTGCGCGCACTGGGGTTTAAAAAAAACTATAAGTTTTGATTAAGACTACAATATATTTATTTATTTCTTAAAACAGTCACACAAAGATAAGAATAAAATGAATGAAACGGGCAATGAGGATAGATTGGGAGAATTTACATGAATATCCCTGTAAAAAAATCATTATTGAAAGATACTTAACTTAATGCTTCAGTTGGACGGCTGGGAAATTTCTTCCACTAAAATCTTGTAGAACTACATTTTTGGTTGATTTTTCACGAGCCTCCCCTCTCCTATATCTCTCCAAGACTGGACCCTCCTGTATATGTTGGGATACGTTTTGTAATCATACACCAACAGAAGATGTATGGAGTCAACATCAATTGGATACATGGCTTCCCTCCCATGAAGACTTATAGACTATTTTTTGCCCAGAAACCTAGCCACTTGAAGACACCAGACATCCATGTCGAAAGCTGATGCCTGGTGGAGAAGAAGACACCAGACTTCCATACCGAGAGCTGATGCCTGGTGGAGAAGAAGACACCAGTGACATCCAGAGACATCCGTGCTGGAAGCTGTTGTACCATATGTACATATATGCCCCTCATTTAATATTTAGATAGAGGTGACTAAAAGAAATGATTAAATTTCAACATCAAATTTAATATCCGGAAATTCATAATAAATTATAAACTCTTAACAAGTCGGATATCTACAGTAGCCCCAGTTAAATTAGTATTTTTTAAAAAAAGATTTAGGAATAAAATAAAGAAAGAAAATAATTTATCATGTAAGGATTTAAATCAATAATTTTAGTAATACTCTGACTATATATTATTTAATTTCTTAAAGAAAATAATTTGTTTTCTCAATCTACAATGTTTCCTTTTTTCTTTTTTTTTTTCTCTCTCGGCAACACGGTAAAATTGGAGGCGTGGTCACGATCACGTGCGTGTCTTTTGACGAATGAAAATGCCAGCCAATAGAAAACTTTAGCACAAGCAGCGAATCAAAATGGAAAGAGGCAAGGATAAAAGAGAGTTTCTTCGCTAAGAAAAACACAGTCAGGTAGAGTCAGTCGTCGATCGGTCAGCGGTCGGCAATCGGGAGTCAGGCTCGAGACGCGGAAGGGAGGAGACCAGACTTTCTCCGGCGCTTTCGGAAAAAGGTAAGCCTCTTTGCCATTATGGCTTAGTCTTTCTTATGAGCAGGAACTGACTAAATTTTACATGGGCCCTAAAGGGCTCTAAGGAACATATTTATGATAGGGATCTTATATGTTGTCTCGCTATAATAGATAGAGATTTAGGCTTTCCCCCTTTTAAAAGAAATTCTTGTATCCACAAGTCACCTCTATCTAGATAGACTATATGAATAGTATATCCCGCTTTGTTCATTTTGAATAAATATCTAGTATATAACTTATATGGAGAATTTTTTTTGTTTCCTCTCATACATATTTCATTCCTTTGTTTTATGGTGCTACCCTTACATCTTATTATTACAAATTGTATTGGAACATAGAACTACCGGCTCCGATGGAATGGAGTTGTGTACTGTACCTTTGCTGTGATACATTAATACAGCAACAGCGGCAAATACGACTTTATTAGAGCCGCCTTGAGGGTATCTCTTTGTCAGATTTTAGTAATATTTGTATTTTCATATGAGGAATTTGCCCTTCTTTCACTATTTAAATGAAATATTGTATGATTCTTACCAATTTGGAGGGAATGCTACCAAAACTCGAGTCTTCTAATAATTGCTGGCCAACATGCATTGTCGAAAGTGCCTGCCATACCCACTGTGAACAAAGAAGCCAGTTCTCCTTGTCTGTGTTTCAGAATGGTTTCCATCATATCTACCATTATACTATTCGTTGATTTATGTTTAGTAAAATCCATGTTGCCTTGTACTCATTAGATTGTTCTCTTCGTAATATTCATTGAATTTTTCTTTTGTTTCATATATTTTAGAAATGTTTGATGCCAATGATATAGGTCTATAGCTATTGCTTGTTCCATAGCTTATTTTATTAGATTTTGGTATGATCTTTGCAGTAGAGTTTTTCCATACATCCGGATAGTAACCTAATTCAATGCATTTGTTGAACATCTGTTGTAAAATCGGGATTAAAAGTGTACCTGTATGTTTGATCATATTATTACTGAAAAAATCTGGACCTGATGCTTTCTTGATATTTAAAATTAAAATAATGTTTTCAACATCCTTTATTTCTATAAAAACGTTATTTGGTCTTATATTCAGGTTTACAGTTTCTAATAATAACATGCTCCTCTTTATCTGAGTGTACACCACCATCTGGAAATAAATCCTTCAAGAGACTTTTCAATTTTTCCTTTTTTTTAAGTATCCAGCATATTATCCATCATTGGACGTCCTCTATTGTTGTTGGATGATCTCAGAGTTTTAAGAGTTTTATAGGCGCTTCCAAATGGGTTGTCTGAATCATTTTCTTCAATGAATATTCTCCAACTTTTATTTTTTTTGGTCCTTTGATAGTGTCAATGTACTTGTTTCTTGCAATTTTAAAGGTTATTTAATTAGGGCCCCTTGCCCTGTATAGTTTCTCTCCCGCCGTGGAACTATAAAAATATATATATATTAATAAAATGAAATTTCATTAGTGGGCATCACTAAAAACTTTCGTTACAAATGTATCAATTTCAACCAAAATTTCAACATTTATGTAAAACGAGAGGGAGCAGGTTTTGCTTAACATCAAAAATATATTTCCTAACATTAACAGACGTAACTTTGCTGATTATCGATTAAATAAAAAAAGTAAATTTCAACAGAGTTAAATTCTTTTTTATATATTGGTTAATAATCCCAATCTATTCCAGCAGAGCTTAGGTAGTCCATTGTCCTCCTTTTTTTTTATCTAATGAGATATTTCATAATTAATTTGATCGTTGTAAGAGTCAGATATTCTGCCTGTTCCCAGCCTTACAATATACCCTGGTATATATATATATCTTGGTAGATTCAGAAAAAGTTTGGTTAACTATATTCTGTATTTGGTCTATAATATCAGTATTGCCCCAGGCCCACACACGAAGCCGCTTCTAGGTGGGCGCTTCTTAATTGGTAAAGCTCGGCTTGTCACCGACCCGAGGCCTCTAGTTTGTAGAGACGGCCAATAGATGGCGCTCAATTCCAGCGTCTATTTTGATGGGAGAGCCGACCATTATTTTATAGATTATCTAATTTAATACAGCAACAAGAATAATACAGCAATTCCCTCCCTTTTTTTCAAGTACACGTGAGCCTTTGTTTAAAAAGGGATTCACTTACACATCTGTTCTAAAACTTTCCTCACTATCTCTTTTGTGTATGGATCTATTCACAATTGATCTATAGAAATTATAGAATTCTATTGCTATTTTTCTTTTTTTCCTTTCTGAAATAGTTCTCAGCGTTTTCAGTGGGTTGCTAAATCTCCAGAAGGTGTTTTTATAGATTATCTAATTTATTAATGATTTCATGGATGTTACATAGTATATACCACAAATGACAAAGAATAAATTCAAATAGAGATCAGTATCAGACACATATATTAAGAAAAAAAGGTAAAAAGGGTAAATTTGTACTGGATTCACGTAGATAAAATCAAGAAAGGGCATCTCCTGATTGTGAGTTAAAAAAGTTGCTGATGGCCTGTTTCTTGATGTGGCTACAATGCTAGGGAGTTTCCATATAAGATCCGAATTATATAAAAATGGAATACGCTCCCTTACACAGGCAGGAGGGGCCCCGCTTTTTTTTTCTTTTTCTTTCGTCTCTCTTCAAAGGACAGTTGATACCCCTGGGGGGGTGGACGTTGGAATTCCACATACCAGAGACCTCGTTAGTACATTCCAGCCACTTGAAACCCCGACTGGAATCTGTCAACAGCCCTCCCCGTTTTGCGCCCCTTTGGGGGACTTCTCCCACGATGGCTTGGGAGAAAGTTTGGTGTACTCTGGCACTGTGTAATCCTCGGAATGCATCTATACCCCATACTATATGATATTTTATCTTCCCAGTTATAATTTTAGCTGCTCAAGTTCTATATTTGTCTACCTCTATATCACACACTATTCCTATGATGGTAACGACGCTGTTACCGGAACGTCACACTTGTATATTTTAGTAAGGAAATTTTTTACTAAGTCACTTCTTACATCCCTTTCCATTTGGTCCAACTGAGCCCAACAATGAACACAAACGGATCTCAACAATGGCTCCCGCCGCGAGGCTCGAATTTAGTATATATTTCATCTCCTATACTTTAGAAATATATACCTAATTAAGCCATACTATTTTAGGTATAATTAATTAATTAATTAAATTGGTGAAGTAGTCCACACATCCTGAGATTAAGAGTCTATATCTAAAGTGACCTATAAAAATTTCCAGTGGTCTTATTTAAGAATGTCATGTTGTTGCCTTGTGATTTTCCGCTAATTTTAAGAGCTATTCATAGCGCCCTTTCAGTTTTCTAACCACACTTACTGTTATGATTTTAAATCGTGAATTTTAATTTATGCTTTCCGTTTCACTGGATTTTTATCAGGCAATGAAAGTTAAGTTGAGGCGGTGTCTACCGCATCACTCGCCGCTGTCATTTACGATTCACATTGTTTGTGACAAAGCCTTAATAATTTTATTGATTACATTTTTTTTAATTTTTTAAAAATTATTTTATGCAGTATGAGGAATGAGGTTGGATTACCATGGTTCAAATTTAGATCGGTGATCAGTGTTTTACAGTCGTCTACTGAAATGACTTAGCATTTTTCTATTTTACATCAGAGCACTGATATAATTTTCCTCACAGCAGAGGTGAGTTCTGATAATTATTGCTGGCTACAATTTTCTTAACTTTATTTTAATAGCGCTTTCTACCAAGTCATACTAGCCTGTGCATCCAGATTAGGGCTAACATGCTGAGAGATAGTTAATCGATTATTTTTTTTTACAACGCATAGTGGATTGGGAGAGTGGCAAATACATGAGCTTTAAGGCGAAGGTGGAATTGAAGATCCAGTTAGCGTACTCGAGAAGAGAGAAATTTGATCACCATAGAAAAGACGCACCTTTTTTTTTTCTCTTCGTAAACCTTTTTTTTTTTTTAAATCAATAATGGATAGAAATCTGGTTTTAACATCCCAATGGCAGAATCTCAAGAAATAGATCTGGTAACCAATTTGCGCGAGTACTTTTTAATCACTGTGGAACTATTTATTAACTTATAACAACCCCCTCATTTAATATTTAGATAGAGGTGACTAAAAGAAAGATTCCATGTTGACATTTAATATCTGGAAGATTTAATATCTGGAAGGGGAGTACTGTGGGGGCTGAAAGATTTCATTCCAGCCTACCGGGATGCCGCACCCCACCGCCATAAATCACCAGGACGACCGCTGCGCCAAGGGGGCACAGCGGAGGAATCCAGAGAGGACCAGATGTACATTCCGGGGTGTTGTCTCCTCTTTGTCTTTCCATGTGAATGTAGTTAACAAGAAACTTCAATAAAACACTAACTTGAGAAACTTTCTGAGCCATCGCTGGACCAGCAAATCGACACACCACATTGGTGAGCCGGACGTGATAGAAAAGAAAAAGCATACGAAGATTTCAAGAGATAAAGAAATGCAAAAAGTGATTCAAGTTTGAAAAGAAGCATCTTCCAGGATATCGGGATATCATCTCAAGACTAAGATAAGTTTTTATATTATCTTCCTTGTTATTTTATCTCAATATTTCTATTTTTAACTTTATCTCTAAGCTGTTGTGTCGAATTTAAATTTACGTAAAATGGAAACAGAAAATAAGCCTAGCGATACCTCAGAAATATGCAAAGTTAGTGTTAAAATACCGCCTTTCTGGGTTGAAAAACCTGAAATATGGTTCTTCCAGGTAGAAGCACAGTTCAAAATAGGTGGAATTATTCAGGAAGACACTAAATTTAATTATTTGATTTCCCAATTAGAACCTAAATATATAGAAAACATTTGGGACATAATTAATAGCAAAAGCGACAACAAGTACTCTGAATGTAAATCACGACTACTTGAATTGTTCAGAGAAAGTGAAGGGTTGAGAATTAAAAAGTTAATTTCAGGTATTGAGCTCGGAGACATGAAGCCGAGCCAGTTATTACAAAAGCTCAGATCCCTCGCTACCCCAGATATCTCTGACAATTTAATAAAAACTTCATGGCTTGATAAACTGCCCACATCCATAAAGAATATACTTATTGTAAGCGAAGAGGACATTAGCAAATTGGCCATAATGGCCGATAAAATAAATGAAATAAACTCTTCCAAAGAAATATATGATACGGAAGTGCCTTCTTCATCAACAGATCGCTTGATCGCCAAATTGGAAGATCTTGAACGGCAGGTGTCCGAATTGAGACTGGATAGATCTAGATCTCGATCCAAAAATAGGACTCAGTCAAGACCAAGAAGTAATTCTCAAAGATCTTTCGATCCAAAAGGGAAATACTGCTATTACCATTTTAGATTTGGTCCTAATGCAGTTGGAAAGAGTCCGAAAACTCCAACCGGCGGACAGAGTAGCGACAAACTCTTCCGCCGACATTCAGGATTGTCGCAATCTCCGATTATTTGTGACGGACAAAAACACGGGATTGCGCTTTTTAGTGGACAGTGGTGCTGATATATCTATAATACCTCCAAAGGATAAAAATAGGATGCCTAGCTCTGATTATAAATTATATGCAGCCAATGGTACAGAAATTGTTACCTATGGAACAAAGGTTAGAAATTTGGATATCGGACTTCGACGTCAATTTCAATGGCCTTTTGTAATCGCCAATACCAACAGAGCAATAATAGGAGCAGACTTTCTGAACAACTTTGGATTGATTATTGATATAAAAAATAAACGCCTAATTGATGGAATAACTAATCTTTCCATAAGAGGCGTCATTTAGTCAATCTCAGACATGGGAAATATTAGCACTCTAAATTCATCATCCAAGGTCAGCGCTATCCTAACCAAATATCCTAACCTATGTAGGCCACCATCAGATTTTGTAGAAGCAAAACATAGCGTTAAGCATTATATTCCTACAAGAGGTCAGTCAATTCACTCAAAAGCCCGTCGCCTAGATTCACAGAGATTAACTCTTGCTAAGGCAGAATTTCAATATATGTTGAATAATGGAATAATTAGACCCTCAAATTCTCCTTGGGCGAGTCCACTACATTTAGTTTCAAAAAAGGACGAGTCACTAAGACCTTGTGGTGATTATAGAAGACTCAATGCAGTTACACTTCCAGATCGTTATCCAATCCCTAGACTGGACGATTTCCACCACATCTTAAAAGGTACTCGTGTGTACTCAAAAATAGACCTATGCAAGGCATTCTATCAGATTCCAATTGCTGAAGAGGATAAACCTAAGACTGCCATCATTACTCCTTTTGGGCTATTCGAATTTAATGTTATGAGTTTCGGTCTTAGAAATGCTACTGCTACCTTTCAGAGATTCATGCATGAAGTCTTAAGAAACTTGGACTTTGCATTTGTCTACTTAGATGATATTCTGGTAGCCTCTAAAACGGAAGAAGAGCATTATAGCCACCTAGAAACCTTATTCAGCAGACTAAATTCCTATGGATTAAGAATCAATCTTTCTAAATCTAAATTCCTAGTACAGGAAATTGATTTTCTAGGATACCTAATTACCTCTCACGGTGTGAAACCACTCCCAACAAAGGTTAAAGCTATTCTAGAATATAAGAAACCAAAAACAGTTCATGAATTACGCATATTTTTGGGTATGCTAAACTTTTATCGTACCTTTTTGAACAATGCCGCAGAGACTCAGGCAATCCTTCATGAATACTTGAGGGGAGCCAAGAAAAAGGATAGAAGCGAAATAAAATGGACTGAAGAAGCTGAAGTTCAGTTTGAAAAATGCAAACAAGCCCTAGCTAATACAGCACTGTTAGCCTACCCCGATACTGAACTGCCTATCTCACTCTGTACAGATGCTTCAGATCGGGCAGTTGGATCAGTTCTCCAACAGCTTGACAACAATAATTGGAAACCAATAGCATTTTTCTCTAAAAAATTAAATCCTGCTCAATGTAATTATAGTACATATGATAGAGAGCTTCTCGCAATATATTTGTCTATCAAATTCTTCAAGCACCTGCTTGAGGCACGTGAATTTACAATTTTAACTGATCACAAACCTTTAATTTACGCATTCAAACAAAAAAATGAGAAAGCTTCTCCTAAACAATTGAGACATCTACAATACATTTCCCAATTCACTACTGATATCAAGTACATAAAAGGTACTGACAACATAGTCGCCGATGCTCTTTCCAGAGTTGATGCTATCACAACTATCGACTATGAAGAGATCGCCAAAGAACAAACTGGTGATTCAGAACTACAAAACCTGATTTCAAAGAATACTTCTCTAAAATTTAAGCAATGCCCACTACAATCAGGCAATTTGTTATGGTGTGACGTGTCTACTAATAATATTAGACCATTCATTCCAATTAAATTCCGAATGTTGGTTTTTAGGAACTTCCACGAACTCTCACACCCAGGCATCAAAGCCACCACTAAACAATTAACATCAAGATTTATATGGCCCAATATGAATAAAGACATTAGAAAATGGGCTCGAGCTTGTGTCAACTGCCAAAAGTGCAAGGTGTCGATACACACAAAATCAGAAATTATGGAAGACACTATTTTAAATGTCAACATCAAATTTAATATCCGGAAATGCATAATAAATTATAAACTCTTAACAAGTCGGATATCTACAGTAGCCCCAGTTAAATTAGTATTTAAAAAAAAAAAGATTTAGGAATAGAATAAAGAAAGAAAATAATTTATCATGTAGGATTTAAATCAATAATTTTAGTAATACTCGGACTATATATTATTTAATTTCTTAAAGAAATTAATTTGTTTTCTCAATCTCTCTCTCTCTACAATGTTTCCTTTTTCTTTTTTTTTTCTCTCTCGGCAACACGGTAAAATTGGAGGCGTGATCACGATCACGTGCGTGTCTTTTGACGAATGAAAATGCCAGCCAATAGAAAACTTTAGCACAAGCAGCGAATCAAAATGGAAAGAGGCAAGGATAAAAGAGAGTTTCTTTGCTAATAAAAACACAGTCAGGTAGAGCCAGTCGTCGGTCGGTCAGAGGTCGGCAGTCGGGAGTCAGGCTCGAGACGCGGAAGGGAGGAGACCAGACTTTCTCCGGCGCTTTCGGAAAAAGGTAAGCCTCTTTGCCATTATGTATTGGTCTTTCTTATGAGCAGGAACTGACTTAATTTTACATGGGCCCTAAAGGCTCTAAGGAACATATTTATGATAGGGATCTTATATTTTGTCTCGCTAGAATAGATAGAGATTTAGGCTTTCCCCCTTTTAAAAGAAATTCTTGTATCCACAAGTCACCTCTATCTAGATAGACTATATGAATAGTATATCCCGCTTTGTTCATTTTGAATAAATATCTAGTATATAACTTATATGGATAATTTTTTTTTGTTTCCTCTCATACATATTTCATTCCTTTGTTTTATGGTGCTACCCTTACATCTTATTATTACAAATTGTATTGGAACATAGAACTACCGGCGGCTCCGATGGAATGGAGTTGTGTACTGTACCTTTGCTATGATACATTAATACAGCAACAGCGGCAAATACGATTTTATTAGGGCCGCCTTGAGGGTATCTCTTTGTCAGATTTTAGTAATATTTGTATTTTCATATGAGGAATTTGCCCTTCTTTCACTATTTAAATCAAATATTGTATGTTTCTTACCAATTTGGAGGGAATGCTACCCAAACTCGAGTCTTCTAATAATTGCTGGCCAACATGCATTGTCGAAAGTGCCTGCCATACCCACTGTGATCAAAGAAGCCAGTTCTCCTTGTCTGTGTTTCAGTATGGTTTCCATCATATTTACCATTATACTATTCGTTGATTTATGTTTAGTAAAATCCATGTTGCCTTGTACTCATTAGATTGTTCTCTTCGTAATATTCATTGAATTTTTCTTTGGTTTCATATTTTAGAAATGTTTGATGTCAATGATATAGGTCTATAGCTATTACTTGTTCCATAGCTTATTTTATTAGATTTTGGTATGATCTTTGCAGTAGAGTTTTTCCATACATCCGGATAGTAACCTAATTCAATGCATTTGTTGAGTCTTTGCTGTAAAAATCGGGATTAAAAGTGTACCTGCATGTTTGACCATATTATTACTGATAAAATCTGGACCTGGTGCTTCCTTGGTATTCATTTTGAAATAATATTTTCAACATCTTTTATTTCTATAAAAAATGTTAATTTGGTCTTATATTCAGGTTTATAGTTTCTAATAATAACATGCTCCTCTTTATCTGAGATCCCCTATTGTTGTTGGATGATCTCAGAGATTTTAAAGTTATATGGGCGCTTCTTATTTGGTAAAGCTCGGCTTGTCACCGACCCGAGTCCTCTAGTTTGTAGAGACGGTCAGTAGATGGCGCTCAATTCTAGCGTCTATTTGGATGGGAGAGCCGACCATTATTTTATAGATTACCTAATTTAATACAACATCAAGAATAATACAGCGATTCCCTCCCCTTTTCCCATGTACACATGAGCCTTTTTTTTGTTTAAAAAGGGATTTACTTACACATCTGTTCTAAAACTTTCCTCACTATCTCTTTTGTGTACGAATCTATTTACCACTGATCTATAGAGATTATAGAGTTCTATTGCTATATTTCCCTTTCTGAAATAGTTCCCAGCGTCTTCAGTGGGTTGCTAAATCTCCAGAAGGTGTCTTTTATAGATTATCTAATTTAATAATGATTTCATGGATGTGTGTTACACAGTATATGCCACAAATGACTAGGAATAATTTTAATAGAGATCAGTATCAGACAAATATATTAAGAAAGAAATAGTAAAAAGGTAAAATTGTACTAGATTTACGCAGATAAAGTCAAGAAAGGGCATCCTTTATAAGTCACTCTTCAAAGGATAGTTGACACCCGGGGCCCCAACCATTATCTCTTTTTTTCTTCAAAGAGATAGCTGATACCCCTGGGAGGGACAGACGATGGAATTCCACATGCGAGAGGCCTCGTTAGCACATTCCAGCAACTTGAAACCAGGCGGAATCTGTCAACAGCTCCCCCCATATCTGCACCTCTCAGGGATCTCTCCCACGGTTGCTTGGAAGCAAGTTTGGGGTACTCGGAGTGATGTAATCCTCAAATGCTTCTATATCCTATATATTATTTGATATTCTATCTTCCCAAGTATAATTCTAGCTGCTTAAGTTCTATATTTGTTTATCTCTATATCACACACCATTCCTATGATGGTAACGACACTGTTACTGAAATGTCACACTTATATATTTAAGTAAGGAAAATTTTACTAAGTCACATCTTACATCCTTTTTTTTTTCCATTTATCCAAAAGCGGGAATTCAACATATATGCTCTAAGACTCGACTCGCCTGTATATGCTCTAAGACTAGCTCTAACTAACTTTTTCCCCCAGGGTGACCGAAAAAAAAAATAAAATTAATAATAAATCTTTATCTGGTCACCCTCTGTGATAAAAAAATAAATTTTGAAAATAAAAATAAAAAAATTATAAAAAAAATTATCATTCGAAATATTATTTTAAAATATTAAAAAAACAAACAAATAGCTGCTTATTTAAAAGAAAAAGGAAATTTATTATAATATTATAAGTTATATACAAAAATTAGAGAACTAAAGAACTAAAGAACTAAAGAAGCCCAGGTTGATCATGCTTTTAAAACAAATGTAAACAGTAAATTGACTTTATTTGATTTTAAATCATATTTCATTGGCGTATTAATCATATAAAGCATTTTCTCCCGTAGAAGGGCATACTTGCCTGAAAGCTCGAGATTTTTTAAATAAAATATTTTTAAAAGAAACTTTTCCCTGTAGGCTTTATGTTTTTATTTTAATATTAATTCAAGGGATTATTTGATCGAATTGTGAACTCAAGTATTCTTTCTGTTCAGTGAAATATAATAAAGCGTTAACTTTAGCTGCATCCCTTCAAACTCATGTGTGTATCTTTGTGACAAACTGAGTAAACAAAGTACACAACAACGTCTGGTACTAACAATATTTTTATATTTGTATTTTGAAAATATTTGTTTGGATTCTTACATTATTTTAAACGCCAATGAGTTGGATTTGAGCATGCCTTTTAAAAAAATAACCACAGATTAAAGGTTGAATACAAATTTCATTTGGTTTGTTTATATTCTGTGGTATTTTAAGTTTACGCCGCTCAATTTGTACAAGAATTTCTTCTTTAAAAACACGACTAATTAAATAAAAACTTGTAAACTTTTTTTGTTGTGCTTTGATGTAATTATTTCTATTTATATTTCAAATCATAAAAATAAAAAAGAAATTATCAAATCCGAAAAAAATTAAATGAGAAGCTGTATTTGAAAGGTAAGTTTAAATATTTCCCAATTTAAATAAAAAGCCCAGGGGGGTTTAACTAGCTAGATATAAAACACTTCTAAAAGGGCATCCTAACACTAAAATCTCAGCAAAGTTAAGGCGGATTCCTCTTTTTAACAATTTTTAATAGCCTTCTATTTTATCTCTTATAATAGAAAAGTTGGAGCGTTCCCAGTTAGCAACAAATTTGGTAAGCTGCGCTGTACGTCGCCACCGCCATACCTTGAGGGGTTTTACACGATTTTGATTAAGAGCGATATATTTTGTGTGCCCCCCTTTATATTTAAATAAATTATATAAATATTTGGCGAGACATTTGGCCAGATCTGAAATATGACGTCACGATGACGCGCGATGTAAACAAAGGTTATGATTGATTCATTGTTTTTTTTTAAACAAGATTTAATTATTAATATTTTGAATACCTGTGATTAATTTATAGTGTCAATATATTTATTTTTAGTCTAAATGGCCTTCTATTTTAAATTAGAAATTTTTTGGAAAATATTTAGCGCAATTGTAAACACGTGTGTGTTATGAATGCACAAGATGTTAATACCTTGAGAGCAATGGTGTCCGATATTTTAAATTATTATAAAATTAATTATTAATTAATACAGTTGAACTTGGATAATTCGAACCCCAAGGGACCATAAAAAAATTCGAATTATCCAAAAATTCGAATTAAAGATGTTAAATTATTTATATAGGAAATTCTAGGGACCAAGATAAATATTCTAATTAAAAAGGTTTTCGAATTAAAGAAGTTCGAATTATCCAAGTTCTACTGTATTAAAATTTCGTAATTAATTTAGGTTAGCTTAAGTTAGGTTTAGGTTCGTTTAAGGTTAGGTTAGGTTCAGGTTCGTTCAGGTTAGGTTTAGGTTCGTTTAAGGTTAGGTTCAGGTTAGGTTAGGTTCGTTTAGGTTCTTTAAGGTTAGGTTCAGGTTCGTTTAGGTTAGGTTCAGGTTCGGTTAGGTTCGTTTAGGTTAAGTTCAGGTTAGGTTTGATTAGTTTAGTTTAGGTTTAGGTTAGGCTAATGTAATTTATATTAACCCTTTAAGCTCTAGGGCCCAAATACTAACCATCACTATCAGGACCACACTAATTAAGCCTAAACTGATGTTCAAGTAGTTGTTAAGTTAAAAATGTTTTAAATAAATAAATATGATAGATATAAGTGTTCTGTAAAGTGCAATATAATCCTGACTCCTCTCTCAACACAACACTCTGATTTTATTATACTGAAGTGAGTATTTAATTTTTTAATTGGGGGTTAATTATAATTAATTGAATAATCGAATTGAATATTTCAAAATAAGGTTTTACAAATATAAAAAGGAATTTTAGATATATACAAGGCTATTTACATAGCTAACACTTGTGTTTAAAAGCACAGACTGGATGCAAGCCTCTCTTGCACTTTGAACATATGGTTCTAGACCTCCGCTTCAGGCCTTCTTTTGTACACTCCACACATCTACTCTCTCTCTTTTCTGGAAGTTTTTCGAGTACTTCCTGGCTTGTTGAAGGCAGAACTGGAGGTACCAAGTGATTTTTAACCAATTCATTTATTACTGAATAGTTAAAAGCCCTTCTAGAAAGCTTGGGGTTGTCTTTGGTATGCTGTTCATATAGGATGAAGGAGTTTAGGAGAGCCCTGTGGAAGATGTTGAGGATCACCTTTCTATAAAATTTACTTCCTTTTCTTTCATCCATTTATGTATACAACATTTGATCATTGAGATCTACCCCTCCCATGTAGCTATCATAGCAGATTTTCATCTGTGGGTAGTCAGTCTCTTTGGTCTGACACCTTCTTTTTGCCAGAAGAAGCATCACAAAATGTTGAGAGAAACTTCACTGGAGGTTTGCTCTTCTTTTCTTTGTAAGCCAGGGCCAGTAGATTATTATTTACCATATAAAGGGATTCATCAACACCTAATTTTGCACTTGTTAAGGTTTTAGGAAGTCCCTTCCTATTAGTTCTTATAGTACCAGTCAAATAAGTATGAATGTCCAGTAAGTCCTTGGCTACTAGGTTGATGCTGGTGAAAAGTTATCAGTTATCAAATGATAACCTTTTCCAAGTAGACTGGATTCCTGGAGCAGATTCATTGAAACATCATAGGAAAGGGACTTGATAATTGGAGATAATTTCCCTTTATATGGCTTCATTCTCAGACAATAGCCAGTTTTAGATTCACAAAGCATCCACAGTTTGACTCCAAATCGACCATGGTGCTTTTGGGGCATATATTGTCTAAGACGAGTTCGGTTTTTTAGGCACACCAAGCTCTCATCAACTGTAAGATTTTGAGTAGGCTTATAATAATATATAAACTTGTTGTTCACATGCTCTATGAGCTTCTCAAATCTTGCAGTTGGGTTGTAATCAGGACGAGAACTTTGAACCAGGTTGGAGTCATCAATCAGAGAAAAGCAGCTGTAGAGCAACTCAAATCTCCCTCTAGACATAACTTTACCAAACCACGGCGTCTCTAAAAGTTCATTCTTGCTCCAATAGTCCCTGATTTGGTTCTTCTTCACATTGCCCATATTGAAGATGACTCCAATAAAGGCCATCATCTCATCCAAGGTAGTGTCCTTCCAGGCCAGCTTCCTAGAAAATGGAGGCAATTTGTCCCTATTGCTTGCCAATAAAGTTTGGGCACATATATTGGTAAAAGCCACAATTTCTTTCATCAAATTCATTGTTATGAATAACAAAAAGTATTCAATAGGCCGGATAATAGAGGGGGGAAGGTGCTGTGGGCCACAAACTTCTTCAAAAGTCAATGTTTTGGATGTGGAAAATGGAGTATAAACTCTTACCCAAGGACTTGGCTGGTTTTCATCCACTTCTTCATCAGAAAATTCATCTTCAAAAGTGTCTTCAACACTTTCTTCAAACTCAGAAGACAAAGAATAAACTTCAGTGTCCTCAGAAAATGCAAAGCATTCTGAACCGGAAGCCATTTTTAAAAAATAAAAATAAAAAAAGGAAATCGCAAGACAAAGGAGATATAAACACAGCTAACGTGTAGAGACAAGCCCAGAAGTGAGAAGGGAGGTGATAAAAATAGCCATCCACCACCCCCTCCCCCACGAGGGGCCCTACAAGGAAGTAACGATAGATCGGTACCCCGGCGCTCCTGGTGACGTTATAGGGTAACGATGGATCGTTACCTCGGCGCTTAAAGAGTTAATATTAATTTTATAATTTTTATTTTTTGTATATGCCTATTTATAAATATCACCGTTCGCACCATTGAAACGTATTACCGTTATTATATACATACGGTATATATACACGGTATATACAGTCGAACCTCTTTAATTCAACACCCCAAGGGATCAGAGCTTTCGGTTGAATTAAAGGAATTATTTATTTATGCTTATGAGGTGATACAGCAGCGTATTTACAATTAGAGAGGAGACAAAATGAATTAAATCTAGAAAAAAGAAGTGAGGACATATCGGTCATTAAAGTCTGAGAGGCAAGGCCTTCAGCCAGTTCAGGGCTTCCGGGGTGACAGAATGGAGATTGGAGATTCCTCCATTGAATTTGTACAGCAGGCAGTCATCTAGTATATGGGACATTGATTGTGGGACGTTGCAGGCACAATTTGGATCATTGGTGTAGCCCCATAACTTCATCAGCTCTGCACACCTTCCCTGACCTGTCCTAAAGCGGTTTAGAAGCACCCATTCTCGTCGAGGGAGGGAAAAACCTGGGATCTTGACACTTGGGCTTGTGATGAGGTTCTTGTTTGGGATATCGGAGCTGATCCAGGAATTTGTCCATGCTTCTGAGATATTAAAATTTTGGGAGAGAAGTTGGTTTCCTCTGGACCATATCGGCTTCCTTGATTTTAGTCTATGTTTTGGGGGAGACTGTAGGATAGGGTTAATTTCGAGGTCGGGTGAATCCAAGAGTTTTTGGTACATTTTCTTGGTGGCTTCCTTTCTGCGTAGCTCAGGTGGAGAGATGTGAGCAAGAACTGGAAGCCAGTCGATTCTTGTAGGTTGGCAAACCCCTGTTATAATTCGTAAGGTAGAATTTAGTTGTGTGTCTATTAGCTTCGTGTGGCAGCTCCCCTCCCAGACTGGAGCACAATACTCAGCCGTGGAGAAGATCAATGTCAAGGCAGAAGTACGCAGGGTGTTGGCATCACTGCCCCAGGAAGAGCCGGCTAGCTTATGGAGGATATTGTTACGTGATGATAGTTTCCCCTTTAACTTGGTGAGATGAGTTTTGAAGGTGAGAGTGCGGTCAAGATGAATGCCTAGGTATTTGGGATGTTCGCTATGAGTTATCTGAGAGTTATTGATAAATAGGTTGAGTTTTCTTTCAGCTCTGTGATGGTTAAGATGGAAACAGCAATGTACAGATTTTGCAGGATTAAGTCTCACACAGAGACCAGTTTTCAAAGTAATTATGTAGAGTTTCAAGATCTTTATTCAGTTGAATTTCCAGTTCCTCGAAAGGAAGTGTTGAATTAAAGGAAGTGTTGAATTAAGGTGAGATGATTAGCTAATCATCTAACTAGCTAAAATAATATATATATTTTTTATAAATAGCTTTGTAATATAAATAAATGATATTAATTGAAACCATTGTGTGTGTACTTTTTATATTTATTTTTTCATTTTCATGATTAACTTTTAGTATCTGGGACAAAATGGCAATGATACATATTTTCGAAACAAATAATATTTTATTCCAATTGAATAATAGTTTAAAAAAATAAATATGGAAAATAAAAAGAAAATAAAAAAAAAAATATTTGAAAAGAATCAAGATTAAAAAAAAATATTTTAAATATGTCTGTTTTTTCTCTGAAATCCTATTCAGGATGTATTCCAGATAGTCTATTTTTAAAAGACATGCATGCCTTTCTTCCTCAGAAATGTCTTTTAAATAACAAAGAGTTTTTATTGTATTAAAGGCATCCACTGCTGCTGCTGGTGTTATTGATGTTTTGTTTAAATATTTTTCTGTTGGCTCTATCTCTTCATCTTCTTCTTTTCCCATTACCTCCTTTACAATTTCTTCAATGGACTGTTCCCCAGCAACTTGCACATCTTTATCAACTTCCAAGAAGTCAATATAGTTGACATCAATGGCTTGATGTTTTTTTAATGCCTCAAAACATCTGTTCATTTCTTCTTCAACAACTTCTTCCATTGCTTCATCCATCACAAATCCTGAATGAGAAAAACAATTTTTTTTATTGTGGAAGAAATAACCCCAACCCATGCAGCCTCTAGCCAGCTAATTGCAAAGAGTAAATGTACTTGAGCATTTTTTTTTCTTCCATGCAAGTGAGAAGATACGTTATCATTCGTTTCCTATATTGGTCTTTTAGGGCTTTAATGATACCCATATCACAGGGTTGTAATGCACTTGTAGTCAGGGCGGGCAAAAATCTTATTTCAATGTTCTGTAACCCTTCAGGTATTTGGTGGGCTGGTCAATTATCTAAAATTAATAAAAAATTTCTTTCTCTTCTTTTGAATATTTGGTCCAATTTTTTCAGCCAATCCGTAAAAATTGCCCCAGTCATCCAGACTTTTTTATTAAAATGATAATTTGAGGGAATATTCATGCCATGGAAGCATCGTGGTCTTCTATATTTCCCAATATAAAGTAAAGGCAGTTTTTCACTTCCATCCATATTACAGCATACCAACACTGTAATTCTCTCTTTAGACATCTTACCCCCTTCACATTTCTCACCTCTGATAGTCATTGTTTGATTAGACAAAAGTTTATAAAATAACCCTGTTTCATCCGCATTGAAAATGTCCTGTGGGCTGTATTTAGCTAAAAGTGAAGGAATAATCCCACCTTTCCAAGTGGCTACACTATTGGCATCCACACTTCCAGCTTCTCCATGAAGTCGTTTAAAAGCAATATTCCTTCTGGCCTTAAACTTTTCTAGCCAGCCATTGCTAGCTTCAAAATTATCTTGACCCATTTTCAAGGCCAAGAGTATAGCCTTTTCTTTCAAGATATTGCCATTTATGGCAAGTTTCATGGCATTTGCCTGCCTTATCCACCTAAACAGGGCTTCTTCAATCTCTGGGAATTCCCCGTCACGATCACGTTTCAAGGTAGAGCTAAAATTAGATTTTAAAAAGGCAGATTTTATGGCGAATTTATTTTTAAAAATTGTGCTAATGGTGGACCATGGAATATTTCTCTCTCTGGAAACTTGACTATGTGATTTTCCTTGTTCTATTTCTTCTATAATTTTCATTTTTTCCACATAAGTGAGCTGGTGATACTATGTTTCCAATTTTTTTTTGGCAGAACCTGACATTCTTGCCCCACTCATTTATTCAAATTAACAAAGAATATTGAATTAAAATGTTATCATAATCATTGTTGGATCATTTTATAAAGATTTATTTATTTAAAAAGAAATATTTATAAATTTAAAAATAGCTAAAATATTTCAATGTTAAAAATAAAAAATAAAAATTATTATTAGTTAGCGCATGATGCCGAAATTCCAGCGTAAAAAAAAAACAACAATAACATCCGCGAAATTGCGCAACGGCACTGCAAAGTGAAACTTAAACTAACCAGAAACCAAAAGTGCGCAGGCGCGATCCTATTGCCGTTTTGGTAAAAGCTTTGCTACCGAAATGTCGTACACTATTAATTTATTTGGATTAGGTCTAATTTTTAGTATCTTTATTCTTTCAAGTATAATTTTTCCATAAGTTTTCTCTCCTACTATCAATGTAAGATAGATAGGTCAATAACTGTTAGGATAGGAATAACAATGGCTGTTTTCTAATCATTAGGAAGTTTATCTTTGGTTAAACTGGTATTTTAAAGATGCTTAACAGCTAGTTTATAGCTATATGTGGTAGGTATTTTATCATATAGCTGTGAATCTAATGTTGTCAGGACCACAAATTTTCTTTCTAATTGGTTCAATGCATCTGGTAATAGGAAAGTTTATTCTATATAAAATCAACAAATCAATGTATTGGGAAAGCATCTGTTGTTTGGAGGTGTCAGCTCAATATCATATAATTTTTTATTCATATGTCAAAATAATTAAAAATATTTTTGTGCAGGATACTGAATTACCTTCCCCGAAGAAAAATCAACTAAGACAACACATTGTACAACATCTCTCTTCCTATCATAATTATAGCAGCAATACATGCTCAAATAACTGTTAGTATATGACTTCTTTTTTATCTCAAAATTCGATTTCCTTCAAAGCAATATTTCAAGACATTTCATATATAATTTAAAGCGGAGAACACTTAAAAATTTGAAGATATTTGTAAAATCATAATTTTAATCTACTACTCTGGTTTAAAATAGAAAATCAGCCTATTTAAACTACATTGTTTTATAACCTTGATAAAAAGCTTTGGAAACGTGATTATTGTGACTGAAACAACAACAAAAAATAAACTTTCACTACATTTAACCAATCACTCTTTTAAATGCGATTGTTGTGACTTCAGAACTATTTACAAACAATTTTTAATTATGGATTTATATTCGCACACTGGTGAGAAGCCTTTTAAATGTGAACATTGTGACTACTGTACTATATTCAAGCATGCTCTCAAAGATCATTTACGCACTCACACTGGTGAGAAGCTTTTTAAATGTGAACATTGTGACTTCAGGACTTCATATGAGAGAAGTCTCAAAGCACATTTACGCACTCACACTGGTGAGAAGCCATTTAAATGTGAATATTGTGACTACAGAGCAATAGAAAAAAAGAATCTTGTTCAACATTTACGCACTCACACTGGTGAGAAGCCTTTTAAATGTGAACATTGTGATTACAGGACTTCATTCAAGCACATTCTCAAATTACATTTACGCAATCACACTGGTGAGAAGCCTTTTAAATGTGAACAATGTGACTTCCATTCTTCATATAAGGGAAGTCTCAAAAGACATTTACGCACTCACACTGGTGAGAAGCCTTTAAAATGTGAATATTGTGACTACAGAGCAATAGAAAAAAATAATCTTGTTCAACATTTACGCACTCACACTGGTGAGAAGCCTTTTAAATGTGACCATTGTGACTACAGGACTTCATTAAAGCACAGTCTCAAATTACATTTAAGCACTCATACTGGTGAGAAGCCGTTTAAATGTGAACATTGTGACTTCAGGACTTCATATGAGAGAAGTCTCAAAGCACATTTACACACTCACACTGGTGAGAAGCCATTTAAATGTGAATATTGTGACTACAGAGCAATAGAAAAATATAATCTTGTTCAACATTTACACAATCACACTGGTGAGAAGCCTTTTAAATGTGAACATTGTGATTACAGGACTTCATTCAAGCCCAGTCTCAAATTACATTTACGCACTCACACTGGTGAGAAGCCTTTTAAATGTGAACATTGTGACTACAGGACTTCATTCAAGCACAGTCTAGATTCACATTTACGCAATCACACTGGTGAGAAGCCTTTTAAATGTGAACATTGTGACTACAGTACTTCAGTTAAAACAAGGCTCCAAGTACATTTGCGCATTCACACTGGTGAGAAGCCTTTTAAATGTGAACAATGTGACTTCCGTTCTTCATATAAGGGAAATCTCAAAAAACATTTACGCACTCACACATGTGAGAAGCCTTTAAAATGTGAACATTGTGACTACAGGACTTCATTCAAGCACAGTCTAGATTTACATTTAAGCACTCATACTGCTGAGAAG
Source organism: Cordylochernes scorpioides (assembly GCA_030710605.1). Classification (NCBI taxonomy): domain Eukaryota; kingdom Metazoa; phylum Arthropoda; class Arachnida; order Pseudoscorpiones; family Chernetidae; genus Cordylochernes; species Cordylochernes scorpioides. The sequence goes on along the minus strand of CP092865.1, from coordinate 167,240,412 downwards.
CTGTTTAAATGTGAACATGTGACTACAGGACTTTTGGAAACATAGTCTGAATGCACATTTGAAAATTCATAAAAGTGAGAAGCCTTTTGAATGTTAACATTCTGACTATAGAGCGTCAAACTTAATTTTAATATATAGACAAACTGATGAAAGCCTTTTCAATGTTAACATGGTGACAGCAAAACTTAAAGGGAAACAACATTCAAAATACAGTTGAGCAATAATAAAAGTTTGAAACCTTGAATGTGAACATTTGACTTTAGAACTCAGCCAAGCAAACTTAAAATAAATATTTAAGCCCTCTCACCTTTTAGAAGACAACTTCAGAAGTATTAATTTGATTATTCTAATTTGGAATATTCTGAATGTAAATGTTTTTGCCTAAAAACTTTGGCAAACCTAATCCAAACCCGCACTGGTACTAAAATATATAAATTGTGGCTTCAAAACCTTTTAAATACCTTCTTAATGTGTCAATACTGGTTACTTAATAAACAAGATCCTCTTTGTACACCTATTTGTACATTCAGAAATTGGTTTTCTGATGATAAATTTAAGACATGAAATATCATATTTTCAAAAAGATAATGCAAACACTACAAGAACCTGATGCCTTTTTGTGATTAATAATATATATATATATATTTCCCCATATTATAATTCTATTATATTGTAAACTTCCCTGTAAAGGATACCAAGTTACAGAGCCTTAGTGTCTTTTAAAGAGAGGAATCATCTTTCTAAAGAGTTTACTATTAAAAATTGTGATTTGGGCGCTGATAACTATCCTCTGTAGAGAGGTATCATCTCAGGGAAGCTCTACTGTACATCTAATTCTTTCCATTCCTCTTAAATTGTACCCTTAAATAAAGGCATATAAATTTCATTTTTGTCTGTTTTTTTTTCATACATAGTTTTAAATATGTCTTTCATTAACTACAAGGTAATAAGACAAAATGCAAATTAATTAATAGTGTGCGAGTTTTGGTAACAAGCATCACCATCATTTTAATCTTTTGTCCGATGATGGTAACTCTGCCTCCCTGCTTAATATTAATGTCTGTAGATATACAGTCGAACCTCTTTAATTCAACACCCCAAGGGATCAGAGCTTTCGGTTGAATTAAAGGAAGTGTTGAATTAAGGTTAGATGATTAGCTAATCATCTAACTCACGAAAATAATATTTAAAAAAAAATGCTTTGTAATATAAATTAATGATATTAATTAAAACCATTGTATGTACTTTTTTGTATTTATTTTTTTATTTTGATGATTAACTTTTAGTATCAGGGACAAAATGGCAATAATACATATTTTTGAAACATAAATAATTACAAATAAAATTTATTCTAATTGAAGAATATAGCAGTTGAAAGGAAATAAATATGGAAAATAAAAAGAAAATTTAAAAATAATATTTAAAAATAATCATGAATATCTTTTTAAAAATTCCTTTATAGATGTCTGATTTTTCACTGAAATCCTATTCAAAATGTATTCCAGATGGTCTATTTAAAAAAAACATGCATGTCTTTCTTCCTCTGGAATGTGTTTTAAATAACAAAGAGCTTTTATTATATTAAAGGCATCCACTGCTGCTGCAGGTGTTATTGATTTTGTGTTTAAATCTTTTATAATAACATGGAAATGGAATATTGAAATAAAATGTTATCATAATCATTGTGTCTACATTTTATTAAGATTTATTTATTCAAAAGGAAATTATTTGTAAATTTTAAAATAACTAAAATATATCAATGCTGAAAATTAAAAAGAATATAATATTATTAATTAGCGCACGAAGCCTAAATTCCTGCGTAAAAAAAAACAATAACACTCACGACATTGCTCAACGGCACTGCAAAGTGAAACAAAACCAAGAGTGACCAAACAGAAACCAAAAGTGCACAGGCGCGATCCTATCGGCGCCTGCCGATGCCGATCGTCGCCGCCGTAATACCGTTTAGCGGTAAAGTTGTATGTAAAAAAACATTCAACTGTCGAAATTCGAATTTTTAAATGGTCGAACTATCGTATTATCGATACTGTCGAATTACGGTTTGTTATTTGATAGGCCAGAGGTCGGGACATCATAATATGGTCGAATTAAGGTAGAGTGTCGAATTTGCGTGTGTCGAATTAACGAGGTTATACTGTATATATAATCCAAAAAAGAAATACCTATATTGAGGTGGTTCGTTTGATTTTGAAAAAATGATTCAATTATTCATTCGTGGTATTTTAATTTATTAAGGATAAAATATAAATATAAATAAAATGTTACAAATTAAATATTTAGTAAAAAGAATTTGAAAAATGTTTGATTCAAATGGATGGATGGGAAAGAATGTCCGCCCGTGATGGCCGTCGATTTCGAACGTACCCTCGCTCGTGCTTGCCATGTCACCGCCGCCGCCGCCCATGCGCGCCGACTTCGCGTCACCGCCGGCAGGATGGTGGTGGTTGAAAGGCCGTTCAAACTTGGCAGTGGGTCAAAACACCGTCACATCCCCCGGCTCTCAAGGACTCCCTGTCCTTGAAAGATCGAAGTTGAGAAGCATGAGCCCGGTACACTCGTCCTTCGGTGTCTTGGATGTCATAGACTAGACTGCTGATCTTCTTCTTAACGAAGAAAGGACCTTGTTGTCTTGGGCTGAGTTTAGACATGTATGGATGGTGCTTTGCAACAGTCCTCAAAACTTGATCTCCCTGAGAGAATTCCACATCTGGATGTTTATCATCATGAAGATTCTTTCTCTTAATTTGAGCTTTTCTGGTATTCTCGCGAGCCAGACCTCTTGCTTCTTCTAAAGTGATGGGATGGTCAGAAAAGGATGGTGATTCATCAATTACATACAGAAGAAACTTTGGGCTGAATTTGGTTACTTCATGTGGGGTCTGGTTATATGTCTTGACAATAAATGGTACAAGTGTCGACCATTTTTGTTTCGGTTTCTCTAAAATTGCAGCTCTCAATCTTGTGAGAAGGGTATGGTTAGCCTTTTCTACCATTCCACATGTCTGAGGATGGTGTGGAGTAGCAAGGGAATGGGCAATTTTATTTTCCGACATAAATTTTTTGAAGCTTCTACTTGTGAAATTCGAACCATTGTTCGTCAGAATACGTTTGATTGGTACTCCAGAAGATAACAGCTGTCTAAGGATGTTGAGGATGGCAGCTGAATTGTTGGATGCTGTGGGAGATGCCCAAATGTAACGACTATGGTGATCTATGATGACCTGGAGATACTTATGTCTGGTGTTCTTGGCTTCATTTCCCAAAACAATTGTATCGAGTCCAATGAGGTCAAATGGTTGGAGGTCGCTGTCCGGTATTTGGTAATGGCCGATTGTCGGTTGGTTTGACTGTTTGCTGAGCTGACAAACTTTACATGAGGAAACATACTCTTTTATGGTCCTGAGCATTTGTGGCCACCAGTAATATGTGGAAATCAGCTTCAATGTTTTGTTTTTCCAGGATGTCCAAAGCCATCATGAAAGTGGTGAAGACATTTTGCCCGTAGGGAATCAGGTACAACTGCTTTGGAATGGCCTCGAATTTGTATAGTGACAATGCCACTTTTAATTTGAGGGTTCTTTACAAATCGCAAGTCTGCCTGTTGTTGAGCAATCTTCATCTTATCTTCGGTTATGAATGTGCACGCTGGATTCCTGGAAAGTGTGTCAACATGTGTTGAGTTGCTTGTAGATGGCAAAGAATCTTCATTGAATAGAAAAGTAGCCTCAACATTCTCCAGATTTGAAAATTCCTCAGATGCTGGTTGACATTTCTTCTTTTCTTGATATGATCCAGTTTCTAGTCTCAAATGATTCGCCTGAAATTTACAATTATACAAAGATGGTCCTTTAGTAGTCACAACACCATTCTTGATGTCGACATGAAGATTGAACAGAGTTCTCACGTCAAGACCTAGTAGGAGAGGGTACATGAAGTTTCTGAGGATGTGAAAATCTAACTGATGGGTGATGTGACTGATGGTAAGGTTGACTTTAACGCGACCAAAGCTTCTTGTTCTGGAATTAGCCTGATTGATGTAAATGGATGATGATGGTTCCATTTGTAGGTTCAAATTTTTGAATTGGGAATAGGACATTATACTGATGGTTGAACCTGTATCAATCAATGCTTGTATGGGGGTGGAGTTGACTAATGTGTTGATGTTGATGAACTTGAAGATTGGCCGCTCTATTAGTTTAAATAAATTAACTGTTGGAAAATCAGTTGAGTTTGAAGATGAAGGATCGGAAGTAGCATACAAATTTGAGGGTTGTTCATTTGCTGCACTTTCTTTAGGGAATGTTTTGGGTCTATATGGGCATTCATTATGCCAATGAAAATTATTTAAATTTCGCATTTTGCAAAATCTGCATGGGTATGGCGGCTTCGGAGGTGATGCGACGTAAGAGGTAGGATCTTTAAATTTATTATCTCTAAAGGCTGGTTTGGAGTTCTTCTGTATGGAGCTAACAGCAGCCTCTAATTTTAAGGTTGCACTATACAAGTCTCTATATCTTCGAAATGTATTGGGGCTAAGCTTATCTTCCATTGTGCTGGTAATCCTTCCGTCAACATCTGGATCTGTTCAACTTTGGATAAGGAAGTTTGTTTTAGAAGCCGGATTTTGGACTGAAAGTAGTCATTGACGGATTCATCGCGGCGTAGATACCTTCGTTGTGCATCAATTAATGGTGTTGCTGTTGATGATCCAAATCTTGTAATAAATTTTTGTTTGATGGTTACCCATTGATTAATATTTGTTCCTGCAATTTCATCAGCATACCATTCTAAGGCTCTTCCTTCTAGATAGTAAAAGAACAACTTTCCTTTATCTTCATCTGTAACATGTAATTCAAAAAGTTTTACCCAGCTCTGGGCACGAATATCCTTCTGATCCCCGGTGTATTTTTGCAATTTTAAAATATTTTCTTTGGACATAATGATATTGGATATTATTTTTATTCTCAAAAAATATTTTTTTTTTCAGTATTCAATTTTTTGCTTAAAAATTATTAAAATCCAAATTCTGTTCACAATTGAGACTGAAATAAATATAATATTAAAATGAATAAAATCTTTTTGATGCTTGAATAATTGAATATCCTTGCAGGCTGCGCCAAAACTGAGGTGGTTCGTTTGATTTTGAAAAATGATTCAATTATTCATTCGTGGTATTTTAATTTATTAAGGATAAAATATAAATATAAATAAAATGTTACAAATTAAATATTTAGTAAAAAGAAGTTGAAAAATGTTTGATTCAAATGGATGGATGGGAAAGAATGTCCGCCCGTGATGGCCGTCGATTTCGAACGTACCCTTGCTCGTGCTTGCCACGTCACCGTCACCGCCGCGCATGCGCGCCGACTTCGCGTCACCGCCGGCAGGATGGTGGTGGTTGAAAGGCCGTTCAAACTTGGCGGTGGGTCAAAACACCGTCACAATATACAGTATCACCTCGTTAATTCGACCATATTCTGATGTCCTGACCTCCGGCCTATCAAATAACAAACCGTAATTCGACAGTATCGATAATAAGACACTTCCGATAGTTCGACCATTTTAAAATTCGAATTTCGACAGTTGAATGTTTTTTTTTTACATATAACTTTACTGCTAAAAAGGTATTACAGCGGCGGCATGCGGCGATGATCGGCTGGCGCCGATAGGATCGCGCCTGGGAACTTTTGGTTAGTTTAAGTTTCACTTTGTAGTGCCGTTGTGCAATGTCGTGAGTGAAATTGTTTTTTTTTTATACGCGGGAACTTAAGCATCGTGCACTAATTGATAATAATATTATTTTATTTTTAATTTTCAGCATTGAAATATTTTAGGTATTTTTAAAATTTACAAATAATTACCTTTTAAATAAATAAATATTTATAAAATGTAGCCACAATGATTATGATAACATTTTATTTCAATATTCCATTTCCTTGTTGTTATTATAAAAGATTTAAATACAAAATCAATAACACCTGCTGCAGCAGTGGATGGCTTTAATACAATAAAATCTCTTTGTTATTTGAAAGACATTTTAGAGGAAGAAAGACATGCATGTCTTTTAAAAATAGACCATTTGGAATACATCCTGAAAATAATTTCAGAGCAAAAACAGACATCTATAAAGGAATTTTTTAAAAGATCATGATTCTTTTTTAATAATATTTTTAAATTTTATTTTATTTTCCATATATATATTTTTTCAACTGCTCTTCTCCAATTAGAATAAAATATTATTTGTAATTATTTATGTTTCAAAAATATGTATTAATGTTATTTTGTCCCTGATACTAAAAGTTAATCATTAAAATAAAAAAATAATTACAAGAAAATACACACAATGGTTTCAATTGATATCATTAATTTATTATATTACAAAGCTATTTTAAAAAAATAATATTTTAGCGAGTTAGATGATTAGCTAATCATCTAACTTTAATTCAACACTTCCTTTAATTCAACCGAAAGCTCTGATCCCTTGGGGTGTTGAATTAAAGAGTTTCGACTGTATTTCTAAAAGTTAATTTACATTCGAATTGATATATTTCAAAAAATTAATTTATATTTGAATTGATACATTTTAAAAAAGTTAATTTATATATTCGAATTGATATACATTCAAAAAGTTAATTTATATTCGAATTGATACAGTCAAACCTCTTTAATTCAACACCCCAAGGGATCAGAGCTTTCGGTTGAATTAAAGGAAGTGTTGAATTAAGGTGAGATGATTAGGTAATCATCTAACTCGCTATAATAATATTTTTTTAAAATAGCCTTGTAATATAAATTAATGATATTAATTGAAACCATTGTGTGTTTTTATTTTATTTTCATTATTAACTTTTAGTATAACCAAATATTAACTCTACAGACATTAAAATATTATATATAATATATTAAATAATATTTTATTCTAATTGAAAAATATAGCAGTTGAAAGGAAATAAATATGGTAAATATAAAAAGAAAATTTTAAAATATTATTTAAAAATTATCATGAAGAGATCTTTTAAAAATTCCTTTATAGATGTCTGTTTTTGCACTGAAATCCTATTCAGGATGTATTCCAGACGGTCATTTTGAAAAAAACATGCATGTCTTTCTTCTTCTGAAATGTCTTTTAATAAATAAATTTTAATGTATTAAAGTCATCCACTGCTGCTGCAGGTATTATTGATTTTGTGTTTAAATCTTTTATAATAACACAAATGGAATATTGAAATAAAATGTTATCATAATCATTGTGGCTACATTTTATAAAGATTTATTTATTTAAAAGGAAATTATTTGTAAATTTTAAAATAACTAAAATATTTTAATGCTGAGAAATTTAAAAATAAAATATTATTGTTAATTAGGGCACGAAGCCTAAATCCCAGCATAAAAAAAAAAAAAAAAAAAAAAACAACACTCGCGACATTGCGCAATGGCACTGAAAAGTGAAACTTAAACTAACAGAAACCAAAAGTGCGTGTGCGCGATGCTATCGGCGCCCGCCGATCGCCGCCGTAATAGCTTTTTAGCGGAAATTTGTAAGTAAAAAACATTCAACTGTCGAAATTCGAATTTTAAAATGGTCGAACTATCGGAAGTGTCGTATTATCGATATGTCGAATTACGGTTTGTTATTTGATAGGCCGGAGGTCGGGACATCAGAGCATGGTGGAATTATCGCCGAGTGTCAAATTGGGGTGTGTCGAATTAACGAGGTTATACTGTACATTGAAGAAGTTAATTTATATTCGAATTGATATACATATCAAAAAATTTCATTTATATTCTAATGGATATACATTTCAAATATTTTATTTATATTCGAATTGATACGTTTAAAGGTTCATTTTTCGATTTAAAAAAAATAAGAAGCTCTTTTTAAATAAATAATGTTCGAAAGTAAGAAAGAAATAATAATTAATATATGTGATATCTTGGGACCTCTGGGACCAGTGTTACCTGATGCTAGACGAACCTCGATGTCAACTCTACCGTGCAGTCGTGGTGGAAGGCGACACAGCTGGGCCAAAGGTGAAATAAACAAACAGAGATTCCACTAAGAAGCGTCTGACGTCAAGAAGGAATGGGATGAGGAGAGAGGGAGATCTTTAGAGCAAGTGTTACCTTGTTGAGTTCCAAGCGCCGACTAACTATTCTTGCTTCTCGATTTAACACCAAGACCTGTCTTCTTTCCCATTGGTCGAAAGGTGTCACATGGCCTTTTTCTATTGGTTGACCTATTTAGGTGATGTCTTCTGATTGGTCTTTGCTACTGCCTTTGACGGAAGATACGTCCGGTCTTGTTCCGGAAATACGGGGCGTTTCTCGACTTTTATGGTTTCCGCGGTCACAAGATACGTCCGGTCTTGCCCAGGAAATATTGTCTTGTAAATTATTTATAGTTGGGCTAGTTTTAAGCCTCTTTTGCTAGGCCTTGCTTCGACTTCTGTCCTAAGCCTGATTAGTTTTAACCCTAATTTTCTCCTGTTAGTCTCCATTCCTTCTATCTGTACAGTTGTGACACTTTATTAGATTCTTACGCGGTACAGATTGATGTTTGTTGAGGTTTTCAATGTGCAGTACAAAAGAAGTTATATACAGTCATGGGGTGGAACATGTGGTCGTAGATATCTAGACTATTTACAACAATTCCATGGTCTTAAATCATCACAGATGGCCCCGGATGTGAGAGGGTTCATATGGAGGGATTTAAGAGAGCGGAATAGGAAGACTGTTATTAAGGAAGTAATTTTTAAAAAATTAATTGAAATGAGTTGGTATATAACATGGGGTTGATTTCTGTATATCCATAAGAGGTAATAAAGCATAAACAACTAATATTAAACATACAAGTAAAAATAACAATATGAATAAAATATTTAATAGAGAACATATAATGATGATAGGTAAAAATATAAATGATAGGATGGGAAAATCATGATCTCTTCGTGATGGGCGTTAGAAAGGGTTGAGGGGTTATTTATTACTTGGTTGCGGCAATGTCACTTTGACTCAAGTCCCAAACCATTTAATGTGCACGGCGCGGAGAACCTAGGCCATGTTTCACATGTAAATTTAAGGACCTAATAAAGTTACAGTACCACAATCGAATAGTAAGATAAGGGTGATTGTTATGGGTTTTAGTAATTAGTCGTTAAGACGTACGCATGCAGGATAAAGAGGGCGAAGATCAGTGACCAGAAATCAAAGTTTTAATTAGAGTCGTCAGGGGCTTAGCGAGAAAAAGAGTAAAATAAAAAAAAAGATGTGCCAGCGTGTGGCATGAGAGTGCCCTGGAATATATAAAAAAAAATACAATTTGCACGTATCCAAGCCAGAAGTAGGGATAGGTAAATCTGGGGGACGGTGTGTCAAGATTGTTAATTACGAAATCAAAGTAGGTCAAGTCTAGCCTGCGAAGGAGTTAAAAGTTCCTGCGGAAAAGGGTTAGTATTTATTAAGAAGTAACCTTTAAAGTGGTTGTTTAAGAGGTTATTGAAGATTGCCCTGTTTTTAATCATGATTTTTAGTTTGATTATAAAAGAATACATCATTGAGATGTGAAATTGCGAAATTAAGGCTTTGCATATAGCGTTAAAGGATTTGAAAAATCGAAAATAGAATTGCGAAGTTAAATGCAAAGTAATCTTAAAAAAAAAAAAAAAAAAATAGTGATGACATAATACAAAGATTACACACTATAGCAGTATATAAGGGGTAATAGAAAGTGAAAATATTAAATGAAAATTAATAATGAGCAATAATATACTCGATAGCATTGACATGGTAGCGGAAGATGAAACAATGTAAATAACATCTAATTTATAAAGTGAGAAAAAATATAAAATGACAAAAGGCAAATTAGTGAGATATAAACAAAAATATAAACTTGAGATTATTAGATATGAAAGATAAAATATAAATTTGATTATAGAATAGAGTCATAAAGCAAAAGTAAATAAGTTTTGGTAAAGAAAAATAAAATAAAACGACAATAATCTAAACTGATTGGTTGACGTAAAAAAAAAACAATTATAAGAGCTAGATAATGATTATATAAAGAATATTAAAATGAAAAATTTTAAAAAATGTTCATCGAGAAAGAAGAGCAAGTAAGATTATACATAGAAATTATATATCGTGAAAGAATGGAAAGTTGTAGGCCAAACGTAATGTTCCTGTTTTTTAGGATGGGTGGAGCGAGCTTTAAATTGTCCTCGATTGATATCTTTGTTCTTGTTGGCCTAAGTTGTTCTAACTTATCGAATTTGTTTTAAGTTTGATGCGACGCGTGGATCACATTGTTTCTAACTGTGAAACTCACTGAGTTCTAATGTTGTCGATTTTTTGTTCCCTGCGCCACGTTTAGGTGAAAACGTGATTCTTCCTAAAGCAGCATTTATTCTGTGTGTGCAGGAGAAACACGGCGATCTATTCTAACCGATAAAGGGTTGTTGTTGTTTTTTTTTTTTTTTTTTTTTTTTTAAACATGTGTGGGTGTGTGTGATTTTTAGGTAAAACTTTGTCCTTGGATCTAAGTGCCGATGTTAAGTGGACAAGTTAATCGAGGGCGAGAGAATGTTAGTGAACAGATTTGTTAGTAACTGTACGCACTAATGTTTAATTTAATAGGTAGCGAAAATCCATTAGAGTGACATCGGGGTGGCGACGGGCGTAACAAGATGTCGGCTATTTGTTTGTCCATCTCCCTTCGAATTTATTATTAGCTAGTTCCGGCGGTGGCGGGCATATTTATTTGGGTCAGAGGCCCTTTGTGGGGGCAGCTTGCTTGGTGGTTGTCTCCCACTTTTGTAAACGCGGTTTTCTGATGGCCATGAATTAGTGACATTGGGTATGTTACTTCGGAATACGCTCGGAGATTTTATTTCTATAATTGTAAACGCAAAAGCGTTTTGATTTGTCACGTTTGGTGACAAGCGTTATGGGATTGACATAGGGAGATACAGAGGTTGAATTATTCCGTGTGTTCAAGCATTTGTTAGATTTGTGTTTGTATTTCGAAAATTCGGATATTGTATCTGTTGATATTAAATCGAATGGTTTTTGGCGGACTTAGTAAAAATGTTATTCATTGATATCGGGTTAGAATTTAGTGAAATTGCGACTATCGACGTGAACAATGTGTGGTTAAATATGTCACAGGCGTGATGAAGGCGTCTTTGGCCTGAAAATTGAAAGAGTTTAGTGGTGTAGCTCTGTGACACGAAGCGAAAAAATTGTAAATGAAAAGGTGTCACGTGAAGTCTTTGTTTTGTACAAAATCTAACCTGTTACACTAAGAATAACAAATTTACTAAAGTCATGGTTGCTGGTTGTACGAACATATCGAGAATTTTTATATTGTTAGTGGATATGGCATGTTTAATGTGAGAGAAAAAAAGATTGTGTGTGTTTAGTAGGGCGACGTTATAAAGCTTGTGTGACTCGAAATTGGATTTGGGTGTTAAGTCGCGCACTAAAAATTTGTTGCCAATTGGAGAAAGTGATGAGAGAGGGAGTTGTTTATTTTGTTGAGAGAGATTTGTCGATATTTAAATATGCCTGTAAAAGGAAGGAGTGTAGTTATGTGGGAATTTAACGATTGTAATAGTTTTGGAAGGCTGTGATTTACGTTACTTCTGTCCAAAGATATGAAAGAAAAGGACATAGGGGCGTTGAAAATGGGATTAGGAACATTACAATAAGATTAAATAAGAGTGTTGGAGTTCACCACGTGTGAGCAAACCCGTTCCAGGAGGGGAAAATTTAGTAAATGGGACAGTTGTATTAACCTGTCCATGGGACACGTGTTGCTTGCACGAGGTGAATTGGTACAAGGTAGTTGGTAGAGGTACATTATCTTGATACAGGAGTAGCTGAGGACAGTTTATAATTAGTAGAAATCGTTTTATGGAATTAAGGAATAAAATGCCAAAAGGCAAAGGTGTATCGATGATATGGAATTTTAGATTCTGCGTTATATTACCTATTTTTAAGATCAAAAAGATATAATCTATGGTGAAAATATTGTTAGCTATGGCATTAATAGTTAAGTTAAATGGATGGACAGGTATTTTTCTTTTACAAACTGATTTCTATTATTTTAAAAGTATTCTGCCTAATTATAGCGATAGATGCTCCTGTATAAAGTAGTAGAGTAGGTTTACATTATTGGACAGTTCAGCTCGAACGAGCAATTGTTCAACAAAAATTATAGAAGGAGGAACCTACTGTGGTGCTGTCTTGTATGTCGGGACAGGCCTGGTCTGTTGTCATAGTTGGAGGTTCCTTGGGACAGTTAAGAGTTCATTGCTTGCGCTGGACTCGTGGTTTAGAGATGGTCGGGGGAGCATGTAACATACGCTCGCGTGTTGGTAACTCGGAGGGGCGCTTGCAGGAGGTTTGCTGGCTTTCTCAGTCTTGTAGAGTATTGTAGTTGGGCCCGATCTGCTTGGGCGTCGTAGTTGGTGAAGAAGCTCTGCGCCTCGTACGAACCATCGTAGCGATTCCACCTCTCGCGATGTCCGGTCACGGCAGAAAGCTGATGTAGCGTCGTCGTCAACCTCCCCAGGACATCTGACACCGGCGGCGGGGGCGTGACGTCTTCCTGGCTGGGGACAATTTCCTGCGTCCTATCGAGGGTGGTTTCTTTCTTCGGAAAAGTGGGGTTTTCGCCACTTTCGTAGTCGGGATCGGGCTTCATGGGCTCCTTTGAATCCTCCTCTCTTCCCTGTTCCATCTTTCTGTACAGACAGTGGTCTATTTGCTTACTTGTACCTTGGCGTCCACTATCCTGTCGACTCTTCGGACGGGGGAGTCTGTGATATCTTGGGACCTCTGGGACCAGTGTTACCTGATGCTAGACGAACCTCGATGTCAACTCTACTGTGCAGTCGTGGTGGAAGGCGACACAGCTGGGCCAAAGGTGAAATAAACAAACAGAGATTCCACTAAGAAGCGTCTGACGTCAAGAAGGAATGGGATGAGGAGAGAGGGAGATCTTTAGAGCAAGTGTTACCTTGTTGAGTTCCAAGCGCCGACTAACTATTCTTGCTTCTCGATTTAACACCAAGACCTGTCTTCTTTCCCATTGGTCGAAAGGTGTCACATGGCCTTTTTCTATTGGTTGACCTATTTAGGTGATGTCTTCTGATTGGTCTTTGCTACTGCCTTTGACGGAAGATACGTCCGGTCTTGTTCCGGAAATATGGGGCGTTACTCGACTTTTATGGTTTCCGCGGTCACAAGATACGTCCGGTCTTGCCCAGGAAATATTGTCTTGTAAATTATTTATAGTTGGGCTAGTTTTAAGCCTCTTTTGCTAGGCCTTGCTTCGACTTCTGTCCTAAGCCTGATTAGTTTTAACCCTAATTTTCTCCTGTTAGTCTCCATTCCTTCTATCTGTACAGTTGTGATACTTTATTAGATTCTTACGCGGTACAGATTGATGTTAGTTGAGGTTTTCTATGTGCAGTACAAAAGAAGTTATATACAGTCATGGGGTGGAACATGTGGTCGTAGATATCTAGACTATTTACAACAATTCCATGGTCTTAAATCATCACATATATGTATATCATATAAGATTATGTATATTTTAATAAATATATCCTTTTTTAATTTAAAAATGAGTAAAAAAGAATAAGAATATAGATAAATATTATAAAAAAATAATGTAGATAAAGATCATAGAAAAAAAGAAGATATTCTATAGAATAAAAATAAAAAGATATAAAGAAGTAGAATATAAAAGTTTTAAAGAAGAAAGCAAATAAAGATAATAAAAAGAAGAATATAGAGATGAAGATTGCAAAGAGAAGAATATAGATAAATATTATAAAAAAATAATGAAGATAAAGATCATAAAGAAAAAAAAAGATATTCTATAGAATAAAAATAAAAAGATATTCTATAGAATAAAAATAAAAAGATATAAAGAAGTAGAATATAAAAGTTCTAAATAAGAAAGCAAATAAAGATTATAAAAAGAAGAATATAGAGATGAAGATTGCAAAGAAGAGAAGAATATAGAGTTAAAGTTTATAAAGGAAAGGAATATATATATAAAGATTATAAAGAGTAAGAATATTGATGAGGCACAATTTGGATTGTAGATTATAAACACAAGGTAATAAGACCAAATCCAAATAAATAAATAGTGTGTGACGTTTCGGTAACAGCGTTGTTAACATCTTCAGACAAAAGTACTGAATGAGAGTATTTTACCACAGCATGTTTTTAAATAGTTCCTGTTATCAAGTGTGTAAACAAGATAACAAATAAGAAGCTATTTATCTGATAAACAGATGGGGTAAACACCTGCTGATTATTATTCTTAGAATTTAAAGTTTTTTCAAATATAATTAAAAGCATATCTATAAATATCATTTATATTTCCTCTTTCTTCCATTCTGTTAATTGTAGTACATTTCTTTTGAATGAAAAATGCTTCTTTAAATTGTCTCTTAAAATAATTTTTCTCATAATCTAGTATCTTTGTATCTTTTAAGTTAAAATTATTATGTCCTGTGATTTTTCTGTGTTCTACAAGTGCAGAATTCTCAATTTTATCCCATTTCAGAGCATATTCATGGTTTTTCATTCTTTCTTTTAAAGTTCTGGATGTTTGTCCTACATAACATTGGTCACATTTTTCACATTTCACTTCATAAATTAAACCTGCTCTATACCAAATAGAGCAGGTTTAATTTATGAAGTGAAATGTGAAAAATGTGACCAATGTTATGTAGGACAAACATCCAGAACTTTAAAAGAAAGAATGAAAAACCATGAATATGCTCTGAAATGGGATAAAATTGAGAATTCTGCACATTTGTCACATTTTTCACATTTCACTTCATAAATTAAACCTGCTCTATACCAAATAGAGCAGGTTTAATTTATGAAGTGAAATGTGAAAAATGTGACCAATGTTATGTAGGACAAACATCCAGAACTTTAAAAGAAATAATGAAAAACCATGAATATGCTCTGAAATGGGATAAAATTGAGAATTCTGCACTTGTGTAGAACATAGAAAAATCACAGGACATAATAATTTTAACCTAAAAGATACAAAGATACTAGATGATGGGAAAAATTATTTTAAGAGACAATTTAAAGAATCATTTTTCATTCAAAAGAAATGTGCTACAATTAACAGAATGGAAGAAAGAGGAAATATAAATGATATTTATAGATATGCTTTTAATTATATTTGCAAAAAACTTTTAATTCTACGAATAATAATCAGCAGGTGTTTACCCCATCTGTTTATCAGATAAATATCTTCTTATCTGTTATCTTGTTTACACACTTGAGATAACAGGAACTATTTAAAAACATGCTGTGGTAAAATTCTCTCATTCAGTACTTTTGTCTGAAGATGGTAACAACGCTGTTACCGAAACGTCACACACTATTTATTTATTTGGATTTGGTCTTATTACCTTGTGTTTATGAAGAGTAAGAATATTTAGATAAAGATTATATAAAGAAGAATAATATAGATGAAGATGATGAAGAAGATAAAGGTTCCAAAATAGAGATCTAAATAAGAGTGAAAGAGGATTCCAGCCACTATAGAAGTGCTAGATGAGATTGTAAGATTGATCAATTGGCATTCCACATAGAGAAAGCCTAAATAGGATTGATCAATTGGCATTCCGCATAGAGAAAGCCTAAATAGGATTGATCAATTGGCATTCCACATAGAGAAAGCCTAAATAGGATTGATCAATTGGCATTCCACATAGAGAAAGCCTAAATAGGATTGATCAATTGGGATTCCACATAGAGAAAGCCTAAATAGGATTGATCAATTGGCATTCCACATAGAGAAGGCCTAAATAGGATTGATCAATTGGCATTCCACATAGAGAAGGCCTAAATAGGATTGATCAATTGGCATTCCACTTAGAGAAAGTCTAAATAGAATTGATCAATTGGCATTCCACTTAGAGAAAGCCTGAATAGGATTGATCAATTGACATTCCACTTAGAGACCATCCTGTGGTGAAGATGAACAGTTATAAAAAGTATAAGTGTCCAATTGAAAGAAAAGGATAAGTGGAGAATGGGTAAATGCATCTCTGCCCAAGATCCTCGATCGCATATAGTTGAAGTTGAAGGTTATGAATACAGAAGAAATAGAAGAGACATTAGAACTTTACCACCAGGCTTAAACCTTAATGAAGAGTACACGGACCAAAACCCACAGGGTGAAGATTTTGAGCCAAATGAAAATAAAGTAGATCCGATCTGTGAATCCTCCACTTCAATGGAAACACCCCGTTCCACCGACACAGGCCCACGGAGAACAAGATCTGGTCGACCAATCTGAACACCATCAAGATACAGCGACTATGTTCTGGACACTTAAGTCATTATTTACTCTCTTATATCTCTTTTATACACACATTAGTTATATAGCTATTATCTCATATTCACTATCTTTTTGTTTAAAAAAAAATAGGGAGATGTTTGGGACTAAATATATATATATATCCTATTAATCTGTGAATAAATATATCATCATTATAAATAACAAGAATAAGAAGTAGAATGTAAACAACGTGGTGATGTAAAAAGATCAGTATAAAGTTTAATAAACAATTTATACAAATCTTATTCTTAATTATAAACAACTAGCGGATGTTTGTCTAACGAACATTTATTAAAACAATTCTCTATAAACTTATAAAAAAAAGATATATTTGGATAATATGAAACTCGTAAATTTGAATCTCTCGATAAAGTGAACATTTTTTTCCCGGTCCCTTGAAAAATACTCGATAAGTTAAATAAAATCAATATTAATTGGTTCTCTCGGTAATTGGAAGTTAAAGGAATAGTTTCTTGCCTTGGAATTGTATCATTATTCTTGTCTCAAATAAATTGCCGTGTCATCCTGAATTTTGTCTTTCCTAATTTTCTACATTACAAAATCATCATTTTATCTATTCTCCCAATATATATGTTGTAGATAAATGATAAAACTAACTTTGACTTGTGCGCAATTAATAGGTAGAAAATCTTACTTTTGATAAATAATCACCATCATTTAGTTAAATCTACAAATCTGCAAATAACTCTAAGGATATTCAAGATATTCAAGAAATTATTTTTCAAAAACCTTCCTGGGGATATACCTAATAATATCCCAAAATTTCACGGCGATTGGATGTATGGTTTTTGAATCTATAGAGTACAGACAGACAGGCATTCAATTTTATATATATCCCTATATATATAAAAGTCAGTGTATGTATGTATGTATGTATGTATGTAGGTATCTATGTCGGCTATACACGTCCACAATACGTAACTAATCTGACTGAAATTTTAACAGTATATAGAGTAGAATCTGGAAAAACTTATAGTGAAAATTTCAGGTCTCTATCCGAATATTCTTCGAGTTATTTGCAAATTGTGTTGCAAATTTGCCTTTTCGCTCGCAAGCAGCGCCTCTAGCGGTGAAGATGGGAGGTAATATCAGCTGACCTAATGTACATGTAAAACGTGTTTTGACAGGACATAGAGAACATCTGGAAAATATATTTATCGGATTTTTACCCAATAAAAAATAAAATTGACAGGTTTAGATGTTTTTTTTTTAGTCAGAAAATGATGATGACAATATTGCTGTATCATGTTTGATTATCAGATACAAAATTATATCGGGAAAAATTCCAAAAATCTGAGACCACGGGTAAAGCCAGTTCATTTTTAGTGTGCAGGAACAAAATTCTAACAGAAAAACATTCATTCGAGCAGAAGACACAAAGCCAGATCATCTCTTTATAAAAATATCGCTTCTCTGACACAGAGTTTGGAGCGGGACGTTTCACAAGAGTGACATCCACGGCGCCAATTTATAATTGTAACGAGTAGTATTTGAATAAAAACATTTAATCGAGTAAAGCCTGGGCATTGCCCCGGCTAGTATATATATATAAACACCAAACAGAATTCAAATTGAAATCAAACTCCTTTTGGAGTTAATTTTATTTAAAAAATTAATTAAAATAAATATAGATAATTTATTTCATCAATCCTGCTATTAACTATTTAAAGATAAATTTTTGGAAATCTAAATGCATAAAACCTGATGATGCGGCTAACTTGAAGGTTCAGTTTATCAACTAAATTTTATTTTATATTTTAGAGTAATAGAGAGAAGGGTTGGCAAGTTTTTTCTAAAATATCCTTTCATTAATTGTGGAGCATACAGAAATCACCTGCTATGCAATAATCCTTTTACTCTTAGTTAAAAAAAATAAAATCTTGAAAATTTGTTTTCAATAAAAATTTTTATTATTAAAATTATGTAGTTTTATTAAAGTTGAAAGTTTCTGCAGAGGTGATGCGGAAGAGATTATTTAACACGATTAGTTACAAATAACTGATAGCTTGAATAAATTTAAAAAAGAATGAAAGGACACTTGCTGAAAGAAACAATATTAACAGAAAGAGCTCATCTGTATGTGAGAATGTTGCTTCTGGGGAGGATACCACAAGAGCCTGGACCTTGCCTTCAATAACCTGGAATACGAAGCCACAAATAAAAAAAACAGGGTTACTGTACATCATTCAGTTACCCAGAACCCCAAGAATATCTACAAGTAGACCAGAAACTTCCTATTGTTGGGTCCTTTTTGGACTCAGACCCAACAATGAAAACATTATCAGTGAATTTAAGGAAACAGAGTTCTTGGCTGGATGTTGGATGTGCAGGATGCCCCTGGCCGGATTCTGCAGAACACTGGCACATCATGCGATGACCTATCATGTGGCCTGAAATCCAATGGCTTATGCATTCTACAGCCTGAGGAGAACCTTTTAAAGGCCTGAGGAACGTCAAATTACAACATACAAATTTCTAACGCATGCCTTATTTGTTCTTTTATGTATATATTTTTTTCATGTTGGCCTAGGCTATATATTTTTTTCTTAAATGGTAGGGGTAGATTCTAAATAATTCATCTGAATTATTTATTAAATAATTTTAAGATTATTTTGCATTGGTTTTGTGATTCGTGGGAATTGATAAATTAATTATTCTTTTCCAAATTAGAATATACTGATTTGAATAATTCTCATGAATTATCTAATTAATTTGTAATGGAGATATAATTTCAGATTTTATTTCAGTATATATATATGTCATAATATATGCTCTTCCAGGAATAATAAAGAAAACCTACAGTCAACCCAGAGAGAGAGGGCGGGTAAGGATCGGTCACTTGAGACGGCAGCGACATTCCAAGAGGCGACCACAGGGGCCATACTTGGAACCTCAGGACTAATTAAGACAGTTGGTGATTGTGTGCGATTCAAACGGCCGCCCGGCTGTGGCCAGTTGCGGGCCTCTCCCGTCTATCTCTCTCTGGTTGCCTGGATTCCTTCTCTTCCAACTCGTGGTGTGATTATTTCTCTTTCCCCACCTTATTATTATATCGTCACATTGAAAGTCGACAGGATCTTATCACAGAAGAGTCGACAGGATCTTATCACATATATATATATATATTATATATATATTTCACCTAGGTATATTATTATTATTGTTAGCACGTTTTCTTTGAAGTTTCTTCTAGAAAGAACGAGCTGACTCAATTCGATTCAATTCGATTTATTTCAAACAACAAAAGAGAATTACATTACGATTTAATGCGATTTAGTTGTATTTATAACACAAAAGAAAACAGAAGAAGAAAAAAAACAACAAAAAGAAAGATGATAATTAACAATAAAATTCTATGAATATGAATTATGATTATTCAATAAAATACAATAATAATAATAAATAAAACCTAACATACTCCACCTGGGTGGACTAACATAGTCCTCAGCAAAAGGTAATGGTACTATTTTAGAGACAGTTTTAGTAAGGCGTTCTTGGTGCTTGGTCTTCACCTCGACGACTCGAACTTTTCCGTCTGCTCCCGGAAAGACTTTGGTGATGCGACCAAGGCTCCAATACATTGCTGGTGGTGATATGGTATCCTTGAGCAAAATGAGGTCACCTTCCTTAATGTTGGGTGAGGATTTTTGCCATTTTAGGAGTTGTTGCAAATTGTTGAGGTTTTCTCGATTCCAACGTTTCCAAAATACATTTTTAATTTTTTTATTTAGGCTCCAGCAGTCGAGGTAGTTTATCGGAACATCATCATCATTAGATTCTAGAAGGGCAGTTAAGGGTATCCCGATTAAGAAGTGTCCTGGTGTAAGAGGATTAAAATCGTCTGAATCTGAACTTAGAGGACAAATAGGTCGCGAATTTAAACAAGCTTCTATTTGAGTTGTCAGAGTACTCAGCTCTTCAAATGTGAGTATCTGAGACTTTAAGCATCTGAGAAGATGAAATTTGAAAGATTTTATTCCAGCCTCCCAGATACCTCCGAAATTTGAGGCGGAAGGAGGTATAAAATGCCAGTTGATTCGTTCATTAGATATGGATTTTTGAATTGTTGAAGCTTTCAATATATCAAACTGCTCTCGGAGAATGTTGTTAGCTCCCCTAAAGTTGGTCCTGTTATCACTAAATATATCAGAAGGTTTTCCTCGACAAGAAATAAACCGCTTGAGAGCTGCGAGGAAAGCCGCTGAAGATAGGTCTGATAAAATTTCTATATGAATTGCTTTTGTGCAGAAACATACAAATAAAGCAACATATGATTTTAATTTTACTTTGGATCTTTTGATGTTTGGTTTCATTAAAAACGGTCCTGCAAAGTCGATTCCAGTTTTAGTGAACGGATTTGATTTCACAATTCGGTGCATAGGCAGATCTCCCATGATTTGCTTGGTAACTTGGCGTTTAGCCCTGAAACACATCATGCATTGGTGGATTATTTTCTTGACCAAACATCTGCCTGCAGGAATCCAATATCGTAATCTTAGTGCTGACATGGTCAGTTGAAGACCAGAATGTAAATGATCCAGATGACACTGTCACACTATTAATTTCGTGATAAAATGATCTCTTGGCAATATTATTGGATGATTTTCATCAAATTGCAGATTTGAATGACGTAATCTTCCTACAACCCGTAATAGTCCAGATTCATCAATGAAAGGATTCAAAGATAAAAGCCTTGAGTTAGTTGGTAAAGATTTCTTTTGTTTGCAACAGGTAATTTCTGATTGAAATTCAGAACTTTGAATGAAACGAATGATATTGTGAATTGAACTTGTTAATTCACTTGAAGATAGATGTCTTTTCTTTCTTTCATTGAACATTGAATACAAATCTATAAATCCATGCTGTAATTCTAACAACTTCGTTGATATTTGAGTATTTGAAAATGAAGTCTGGGAAAAGAAGATTAGTGGAATGAAAAACAGAGAAAGTTTTTCGTCTTTCACCTGAAATTTCTTTCGGAAAATCATATTGAGTTTGAATTGAATCTTCAAAGTTCACATCCGAGAGCCAAGTTGGCCCTCGCCACCAAAGAGAGTGATCCACCAGCTCTGAAGGAGTTATACCTCTGGAAGCGCAGTCTGCAGGATTATCTTTCGAAATGACATAATGCCAGGAAGAATGCAAAGTCAATCTTTGAACTTCAGCAATCCTATTTCCGACAAATGGTTTCCAATGTCTAGATTCAGATTTAATCGAGCTGAGAACAATTTTGGAATCAGTCCATAAAAATACTCTATCAATTTGTAAGCATAAAGAATTGCGAATAGTATCATATAAAGTTGAGAGAAGAAGAGCAGCGCACAGCTCCAGCCGTGGTATGGAAATCATTTTCAGAGGAGCTCCCCTCGTCTTGGAAGCAATCAGAGAAATTTTCACTTGGCCCGATTTGAAATGAGAACTTATATAAAATACTGCGGCATATGCAACTTCTGAAGAGTCACAAAAACCATGAAGTTCAACAGAAAGTAAAGCTCCCCTGTACGAGAAGTATCTAGGAATTTGAATTTCATTCAATACGGATAATTTCTTTTCAATTTTCTTCCATTGAGAGCACAAAGTATCAGGCAAGGGATCATCCCAATTCAACTTCTGTTTCCAAAGTGATTGAAGCAAAATTTTAAGACGAATAATAACTGGTGACAGCCAGCCTATAGGATCAAAGATTCTGGAGATGTGGGACAACAAATGCCTTTTAGAATTAGTTTGTTCTGGAAGGTCATTAACAAAAATCTGAAAAATGTCAAAGGAAGGATTCCAACAAATACCAAGTATTTTGACACAGGAAACACTTTCAAAATCCCAAATATTATGCCTATCTTCAACCTGTTCTGAAAATCCAGAAAGGACCTCCGGTACGTTTGATCTCCATTTCCTAAGAGAAAATCCGGCTGAAGAAAGAAGATTATTGACTTCATGAATATGACATGTCGCTTCTTCAATTGCGTCTGCACCAGAAAGCAAGTAATCAACATAAAAATCTGTTTGTACTATTTTTGTGGCCATTGGGAAAGTTGACACCTTGTCCCTTGCAAGTTGATGTAGGGTACGCATGGCGAGATATGGCGCACAAGACAATCCATATGTCACAGTCAGTAGTCTATAATCCAATAAAGGTTCTGATGGGTTTTTTCTCTATAAAATTCTGTGGAAATCACAATCCCTAGAATCGATTCTTACTTGGCGATACATTTTCTCTATATCTCCTGAAAAAGCTATTGGGCGTATTCGAAATCTTATCAGAATGTTGAAGATATCCTGTTGTAGTTTTGGTCCTACATGAAGAAAGTCATTTAGAGATTTGCCATTGCTAGTTTTGCAAGATGCATCAAAAACAACTCTCAATTTAGTGGTAGTGCTTTGCTCCTTAAAAACACAATGATGAGGTATATAATAACATTGTCCTGAAGGTGTATCCAGCTCATCACTGGGAATAAGCTCCATATGATTGATTAAAAGATATTCGTCCATGAAATCACAATATTGTTTTAGGATACTTGGAGATTTTTGTAATTTTCTTTCAAGTGATAGAAATCGTTTCAGAGAATTGATCCTAGATTCGCCAAGAGTTGGCAAGGTTCTAAATGGCAGCCCAACAGAGTACCTTTAATCTTCCAGAATTTTGAGGATATTAATATATATTTATTTACACGAAATTTCTTCTCTGGTTAAAGATTTGGCAGAGGGTACTGACTCCAGCTCCCAGAATTTTTTGAGAAAATCATCTTGGTCCTCCGACGCGAACATAGTTATATCTTGATTGGAATTTTCACCTGACAGTAATATTTTACCTGTAAGTAACCATCCCAATTTGGATCCGCACGCAGTGGGTCCAGATAAATTTTGGAATCTAACCTTCCCGTTAAATAAGCATGGAGCAAGCTCTGCTCCTATCACTAAATCAATCTGGCTAGATTTGTCAAAATTGGGGTCAGCCAGCAGAAGATTTTTCAAATAAGTCCAATTATCCTTTTCTATAAAGAAATTGGGCAATTCTGATGTGATCTTATCAATGACTATAGGATTGGCGTTTAATATTAGGTTTGATAAATGTGGGCTAAATTGGAGAGAGACCTTACCCATTGATTGTTCTACAAGTTTGTTTCCCAAACCAAAAACTGTAGTTTTACATTCAGCAAGAGGAAGATTTAATTTCTTTCGACAACTATTTGTTATAAGACACGTTTGAGAGCCTCTATCTATGAGGGCTCTACATGTTTGAAGAACCCCGTTTTCCGATTTGACCTTTATTAAAGCCGTAGAGAGTAATATCCAATCATGACTTTTGTTGTTTACAAAACATGAGACACTGGCATGGGTAAATGGAGATATGTCCGCAACAGGACTTAACATTTCCGGTTTGAACTGATGCAAAAGAGTATGATGTCTCTTATTACATGATTTGCAATTTTGCGTGAAGACGCATGACGATACTCTATGGTTAGATCTTAGACAGTTGTAACATAGATGATTATCTTTTACAAATGTCCATCTTTCAGGTAACATCATACCATTAAACTTAGGACATTTTAACAAAAAATGCTCACCTTTACATAAGACGCATGACTTGACTCTGCTATATATACTAGAGCCAGAGGCAAATGTTGCTGAATGAGAATGAGTGGATTTATTCATTTTCTAGAATTGTTTTGAATTTTCTTTATTCTGAAAACACCCGAGACTTCCAGAAAATCTTTCCAGGAAAAAAATCATCTTTTCATACGATGGATATTCTTTCTCAAGCAAACTCATCTCCCATTCCTTTCTTATTGAACGATCAAGTTTTGATTGAATTATATGAATTAAAATCATATCTGATAAATTATTACGTTCCAATCCGAGGATAGAGAGATTCTGAATGCTTTCGTTACAAGTGTCCAGGAGATCAAGTAAATCTTTAGTCGATTCTTTTTTACATTTTTTAGATCATACAAATTTTGAATTTGTTTAAAAGCCAATTCACTTTTTTTTTGTCGAATCTATTGACCAAGGTTTGCCAGGCAATAGGATAATTTTCATCAGAAATATTGAACGCTTTAATAAGTCTAGCGGCATTTCCTTTTAGTGCAGAATTTAAATATTGAAGTTTTTGAAAATTTCCCAGTGTTGGATTTTGATCAATAGATATAATAAAAATTTCCTTAAAACTCAGCCAATCTGAAATATCACCACTAAAGGTGGACAATTGAAATTTGGGAAGTTCTAAATTGGTTTCACCAGAAAATGTATTTTTATTTAAATTTCCCAGCGATCTATTTATTTTTATCAAAAAAGAATTGATTTTAGACTTTGCCTAAAAGGATACTTTAAATTTTTCTTCAGCATTAATGCCTTTATATTTTACTAATTTCACATATTGATTATCAAAGCTAGCTTTTAAATTTAACAAGTCTTCTTTATTTTGCATAAGTGCGTATTTATCATTGCCTTCTAAATTATATTCTACATCTGCTTTTATCAATTCTAAACTTTTAATCAGAGATTCAAAAATTAAGATTTCTGTTTCCATATTTTAAAGATTAGTATTCAAAACCTTACCTTTCTTTATTTCTATGGCTTCTAAGAACTTTCTATTTCTTCTACTTCTTTCCCGGGTTTCGGCCTTAAAAAATGTTAGCACGTTTTCTTTGAAGTTTCTTCTAGAAAGAACGAGCTGACTCAATTCGATTCAATTCGATTTATTTCAAACAACAAAAGAGAATTACATTACGATTTAATGCGATTTAGTTGTATTTATAACACAAAAGAAAACAGAAGAAGAAAAAAAACAAAAAAAAAAAAGATGATAAGTAACAATAAAATTCTATACAAAAGGTAATAAGACCAAATCCAAATAAAAAAAAAATAGTGTGTGACGTTTCGGTAACAACGTTGTTACCATCTTCAGACAAAAGTACTGAATGAGAGAATTTTATCACAGCATGCTTTTAAATAGTTCCTGGTATCAAGTGTGTAAACAAGATAACAGATAAGAAGATATTTATCTGATAAACAGATGGGATAAACATCTGATGATTATTATTCTTAGAATTAAAAGTTTTTTCAAATATAATTAAAAGCATATCTGATGAGCGGAATTTCTGACGCTATTATCGTCCCGAAATCCATGAGCCTCTTTCATTCTCAGGGAGTTCACAAAAATAACACATCCTGCTATAAAAAAAATATATAGTTTGCGTGTATCCTGCGCGCACTGGGGTTAAAAAAAAAGAATGACAGACAAATAAAAATTTTTGATTAAGATAACAATATATTTATTTATTTATTAGATCAGTCATACAAAGATAAGAATAAGATAAATGAAACGGGCAATGAGGATTGAGTGGGAAAGTTTACATATATATACCTGTTTAAAAAATCATTATTAAAAGAAAATACTTAACTTTAGTGCTTCAGTTGGAAGGCTGGGAATCCCTCCCCAAAAGCTTGTGGAACTACATTTTTTTAACGAGCTTTCCTATACCCTCTTATCTAAAAAAAAAAGAACTGCCCTCACCAAAAGCTTGCTCGTGACTAACTTTTTTCTCCCCAGGGTGACCGAGAAAAAAAAATAAAAAAAATAAAAATAAATCTTTATCTGTCACCCTCTGTGATAAGAAAGACATTTAAAAAAATAAAGAAATAAAATTATAATAAAAAAATTATCTTTCGAAATATTAATTTTAAAATATTAATTAAAAAAATAGAAAGCCCAAAATAGCTGCTTATTTAAAATAAAAAAATGGAAATTTATTATTGTACTATGAGTTATTTACAAAAACTAGAAATAAAAAAAAGGAGGTGAAGAGATGGGCTGGTTTTTACAAAGAAGAATTCTCGAAGTCCACTTCATTGTCCACCAGCTTTTTATTGATTCTGTGGGTGACTTTGTGGAGGCCCCAGAAGTGGCCTCTACAATCCTTCCCCTCCAAGACCACGGGATTTGGGCTTGCGAGGGAGCAGGACTATCTCCGGGGTCAAAAGTGGAGGTCGGGGGGTGCTCTGGCTTGCGAGGGAGCAAGGCAAACCTCCGGGGTCAAAAGTGGAGGTCGGGGATGCTCTGGCTTGCGGGGGAGCAAGGCAAATCTCCGGGGTCAAAAGTGGAGGTCGGGGATGCTCTGGCTTGCGAGGGAGCAAGGCAAATCTCCGGGGTCAAAAGTGGAGGTCGGGGAATGCTCTGGATTAGAGGAGACAATAGCACTGTCTAAAAAAAAATAAATAAATGTCAAAACAAAGGGCGCCATGCATTCTATTTATTCGCCAGTTGAATGCAAGACTGGCTTTTTAGTTCCACTCTGTGACATGGATAGTATTGTGATAAGTATATCCGAGTCTTAGGGTGCCTGGAACACAAGGGTTATAAACATATATATACATCTATTTATATGTAAGATTTGACACATTTGTGGGAAGGTGCACACCTACTAGTTTAAAAAAAATAATGCTTAGTGACCAAAATAATAATAATGATAAAAGAGCCAATAATGAATTCAAACAAAAAATTAAATAAATAAAAGGCCAATAATGAATTCAAACAAAAAAATTAAATAAATGAGAAAACCAATAATGAATTCAAAACCAAAAAAATTAAAATAAAAGACCAATAATGAATTAAAGCAAAATTAATAAGAAAACCAATAATGGATTCAAACAAATTAAATAAATAAGAAAGCCAATGATGAATTCAGACAAAATTAAATAAATAAAAGGCCAATAATTTATTCAAACAAAATTAAGTAAATAAGAAAGCCAATAATGAATTCAAACCTAAACTATAATGAATTCAAACAAAAAATTAAGTAAATAAGAAAACCAATAATGAATTAAAACAAAAATTAGCTAGATAAGAAAGCCAATAATGAATTCAAACCTGAACTATAATGAATTCAAACTGGAAAATAAAATAAAATGAAAGACCAATAATGGATAAAAAAAAAAAAAAAACTGGTGACTTCACATCGACTTGACACGGTGCCTGTCAGTCAAAATTTATCTCTATCAGTTCCATGCCTTTTTCGTTGAAACATGTCCAATTCTATATGGGTTTGCTACTAACTAATTTAAACTAACATGATCAAGCTCTAAACTTGTTTAATACCTAATAAAAAATAAAATAAATAGTATCTTATCAATGCACTACTATAGTACGTCTGGTAGGAAGTCCTTTATAAAGACTGACTGGGCTGGGTTGGTTCTCCAGGATGAACACATCATCCAACTCATCATGGTTCATACCCAGTGTATGAGTAAATACGACATTCAGCACAAAGCCCGAAATGCCAAAGACCTCACGTCCAGCACAAAGCCCGTGGCGTGATTAACTGGCCTATTCTGCACTTATTGACACCCTCGCCGAAGAGTCCTCGTGTCAGTCATCTGAAGACACTACGAAACCTCGCGCGTCCCTATTAATGGTATCAGACCCAACAAATGGGTCAGCGCATAGAACCGATCAAGTCCCCGACTTGCAAGACCCATCCTAACTCAGTCTTTTACCACTAACGTTATCCGTATGGAAGGAAGCATACCTATAGCGCACACTTCCCCTACTGGGGTTTGAAACCAGATACCACCCAGTTATCAAACCCTACATTGATTTAATTGAATTGTATGTAGCCATCTGGTGCGCCGGTGAAAACCCGCTAAGTCCACCAAAGTTTCACACATATCAAAAGTTAAAAAAAAAAAAACTCATATTCCCGAAGGAAGCTTAACTAAAGGAGCGACTATTTTCTAACTTGAGAATTGCATTGTCCTGAGAGGCTTATAATCCTACCAAATTTGAAATCAAAATAAAATCGACCCTATTAAAATTCCCTAAAACTATTCTAAATACGTAGTTTGGTCTAACAATATAATAGTTTTTAACCTTCTTATACATTCATTAAGCCAATCCATTCATACACCCTCCCCCCCGTCATTCACGGCTTGCATACAAACTAAAGTTAAAAATTGCTACAAACGCCAAAGTACCTAAATTTTCATTGCTAAATTTACCCTAACAATAACTAACTTCAAGGACATCATGAAATCAAAGAGAATATTTAATAAAACTTGGGAGCTAAATGCCCTTCAATATAAATTAACCTATGCCTCATACAATCTCTTACTAACTATTTATATTCAATGAATGAGATCAGTCTCAACTGTAAGCTAACCTAACCTTAAAAGAATTGTAAATATCAAAGTCCCTAAATTGTCTTTGCCTCAACACCTAGTACCACTGCAAAGATAATTTAATAGGACAATTTACTAATTAGAGCGACAAAGAATAGGACATTCAACTCATGAAGGCGACAAACAATTGGAGACGCTTCCTCCACTGATAAGATCCTATTGACTGACCTTCTCTCCTCAAACACGCTCCAGTCACAGCAACCACTCTACACCACTAGTGCAACAACTTTATTCTACCTGTTGACTGTAGGCAACACGCAATAGTTCTAGGATATGGAATTAAAGGGCGTCTGTATATACCCAACCGATATCTGTACTAATGTGGAAACCTACACTCTGCTGCACCACTGCTCTAAACTACCTGGCTTCTGATTGTCTATGTCTACTTAATCTCAATTCAAGGGATTATTGGGCGTCATACGATGGCTCGTATACCCAGCCTTGGACGTCACTAAGAACGCAAACAGCCCGCCGCCAAACACTACTCCGACCTCGGTAGTTCATCTTCTCTGGAGTTGTTGTGTGGCTCTGGAGTAAACTTGATGTCGCCCAGCTGTACCTATACATCTATTTAGCTGCTTGCGCCACCGATCCTACTGTAAACTGTGCACCATACTGAAGTACTAAGTATTAGCTTCTTGATCTAATAATGTCCTATTCTAATTAAATCTAATCTTAATAAAAAAAAATTTACCCTAAACTTGAATATTTGTGCCAAATTGGTTACACCTAATTGCCAAATATTAAACAAGACTGATTGTCTATACTATATGTTTTGACATGAGAAAGTTTGAAATTTTAACATAAAATTTCAAAATTTAAGGTTTCATGAAAAAAAAAATTCTATAAAAGAAAAGTTTTGCTTAATTTGGTCTCTCCTGATACATATTAAAGTTTTACGAATTTACGCTTTCTATACATGCACTCTCTTCACACTACATCACATCAGTAACTATGGCCACCGCTCACATCACAAAGTCTACACTTGCAAATGCACATTACACTTAAAAATTTCAAAATTTAAGGTTTCATGAAAAAAAATTCTATAAAAGAAAAAAATTTCTGCTTAATTTGGTCTCTCCCACTTAATACATAATAATTTTTTTCTACGAAATGGCTGTTTCTCATACAGCTTTCTATATATATACTCCTTTTTAATGTTCACATTAGTGACTATGGCCACAGCCAGTTATGATAAAACACTATATATAAACATAAAGATTAATTTACCTAGAGTGCCTATCTATGGGGAGGGTTTGTTTTACACGCAATTTTATCTTGCATACATCAGGGTCTACTATATTGTTCTTTTCTTTATTCCAGCCTGGACCTCCTTTTAACTAAAATAAAATAGATTAGACATCATTATATTAGATTGTCCTATTTGTTCTGCTAGGGATTACGTTTGCTCACTATGCGGTAGCTCAAAATTTTACTATCAATTGCAGGCTAATTTCTCTTACACCTTCGATGATATTATGTGTATTGACTTGACCTGGTTTGACACAGCACACTTTCCTATTGAGGTCTCACTAAAGTACGGAATTGAATGCTAAAATATATATATCTCGTTGTGGTGCTAAACATTTATCTCGTTAAAACATGGCTATCGCAGTGGTTTCTCGTGGTATGACAGAGGTGAACCGAGCCTAGACACATCTGAGTAGGTGCAGATTGGCACAACTACATCTTGCGTAGATTGACTCGGCATGTCGATTAATCAATCTTGGAAATTCTGAGCGAAATGGTGCATCAGCCTGCAGATGGATATATATAGATTAAATCTACATTTTATAAATGATGCATATTTTTCAGATGTTTTCTTCACTTCCCACCACAGTGACCCGCTCTTCAACTGGCTCATGCCACGTGGTTTTACGCTCGGTGGCGTCCATCGGGGTATTATGTTTCATGTCGTTCTTCACTCACGTCCAGCTTCGTGAGCATCTTAGTCCTATTACATAATGTATAATTTTGTAGGCAAAATTACATGCTCCGATATCCACAGTTCAAAACTACGCAAGTCTTTAGTCTCCAAGGCCTATTCCCGACCTCCCAGAAATGTAGTCTTTGCTACTGGTTACCAATGCCTAATGTCACATTTCATAAAACTACGAAAGCCGATGTCGAAACGAGCTTTTAAGTCTGCTATGATACTATTAAGCTTTTCTTTTGTTATAGGCCTCTGCTGCCAGACAATCTGAAGATAAGGTTTTCTGGAAAAGCTTATCAAAACCAGTCAAGTGCAAACACACACGAGGTGCAATACTCTCTATCTCTGTTTATCTAAGGTTATCAAAAACCAAATATCTGGTAAACTGCTAAGTTCGTATTCCGAAATAGAGTCACTAATTTCCAAAGGATGCAGGTTATATAAAATGATCTCGTTCTTTGGCTGGAGATAAAGAAAAGAAACAACAATTTCACTACTTTCATTAAAAAGGAAAACCTTCCCCACCAAATTCTGTAATATGAATTATCATACTATAAAAATCGCTATTAGATTGAATACGATAATAACTAAATAATAAAATATAAATACACCTATAAATGGGAGAGATAAAACTATATGCAGTAACTATTTGTAATGTGCGTGACACATGCAAAATATAATCAAAGGTGACTGGAAAAAAAAAGAGGCTAATAATCTATACAAAGAAGGTTTTTCTGTCTATAAACGCTATACTGTTGTCACGCATTTACCTCCACGAAGAGTTACAAATGAGAATATACAATTCTACAGAATTACAGATTACTATCTGCACAAGATGGTATGTCCATGCAAAATAAAACTACGAGACCAGTTTAATGTCATCTACGCTATTAAAAAATAAAATATTGTAAAAAACACGTCTTATCTAAAACTGTATAATTGAACAAACATATTTCTCGCATAAACTAAAGTACTTAAAATATTTAAAATGATGCGTAAAAAAATATTAATCACCATACATAACTTTAACCAAAATGGCAATAAGACATTTATTTTAAGCAAGGATTTGCGCTCCGATAAAATAACCATACTGGAATCCAATAAATTATCTTGTCATAATGACATTAACAGATGTTTTAAAATATATTTTGGCATATTATACTATTGGAATATTGAACCAAATCTAAAATAAATAGTTAAATAAGGAAATGGGTGAAATATGTGGTAGGCATAGAGCCAGACTATGGTCTTAAAGGCCGTAGCTTCGCGTAAAATGTACCTTTCCATCAATATTTACTACTATATCTTAAGCCTTTTTTCCTCCACGAGGACTCACAAATAGGAATATAACATTCTACAGGATCATAAAATACTGTTTTGCGCACTCGCTACTATGCTTGTCAATAAAAGAAAAATTGCAATATCAGTTTAAGATTCCCATGCATTAAATAAATTACAAGACCGGTTTAAGAGATCATTTACGCTATTAAAAATAAAAATATTGTAAAAACACGTCTTATCTAAACTGCATAATTGAGCAAGCATATTTCTCGCATAAATTAAAGTAACTAAAAAAATTAAGGTAAATTAAAATAAATAATGGAGAAAATAAATTATTATACATAACTGTAATCTAAATGGTAATAAAACATTCTTCACAAGAGAATTGCGTTGCGATAGACTTTTACCATAAAATTGGCCATACTGGCATCCATAAATATATCATCTTGTCCTAATGACTTGTACAAAAATTGTTTTTAAATTATATTATTCGACGCTATTAGAATATTATGCAAAATTAAAATGAATAGATAAATAAAAGAAATGGAAGAAATGTGTGGCAGGCATAATGCCAGGCCTAAAAAGGCCAAGCCTTTGAAAAAAAACGTACCTTTCACACCAAATTCTTGGTCTAGACTGTCCTTTGTTAAAGGTTTCCTTGTAGGCGGGAAAAGCGGTTCTCTTGAAACCCTTAGTGTCTCGCCGACTTGTCAATCAAACTTGCGGGGGAGGAAGTCTAGAATTTGACATTGATTGATATCTTTATTTGCTTTCCCATGGTTTCTCAGATTCTTTGCATTTTCCCGCTAAAAATTTTTCCTTGTAATTTTCTATCTACCAACTAGTATAACGGAATTTTTAAGATTGTTAACTAATAAACACAAAAATAAAAAATTGAGATTTCAAATACTCTAAACTGGTGTACCTTGCTAAAAAAATTACTGGTGTTGACAATATATGATTTAAAAGATAGATTACAAAATGATGCAGTGTTTTAAGTTATAACCCAACTTCTATAACGTTCAAAATTTTTATACTGGACACATGGTGACCTCGACACATATTTGTTTAGAATTGGCAAAATTGGTTCACTTGCATGCACTTGTGGAAACTAACAACAAACCCCTGAACACCTTCTGATAAAATGTCCATTAACTTCTGATCCAAGGGAAGAAAACCAACTTTACCTGACCGATACAAAATAAGCTGCTTGCAATAAAGACCAATACATCAAGTTAAATAGATTCTGCAGGATGTACATTTAGAGGCGAAAGTGCTGACTGTACATATTTTTAAGCCACTACTTATAATTGCTATATGTAAAATTTTGACATCGAACGTTTAATTTTAATGATTTCCAATGTTCAATTCTATTAATTGTATACAATTAAAAAAATATACACGCAATTATCCAAATTGTGGATATGTTCAAACTTTACTTATGCTTTATTTCAAATTTCACAATTTTACATTTATGCCCATTTGCGCTCTGTGTTTTTAGTTTAAAAAATAAATTGTAGTTTAACATTTCTTTTTTTTTATATATCTTGTTGTTTTTATGCGAAAATCTTTTACACATAGTACAAATAGTTTTAAATATAAATTTGGCATTACTGTAAATTTTAAAACTAAAATGTAAGTGGACAACTGCGGCCTTCTAGCATATTATTTGGCTTAATTAAAAAAATATGGCTCGTTTATCTATTATTAAAAAAAAAGGCACCACCACAAATGTATCAAATCTTACCTTAAAAAAGAAAATGGCGGGATCCGTTCTCCACGTGGTTGGCCGCCTCGTGGACTTTCCCATTCTTTACTGGATTTTCCGTAGCCTCCAACTTGCACACATTTATCTATTAGTTTTATACTTTAGACAGGATTTTACATGTTACATGTTTCAAGCAGCAGGGCGCTATTTTACCGTGAACCTTTCGTGGCCATAATGGAACTGATCGGCACCACGTTGAAGGCGTCATTGATGAGCGGAATTTCTGACGCTATTATCGTCCCGAAATCCATGAGCCTCTTTCATTCTCAGGTAGTTCACAAAAATAACACATCCTGCTATAAAAAAATATATAGTTTGCGTGTATCCTGCGCGCACTGGGGTAAAAAAAAAAGAATGACAGACAAATAAAAATTTTTGATTAAGATAACAATATATTTATTTATTTATTAGATCAGTCATACAAAGATAAGAATAAGATAAATGAAACGGGCAATGAGGATTGAGTGGGAAAGTTTACATATATATACCTGTTTAAAAAATCATTATTAAAAGAAAATACTTAACTTTAGTGCTTCAGTTGGAAGGCTGGGAATCCCTCCCCAAAAGCTTGTGGAACTACATTTTTTTAACGAGCTTCCCTATACCCTCTTATCTAAAAAAAAGAACTGCCCTCACCAAAAGCTTGCTCGTGACTAACTTTTTTCTCCCCAGGGTGACCGAGAAAAAAAAATAAAAAAAATTAAAATAAATCTTCATCTGGTCACCTTCTGTGATAAGAAAGACATTTAAAAAAATAAAGAAATAAAATTATAATAAAAAAATTATCTTTCGAAATATTAATTTTAAAATATTAATTAAAAAAATAGAAAGCCCAAAATAGCTGCTTATTTAAAATAAAAAATGGAAATTTATTATTGTACTATGACTTATTTACAAAAACTAGAAATAAAAAAAAAAGGAGGTGAAGAGATGGGCTGGTTTTTACAAAGAAGAATTCTCGAAGTCCACTTCATTGTCCACCAGCTTTTTATTGATTCTGTGGGTGACTTTGTGGAGGCCCCAGAAGTGGCCTCTACATATCTATAAATATCATTTATATTTCCTCTTTCTTCCATTCTGTTAATTGTAGCACATTTCTTTTGAATGAAAAATGCTTCTTTAAATTGTCTCTTAAAATAATTTTTCTCATAATCTAGTATCTTTGTTTCTTTTAGGTTAAAATTATTATGTCCTGTGATTTTTCTATGTTCTACAAGTGCAGAATTCTTAATTTTATCCCATTTCAGAGCATATTCATGGTTTTTCATTCTTTCTTTTAAAGTTCTGGATGTTTGTCCTACATAACATTGGTCACATTTTTCACATTTCACTTCATAAATTAAACCTTCTCTATTTGGTATATGAGTGTTCTTATGGTTGTTGATATATTGAGAGATAGGGTTACATGGTTTCCATGCAATGTTTATTTTTTCATACTTTTTGAATATATTAGTAAAATTTCTTGCAAACTTTTGGTTTATGAATGGCAATGTGATAAATTTGGTTTCTTTATTTTTGCACTTTTTAGATTTTGAATTAAAGTATTATTCTCATATTTTTGGTTCATGTCTTCTATTATTCTATTTATCAATTTGATGGGAAAATCTTCATTGATTAGTTCTTTTTTGATGTTGTTAATTTCTATATTTCTTTTAGTTGTATCATTAATGAGTGTAAAAGCTCTCTATATAAGAGCTTTTACTAATCCTACTTTTTGGCTGAAATGGTAGTGTGAGCTAAAGTTCCAATAAGTTCCTGTATGTGTTGGTTTTTTGTATATAGAGGTTGTAATCTATAATCCAAATTGTGCCTTATCAATAAAATTCTATGAATATGAATTACTAGCCGAATGACCCGGGCAACGCCCGGGTTTTACCCGATTAAATGTTTTTATTTAAATACTATTCGTTACAATTATAAATTGGCGGCGTGGATGTCACTCTTGTGAAACGTCCCGCTCCAAACTTTGTGTCTGAGAAGCGATATTTTTATAGAAAGATGATCTGGCTTTTGTTTTCTGCTCGAATGAATGTTTTTCTGTTAGAATTTTGTTCCTGCGTACAAAATAATGAGCTGGTTTCACCCGTGGTCTCTGCTTTTTGGAATTTTTCCCGATATATATTTGTATCTGATAATCTTACATGATACAGCAATATCGTCATCATAATTTTCTGACTAATAATATATAGTTTTAATAATTGATTCATATATTTTTTGAAATAGCCTATCGTCTTCCCCGTATTCTTTTACCTATGTATGGAAATTTTGGTTTGAATTAGTGAACTACTGCGAATTTGTATACCGGACATACAAACCAACAAACAAACAAACAAACATACAAACATTCATTTTTATATATATAGAAGAAGATATGATATAAATGAGTTTTAAAAATTGTTAAAGAAAAATGCATCGGCCGGGAATCGAACCCTGGCCGCCCGCGTGGCAGGCGAGCATTCTACCACTGAACCACCGATGCTTTAAAAAAATGGCCATATTTAGGTATTCATTCCATTCCGGATTAGTCCGCGTAAAAAAGTTCTTCAAATGAAAAAAAAAGAAATAGCCAAAAATACTAATCAAAATGCAGCCGAAAATTTTCCTCAGGTTTATAAAAAGCGACATGCAAAATTTGGTGCCAATTGGTTCAGTAGTTTTTGAGTTTATTGCGAAACAGACAGACAGACAGAAATTGACTTCATATATATAGAGAAGATAATTAATTACTAAAATACAATAATAATAATAATAAATAAAACCTAACAATTATTATTATTTTTGACCTATCACAGAGGGTGACCAGTCAAAGATTTATTATTGTTTTTTATTTTTTCTGTTATAATTTTTCGGTCACCCTGGGAGAGGATAGACAGAGAGTCAGTCTTAGAGTGGTCAAGGAAGCGGCCACCAGGGGGAGCAGAGAAGGAAACCGGAGAGGCTTGGCGATGGGGAAAAGTTATGAACTGGGGAAATGTAAGTAAATTTTTTTCTTTAATCTTTAATAGGGATATATAAAATCAATATATTTTTTATATAATTATATTTTTTGGGGGTAGTTTACCTAGGCCAGCATTACCTTTTTCTGTGATGTATGGATATTGGGTTATAAGTGTTATAATGTGTAAAAAAATATTATTTGGATGCAAAAATAAACATGGTATAGTTCATTTATCGCAGTAAAACCTTTTCTTATATTTCGTTGAACACATCTCACATTTTCAATCATATAGGATATTAATATACTTAAGATTAAACTTTAAATTATATTTGATACATCATTTCCCTTGTGTATTTGTGAATATTGTGTCCTTTGGATAAGCCTGTCTATTTGCGGTTTGAAAATCGGACATTCACTTGAATTTGATTTATGATTTGTATAAAAGGTTTCTATTTTATTTTATTATTTAGGATGCTTAAAATGATTGTGACAATTTGTTGTTTCAGTACAGGTTGGCTACCCTGTACACCGCATATTTTACCTATTTTAATGCTTTGGCAATCTTTTATTTTGTGATTCGAATTAAATTCAAAACTATTTGGCATTGTTTTACAAATATTCTGTCTTGTATATAACATCGCTCAAAAAAAAAAAGATGTATATCTCATTACCCATTTTTTTCTTTTAAATTTGATAAACTTTAGGAGTCACTCTTAATATTATACTCTTATATGGAGAGTTAGATCTCATTGTAAATAGAACTTTTATAATTACAGATATTTTTCTGCGTTTATAATTCTATTAATCTTAATGTTTTTACCATTTCCTCCAACATTATTAGAGATTTTTTTGAAGTGCATCAGAATTAGATACACCATCGTTTAAAGCCACAAGTAAAGTAGAGTATATATCGTCGGGCTAGAAATCAGAACTCTACATTAGCGCTTTCCAACGTGGGACCGAAACTACCGAAAATTTCAAATTAGTAAAAATTTGTAAGAAGTAGGCCTACAACCTCTGAGTGAGAAACCCATGTCTCTACCTGAAAATTTAACGATTATCTGACTCTGAAATATATATAATGCATTTGTTAATTGAAATTTTTAAATCAATAATAATTGTGCAATATTAATAAAACTATAATGATCCAAAAATATTTTATAAAAATAGCTTAATTTTATACCAGTGATAAACATTTTATGATGATTTAGGCTTAAAAAAAAATCTTTGGAATTTCCAAATTTTCCAAACTTTAAATTTCACGTGTTAATAGACCTTTCTTTTCCTTCTTAATATAGAATCTTGAAATTTTTGGATATGTACAACTGAACAAAAAACGAAGTTAGGCTTAAAACAGTGTTTTCCCACACTTCAGAGCTTCCCACAAAACCCAAATTTAGAGCCCCTAGGGACATCTTTGATTGACACGCTGGGGCAAGGGCCACATCTGTAGAGGGGTGGAAATAGATGGACGTGAAAAACAACAGATGTTGGTGCAAGATGTTTTCGAGGGGGGAGGTAAGCTATGGAGAAAAACAAGGCAGTCAACGACCGAGACTTGAACCGAGAAGGTTAGTTGCTAGCTTAGCTTTCCTCGTGGGCATGCTATGAGGCTTTCCTCATAGCATGTTTCATCCTCTAACTACTTTAAAACTTTTAAGAGCCTTTTCCATTTTTTTCTCTTTAGATTTAGTCAGTATTAATTGATTCATACAACTATAGGAATATAATTATCTTGAATAAGGGTCTATTTTAGATTAATAATTATATTACAATTAGCGTCTACCTATCCACAGGGTTTTATTTATCTCATTTTTTTATAATCCACTTATTTCAATTTTTTTATTTTATGTTAACGCCAAAGTGTGTACCTTCCCAGAACGAGTGTTTAATTTCGTTGCCTCTCTGCTCGCTTTCTTTTAAAATATTTAGGTTTTAAAATAGGACAACTGAATTTATATTTATTTACTGGGCTTTTATTTTTTAACATTTGTAATCCGCATAATATTTTCAATTATATATTTTAGATTATTGCAACATTATAAGTTTTTATTACAAATATTTTGCATATCATGTGTCACGATATCCCGATTTTTTTAAAAATATAATCCTTTGAGTGTTGGTTTTACCGCCTTTCCATTTTCTCTTCCTTATATAATATATAATATAAATAGTCGCGCGACAATTCAAACACAACAAGTTTCCAAGATGGCAGCTGGTAGGACGCGTCCGTCGATATCGATTTCGATCCATATTACTTCCAGATATGTCTATGATTATAAATTTTCCTTTTTGCAATCTACAAATGACCTAAAGACACTGGCATCTTGACGTGCTGTAAATGTGAAAGGATTAGTTTTTTTTCTTTTAACATGTATATTTTCTAGGTGAAATTTCAAACAATTCAGTTTTTCTGAAACATTTTTTTTTCTTGGGTGAGGACAAGAAAAGTAAAAACAACTCCTCGATAGCATTAATTACAGTAAATAATTGCCAGCAGAAGGCTTGATGAGGTTCCATAGAAA
Organism: Cordylochernes scorpioides; assembly: GCA_030710605.1. Lineage (NCBI taxonomy): Eukaryota > Metazoa > Arthropoda > Arachnida > Pseudoscorpiones > Chernetidae > Cordylochernes > Cordylochernes scorpioides. Next base: position 167,201,367 of record CP092865.1, on the reverse strand, counting down.
TTTTAAGCCAGTCATATGTTTAAGCCTTTTTTTTTTCCTTTCATAATTTTGAACCGTTATAAAGTAAAGAAAGGTGAAGCTATATCCGGATAGCTGGATGTGTATTTATATCGAAAGGTGTAGTTATTCCGTTTAATGAGAATTCAAATAATCATCGAATATTAGCAAATTATCTTAGGGAATTTGAATAACTGTTTCGAAAGATTTGAACAGCTTCGAGTAGATAGAAATCCTGGAGTTAGAGTGGAGGATTAGGATGCAAGGACTTAGCCACTCGACGCAAATAACTCCAGTGAATAATTGTAGTGTTAGCTTACTGTAGGAAGGAAGAACTTTGACTCTCAGGATATGCGAGAGGAAGAACTTTCAAGAATTGTAAGAGCCGAGGGTAATATTTACACAGGTATAGGGGGGTAAAGCAGCTATTTTAAACAAGATAAGAGGCAATCTTATGTTTTAAGTTCTTTCAGTGGAAGCAGATGCCACTGAAAATATTCAGTCCAATAATTTTTTAAATTTGAAGTCATGCATGACGAGTTTATCACGGGATTGACGCCTGAAGTGACTTTCGTTGGGATTAATAGAGCTTGCAAATAACTAGGAGAAGTATAACATGTCACGCCAGTGTACTAAGATATAATTGAGAAATTTTACGTTGAGCCAATTCAAATTAGTGGAGAATTAATAAATCGAGATCTTATACTTTGAATTTTATACTAGTTTCAATTACGCGATATGGACGGCGTTATAAGTTGGGTGAAAGTTCATTCGGCCACGCAAGGGATGGTCTCCTGGAAGTGGTACGATCATATATTACTTATAGATTGCCGGGCGGAATCGCGCATGAAATATTCAATGTGTGTGTGTGTGTGTCGTCAAGAAATGATAACTAATTAAAGAAACACCCTAGAAGATTGGGGTTCGACAAGATGACGACATGAAAAGGGCACAACAAAGTACACTGGTAGCAAAATGAGATGTTGCTATTGTGTGGGCAGCCACTTCTTCCTGAAATGTGCAACGGATGTTAGTCCCAGAGTTAAGTCCTTTGAGGCGGCATTTCCCTTAAGGATGACGTAAAGACGCATGGCAAAACGGCACATAAGTTTTTTTTTTTTAATTTCAAATCCTGTCATAAATTTAGCGAACCAATAACTGTAAAACCTTTAAAAAACCTCCATACCCGGTGTGAATGTTTAATGAGAAATGAGCGATCCAATTCTATGAGCCGCTATCCTGTAAAATCAGAGTTGTACTCCAACCAATAATATTTTTTATGGTAGCTGGTGTATTATATTTCCAGAACTTTTTTTATTGCTGTCATATAATTCGAAAAACGTGAAGACTGCACTATTTTGATCTAGTTTATATCTAGCATCTATATTAGTTCAATAAGACTGATGAACGAAAAAAACTAATGAGCGAACCAACCCAAGGGGAACTAGTTTAATAGGTCTACAAATAGTAGTTGAAGCAAACTATTTATCCAATTTTATTGTTTTAACTGGTTTATAATGTTATGTTTTTTTTGTTAACAAGGTGACTACCTCGCCGAGTGTGTATAAAGGTTTAAAGATCATAGGCTGTCAGAATAGTATTATACTAGTACCAATAAATATTCCATTCTGATATGCAGTAAAAGCAGTGAGAACACCTTTATCTGTAGGCTACCCTAGCTAGCTAGTTTCAATACATCCAGGAAGAGCTTATCTCCTCAAAGGGGAGATTAGGGGGTGAAAACAGGCCCTGAGGAATTTTTCCTCGAAATTTTGCGGTAGCTTTCGCCCTGAACGAATGTTAAGCTTTTGCATAAAGCTGGCAAGGGAGGGGATAGCCTACCAGAATAGCTTCAAATTGAAGAATGATAATAGATCGGGATTCAATTCCCGCTGAAGGGTTTCATGTTGGGAACTACTGAGGGATGAAAAGGTGGGAGAATGATAGATAAATGATAAAAAGATAATTGAGAGATGATAATAGTAGGGTAATGAAAAATGATATAGATATATAGAAAGATGATATAAAATTTTGTTAAAGCGATGAGTTATGAATGAAAGATAAAATAAAGATGATGAGAAATGATAATAAGATTATAAAAGGTTGATAGAAAGACAATAGAAAAATGATAGAAGAAGGTGTAATTAATGTTTAAAGAGAGGTAGCTACTGACTCTTCTATTGTCTTGATAGAGCAAGTTTGGCTCTTCATCTTGTAGTGTTCATAGATAATTTGTTTTGGCTTTGGCCTAGGGGCTAATATTTGTGAATTGTATAAAATATGCACTGAGAGATTGAATAGGCTGATTTGCCTGAAGTGCAGTAACTGTATTTTCTAACTTATGTAAATGATGTGTATGTAGTGAAACATGTACCAATCCATCTGAATTATTAAGTCTTTCGTTATATTAAATAACAAATTTATAGTCTCCTAGTCCGCCGCAGTTTTTTTTGGGATTTCAGAACTTTTTTTTTCAGAGAGTTTTCAGTTTTTTTTAGTTATATATATATTTTTTTATTTTAGTGTTAAGATATGATTTAAGATTAAAGTGAGTTCAACAGTATTTTTTTAAGGTTCCTAGTGTAGGTAAATAATAATAGAGTAAGATGATTGTTGCTTCTACTCAAGAAGCCAAGTTCTTACAATTAAAGATTGATGAAGCATAAAATCCTAGTCAATCCCAATCATTCCTCGGAACAGTGTTGGGTAGCTTGAAACCCTCTAATTCGCTATGCCCAAGGTATAAACGTGTATTGACTAATTAATGAGTGCAGAAATATCAGTGAGAAGCTTTAATTGTGGGAGCTGAAGAGGAGGTAGATAGATCTCAGCCAAGGGACAGAGAGAAGATTCTGCATAGTAACATGCTGATGATAGGATGAGTTTAGCTGGAAATATACCAGTTTTAATATAGAGCGGTGGGTATCAGAATCTCTATAATGCGTTCAACGTTAAAACTGGGTACAGCCCTGTCAAAAGCAGATGCCAGGATAAGAGCAGCAAGTGGATCTACAGGAAGTAGTCCCTGGGAGGTTGGCGAGATATCAGAAGTTGACAAAAAGCTTTAAGAGTTGTGTTTTGGTGATCCAGTCTCGCTCTATTTACAAGTGAATGTCTTACTAAACCATTTTGGCCATGACACCTAGTGTTAGGGCAGGGATAATTTAGGACTATAGATATCACTTTTTTTTAAATGATAGGTAAGCTTACAGATGAGACCACCATTGGCCATTTCTTAAATATAAATGGTTAGATAAGAGATTGTATGAGGCATAGGGTAATTTTAATCGAAGGGAATGTAGCTCCCAAGTTTTATTTATGTTTGATTTCCCATATGATGAGTCCTGGAACGTCATTAATTTATCATGAGAAAGGGGTAACTTTGGTTAGTACAATAGATTCTAAAACTTAGTATGTATGCGCTAGGCGATTGTGAAATGGGAAAAAGGGGGGGGGGGGGTATGAATGGATTTAGCAATGAATGTCACAAGGATAGAATTTAATATACTGTTAATCCAAAGTTACTATTGAATAATGTTAGGGAATTAAATAGGTTTGATTTATTTTTATTTCTTTATTTGTTAAGATCGGAAGCCTCACAGGACTATACAACTCTCTATTGATAGAAAATAGTCGCTCCAAAATGTTAGTTTCTCTCCTCAGGGAGTATAATTTAGATTTCTTTAATTTATAAGGCGAATTTGGGATCTAGCGGGACGAGGCCTTATACAAATGAGGAAGAATCTTGGAGATTTCAGTTAGCCTACATGCTAGGGATACTTGAATTTAGAATTGATTATTGATGGTCTTCTTTCTCAATTTTTAGGTAAGAAGATAATGGGTGGTTTCTTAGACCACAAGCCATTGCCCATTCTTCGCCTTGCAAGAGGGAACGCTGAGGTATAGATACACTGTTTGATAAATGGGAGGACTTATTAGCCAGGTCGCACAGTGAATTTGAAAAGTGCGATGACACGATACCAGTTAACCAGGTGTTTTCCGTAGTTTCGACGCTCTGCGTGACTGGAATGAGGGACTACAATGGGGTGTCGTACAACTGGCTTATTAGGCGAAGGATCTCATGCCGCCTACATAATTTTAGCTAGATAAGCTATAAATTAACAAAGCGCTTATTAGAAAAACCTGACAGTCCGGGACTGTTCAGTTGAAGTCCACCCAGGTTGTCATAGGTGTATCCCTAAAGAATTAGCTCTGCCATTCGCTCTGCTGAAAGGAATTCAAGTCTAAGAAAAATACGTATTTAATGACAAAGTTAGATTATTTTAAGACAAGATTATCTTGTTCCATATAAATAGTTCCAAGTAGTAGTAATTTAAAAGGGATCACAAAAAAAAACTCAACAGAATAGCTTACTTGGAGTTTTACAGAAAGTTAATGTTCGGATATGTCAAAGAAGGACTTTGACAACATTAAGGTTTTAATTTCTTGGCAATGTATTGGGATGAAGATGCTTTTAAGATTGTGTAAAAACTTCCCAACCATTGTAGTTCTGGATGGATTAATGGATCTGACTGGTACATGATTTCAATGTATAATAAGTGCATACAAGTAAATAGCCCATGTCACTAGTGAAGGGCTTAGTTGAGAAAGTTTGAGCAGCAAATAAGTAGCCTCTCCATGGAAATCCTTTCACTGGGGTTGTCAGATATGGAATAAAACTATAGGGGCACTAAAGAGGTCTGAGTTATTCATTTGACCAAAATTGTTATCTTTCATTAGGGCTAAGCAGCTATTAGCCCATTGCAATAGAGAACTCTCTAGCAGAAGAGAGTGCTTCTAGTACTCCCATAACAATCATGTGACTGCCTGTATGTATAGTTATTATGAATCAAACCAATCTCTCAGCGCATATAATCTCTTTAATATATATAACCAAAATATCATATATATTTTCTTTATGTATATTTTCATTCATATTTGCATATGTATATTCTTTTATCTGATGATGGTGACAATGCTGTTGCCGAAAGGTCACACTCTAATAAATTATTTGTATTAGGCCTTTTTTTTCTTTAACTATCTTTAATTCATTTCTGTATTGTATACATATGAAACTACCCAATTAAAAATAAATATCATATAATGAAATTAGATATGTTTTAGGAGTTGTGCATATCCAATTTCACTCCGAAACAACTCCTTGGCGCCCATATAATTATGTTCTGTTTGGGATGGTCTAAATGCCTGTTTATGCAGAACATGGGTTTACACCATCCCCCCTTCTCCTATAAGGACTGCAGCGGGGAGTGCATGGAGTCACTTCTTAGCTAGTCCCAAGTGTCCGGCATGCAAGTCACAGCCAGGCAATGAAGAAGGGCTTAGTATATTGCCCACTAAATGGTAGGGTAAAATTATCCAATGCTAACATATGAAAATCTGTTTTAGATGCCCTGGACTGTTTGTTTGTTTCTCCCTTTGCCTGAGTGTTGGTCACTGTTCATTCTAGTGTATCGTGAAAAATGTATTTATTCTTTAATCATATTTATCATATTTTATGAACAGACTAGCGGATGTGCCCGGCTTCGCACGGGTTTTACCCGAGTGAATGTTTGTCTAAAGAACATTTGTTAAAACAATTCTCTATAAACTTATAAAACGTACTCGGCTTCGCCCGGGGTTTTACCCGAGTAAAGGTTTGTCTAGCGAACATTTGTTAAAACAATTCTATAAAAACTTATTTAAAAAAAAAGAGATATTTTGATAATTTGAAACTCGTAAATTTGAATCTCTCGATAAAGTGAACATTTTTTTCCCGATCCCTGTGTGCCGTGCCATCCTGAATTTTGTCTTTCCTAATTTTCTACATTAGAAAATCATAGTTTTATCTATTGAACATTTTTTCCCGTGTCACATTGCCGTGTCATCCTGAGATAATCTTACTTTTGATAAATAATATTTAAGATAACAAACTTAGTGATAAGAAAACTTGTTATCATCGTCACAATGGGGGCGCTGCTTGCGAGTTAAATCTACAAATCTGCGAATAACTCTAAGGATATTCAAGATATTCATGAAATTTTTTTTCAAAAACCTTCCCGGTGATATACCTAATAATATCCCAAAATTTCACGGCGATTGGATGTATGGTTTTTGAATTTATAGAGTACAGACAAACAGACAGACATTCAATTTTATATATATAGATTTGATTTAGAATTAAACATATTTTTCACTCTGACAAGGGAAGGAAATTGTTGGGTCCTTTTTGGACTCAGACCCAACAATGAAAACATTATGAGTGAATTTAAGGAATCAGAATTCTTGGCTGGATGTTGGATGTGCAGGATGCCCCTGGCCGGATTCTGCAGAACACTGGCACATCATGCGATGACCTATCATGTGGCCTGAAATCCAATGGCTTATGCATCCTACAGCCTGAGGAGAGCCTTTTAAAGGCCTGAGGAACGTCAAATTACAACATACAAATTTCTAACGCATGCCTTATTTGTTCTTTTATGTAATATATTTTTTTTTTCATGTTGGCCTAGGCTATATTTTTTTTTGTTAAATGGTAGGGGTAGATTCTAAATAATTCATCTGAATTATTTATTAAATAATTTTGAGATTATTTTGCATTGATTTTATGATTCATGGGAATTGAGAAATTAATTATTCTTTTCCAAATTAGAATATACTGATTTAAATAATTCTCATGAATTATCTAATTAATTTGTAATGGAGATATAATTTCAGATTTTATTTCAGTATATATATATATATAAATTATATATATATATATTTCACCTAGGTATATTATTATTATTATTATTATTATTTTTGACCTATCACAGAGGATGACCAGTCAAAGAGTTATTATTATATATATATTTTTTTGTTATAATTTTTTGGTCACCCTGGGAGAGGATAGACAGAGAGTCAGTCTTAGAGTGGTCAAGGAAGCGGCCACCAGGGGGAGCAGAGAAGGAAACCGGAGAGGCTTGGCGATGGGAAAAAGTTATGAACTGGGGAAATGTAAGTAAATTCTTTTCTTTAATCTTTAATAGTGATATATAAATTCTATATATTTTTATATAATTAGATTTTTTGGGTAGTTTACCTAGGCCAGCATTACCTTTTTCTGTGATGTATGGATATTGTGTTATAAGTGTTATAATGTGTAAAAAATATTATTTGGATGCAAAAATAAACATGTTATAGTTCATTTATAGCAGTAAAACCTTTTTTAATATTTTGTTGAACACATCTCACATTTTCAATCATATAGGATAATAATATACTTAATATTAAACTTTAAATTATATTTTATACATCATTTACCTCGTGTATTTGTGAATATTGTGTCCTTTGGATAAGTCTGTCTATTTGCGGTTTGCAAATCGGAAATTCACTTGAATTTGATTTATGATTTGTATAAAAGGTTTTCATTTTATTTTATTATTTAGGATGCTTAAAATGATTGTGACAATTTGTTGTTTCAGTACAGTTGTGGCTACCCTGTACACCGCATATTTTACACATTTTAATGCTTTGGCAGCCTTTTGTGATTCAAATTAAATTCAAAACTATTTGGCATTGTTTTACAAATATTCTGTCTTGTATATAACATCGCTCAAAAAAAAAAAGGTGTATATCTCATTACCCATTTTTTTCTTTCAAATTTGATAAACTTTAGGAGTCACTCTTAATATTATACTCTGATATGGAGAGTTAGATCTCATTGCAAATAGAACTTTTATAATTAGAGATATTTTTCTGCGTTTATAATTCTATTAATCTCAATGTTTTTACCATTTCCTCCAACATTATTAGAGATTTTTTTGAAGTGCATCAGAATTAGATACACCATCATTTAAAGCCACAAGTAAAGTAGAGTATATATTGTCGGGCTAGAAATCAGAACTCTACACTATATTTCTATTGTTCGACCTAATTTAATCACAATAATTATTGCTATTTTAATAAAGCGCTACCCTGCCCCCTATTAATAGCAAATGGCTAAATTTAAAAATTTTCAAAGGATGATAAACTTTCTAAAACAAAAACAACAACAACAACATGTTGACCTTTCTTGTTAATTCAGGAAAATTTGTTTCATCAAGTTAACATGGCTTCATTGTAGCAACTCTACAGTAGCAACCAACATATATATAGGTTCAAGCATTATGGTAATAAAATTGGTTCACAAATCCCTTTTAGGTTTATAGCTCTGCCTATATTCAAATCATAATGATAACGCGTATATATATTTTCACTCTTCAAATAGTTCAGAATATATTTTTCACTTTTTATTTTATTTCATATGTATTTTTTTTAGAGAATATGCTATAATTTATACTTCATAAAATAAAGATCATTCAAAATTCGAACACATGGTCACTGGAGTTTTGAAGATGGTGAAAAAATTGTGATTCTTTTTTGTTTCAATGGATATTTGACAGGAAAAATCATATGAATATATCATAATATTTTAAGTGATAGGGTTTCGAATCTCCGCTAGGAGGCGAAACAAGTAGGACGCACGCAACCGTAACGCCCATAAGTTGACTAACTTTTTGTAATATTCTCTCTACGTTGCTACGTATAATTTTGGCTGACTCTATCATAGTCCAGAGATGAAGGTTCTGTACTTGATATATTTTAACTTTCTTATTTATTGCTTGATAGAACGTAATTCAGATCAAAATTTGCATAATTTTAAGTTGACCACAGGCTATGGAACAAATATTTGCATATTAGATAAGCAGTTTTCTATGACAGAATGCTATCGAAAAACAAACTTAGCCTGTGTTGTCTTGACGCTTTTGATTACTTCTGGCGTTGAACAAAACCCTGGGCCCAAAGCAACCAGGCAAACTACCCTAGACACGACCACAGACAAAGAACTCGAGGAGCTGTTTGGCGCACTTACTAAAAGGTTGGATGACTGGGGTGAAAAGCTAGAGAACCGACTCTCATCGATAGTCAATACAGTAGAAAGAATTGACCACAGATTGCACCAACTAGAAAGGTCACTCGATACTACAAATGTAGCAGTTTCACAAAAATCGCGCAAATTTAGAGAACTAGAAGAGCAGCTAGAATACCTAGAGACAAGAATTAGGGAGAGGAACCTTATTTTTAACGGGATAGAGGGAGAAGAGAACGAGGATTGCCTAGAATGAATACAGAAATTAATCCATGAAAAAATGCTGATCCCTGAGAAAGTAAATATCACAAGATGCCATCGCTTATCTAGAAAGCCAGCGGCACCCATCTTGATAGAGTTTCCGGAATATAACGAAAGATTCACTCTTTTAAAAGCCGCCTTCAACTTAAGAGGTCTCAAACTGTCTCTATCGAAATACTATAATGTAAAGACAAGAGAACAACGGCTCCTACTGAATGCTAAAAGAAAAGAACTCGCCGAAAAAGGAATTAAGGCTAAACGGCGGGACAATAAACTCATAGTCAACAACGTCATCTATAAAGTATATGACGGTCAAGTCATAGACGCTAAAGGAGACAGATTATAGATTGAAGTTAATAAACGATCACCCATTAATGGTGGAGCTGATAATTTAACCAATGATATCTGTATGTTAACTTTCTGGAACATTAACGGGCTGTACAGAATACTCTCCGTTATTCCATTTTATAGTTATCTGAAAAATTATGACATCTTCGCCTTAACCGAAACCTGGTGTGACCAACACTTGAAAAACAAACCTGAAGACTTTCACTTATTCGTATTGCTGGCTACTAGGAATTCCAAACTGGAAAGAGGCTCAGGGGGAATTATAGTTGGAATCAGTAACAGGCTGGTGAAGGCCGATCACGAGGAAAATTAGTTTTCGGTATTCCTTAAAGGATCCTCCAATATGAAAATTTGCTTTATATTTAAATATTCTCTCAAAATGTATTCAAACCGTCCAATTTTATAAACTTACTCAACTATGTCGAAGACAAGCTAACCAATGGGTACGAAATAGTAAAAGGTGATCTAAATATCTGAACTGGCGCTTACGGACATTTACACAATCCGCTAAAATCCCAGTTGCTTCTTTCAAGTGAACGTAGATCCAAAGATTTACTGATCTCCACTCAAGGTAAACAACTTATAAACTTCTTAGACAACAACCTTCTGACAATAGTTAACTGCAGATCTACAAGCGATAAAGATGGAAACAGTATATTTATTTCAGGCCGGGGCTCCTTTGTCGTTGATTACTTCATTGCCTCATATTCTTTGTTGGAACACATCGTTGACCTTAGGGTAGATAATAATCCGCACTTGGACCACCTCCCGCTTATAGTCGATATGACCAACTTATTTAATTTTAAACGAACAGAAAAGAACATTTATCCCTGTTTTGAGAAATACAGATGGACAAATGAGAACGCACCTCTATTCCTACAAAATCTCACCAGTACTCATGTTTTCCCCCATCTGGACCTTGATTGCTTAGTCAATGACTTCTCAATCCGCGTTTAGAACGCCATGGCAGCGTCAAATATGCAGGTTAGACCTGGTCAACTTAAATCAAAACCCTGGTTTGACAACGAATGTTATCTGGCCAAAACATTGACGAAGGCAAGTCTTACTATCTTCTGGGAAACGAATACCCTGTCAGACCGCAATGTTTACATCTCAAACAAAAAAAAATGTAACTCTTATAAATTTTGCCAAGAAAAATATTTTCATGAAAAGCAAGAACTTCTCAAAACCTCCCGTGATTCTGCCCGTTTCTGGAAGACTATTTCTTCGTTAAAAGATCGAAACAGTATACAAGGAAATATAAAAATTTCAAAATGGGGAAATTTTTACAAAAATTTACTTTCGACTCAGACAATGACGATAAGTATTTTGCCCTCTATCCCAATAATCGAGCCGGAACTCATCGGCGAAATCTCCATGATAGAAATAATTAAAGAAGTATCTTTCCTAGCAAACAAAATTGCCTGTGGTATCGACGAAATACCGAACGAAGCAATAAAGACTTTGACAATAGAACATCTGGCTACTTTAAGAAATATACTTAATAAAATTCTTGATCCGGGCACATTTACCTCAACCTGGTCAAAATCCCTTATCCACCCGATCTTTAAAAGTGGTGACCGTGACAATCCATCAAATTACCGTGGCATTGCTCTCATCAGTAACCTTTCAAAATTTATTTATCAATTTTAAAAAATAGATTAAACAATTGGTTCGAAAACAACTCAATCATACCAGAGAACCAAGCCGGATTCAGAAAAGGTTACTCTTGCCAAGACCAAATATTTACCCTGGTTTCTATGTTGCAGCTGACACTCAGACACAAAAGGCGAAATTTTTACACTTTTTTTGTCGATTTAAAAAAGGCCTTTGACACCGTTCCTCATTCACTTTTGTGGTTAAACTGATTAAACTAAGCTTTAGCCCCCGCTTTATAGACCTAATAAAAAATACTATGAACAAATGACCGCGATGGTGAGATGGAATGGTCAATTTACTGAACCTATCAAAATCAGCTCAGGAGTGATGCAAGGGGAACCGTTATCACCTTATCTGTTCATACTTTTCTTAAAGGATTTAATCAACATTTTTAACGAATCTAACCTGCCGGGCATATATCTACCCAACTTTGGAACTATCCATCTCCTGCTATAGGCGGATGATATAGTCCTTATAGGTGAATCGATGGTAAATTTACAGGAAAAGATCAATAGGCTGAAGACTTACTTGGATGCAAATTATTTAACCCTGAATGAGGCTAAGTCCAAGATAATCACACCAGGCTATTTACTACGCATGGAAACTGGAAGCTTTTCATTAGGAGTCACAGTAACTAAACTGATTTTGAAATTTTGGTTCAGAATACTAAATATAGAAAAAAAATAGACTGCCATTAATTTGCTTAACACAATTATGGGAAATATCCTCAGTATCGGAAAAAATTATAGGCTTCTCAAAAACCCGGTCTGCAATACTGAATGCTACTGGATTATCATGGCTAAATTATTGCTCAGATCCTAACATTCTTCAAAAATAAATACCAGGAATTATTAAGATTTCACGTGAACAATCCAAACAATCCGACCACGGAAGAATAGACAACTCGAAGCTATCCCCACTACAAGTATTTGCATAAATCAATTGTTAAGGAAAATTATCTACTCGCTGATCTTCTACTGTCAGTTAAACGCTTCTTAGCTCAACTAAGAATTATTTTCGTCTTGTACACTATGTAAAAGCATAACCAAGGCAGAATTAGAACACTACATGTTGGAATGTTCGTTTCTTGACTTAGAAAGAGACTTGCTTCTCCCGAGAATTGCTTAGGCACGCCACTCATTATATTATTTAATATCCAACCTGTCAGATAATAGGTCATTCACATTAAATGTATATAAATTTTACATGAAGGCTTTGGAAATTAAAGACATGTCTAATTAACCGGATCTTTCTTTAATTTCTTTTTTTTTATTATTTATATAATACCCCTTCTCATATAATGGAGAATCTGTGGGAGACCAGAGAGACCGATTTGTATTCAATGTCCAATGTTCTTTCAATGAAAGAAAGAAAGGACATCTATGTTCAAGCGAATTAACAAGTTCAATTCACAATATCATTCGTTTCATTCAAAGTTCTGAATTTCAATCAGAAATTACCTGTTGCAAACAAAAGAAATCTTTACCAACTAACTCAAGGCTTTTATCTTTGAATCCTTTCATTGATGAATCTGGACTATTACGGGTTGGAGGAAGATTACGTCATTCAAATCTGCAATTTGATGAAAAGCATCCAATAATATTGCCAAGAGATCATTTTATCACGAAATTAATAGTGCGACAGTGTCATCTGGATCATTTACATTCTGGTCTTCAACTGACAAAGTCAGCACTACGATTACGATATTGGATTCTTGCAGGCAGATGTTTGGTCAAGAAAATAATCCACCAATGCATGGTGTGTTTCAGGGCTAAACGCCAAGTTACCAAGCAAATCATGGGAGATCTGCCTATGCACCGAATTGTGAAATCAAATCCGTTCATTAAAACTGGAATCGACTTTGCAGGACCGTTTTTAATGAAACCAAACTTCAAAAGATCCAAAGTAAAATTAAAATCATATGTTGCTTTATTTGTATGTTTCTGCACAAAAGCAATTCATATAGAAATTGTATCAGACCTATCTTCAGCGGCTTTCCTCGCAGCTCTCAAGCGGTTTATTTCTCGTCGAGGAAAACCTTCTGATATATTTAGTGATAACGGGACCAATTTTAGGGGAGCTAACAACATTCTTCGAGAACAGTTTGATATATTGAAAGCTTCAACAATTCAAATATTCATATCTAATGAACGAATCAACTGGCATTTTATACCTCCTTCCGCCCCAAATTTCGGAGGTATCTGGGAGGCTGGAATAATATCTTTCAACTTTCATCTTCTCAGATGCTTAAAGTCTCAGATACTCACATTTGAAGAGCTGAGTACTCTGACAACTCAAATAGAAGCTTGTTTAAATTCGCGACCTATTTGTCCTCTAAGTTCAGATTCAGACGATTTTAATCCTCTTACACCAGGACAATTCTTAATCGGGAGACCCTTAACTGCCCTTCCAGAATCTAATGATGATGATGTTCCGATAAACTACCTCGACTGCTGGAGCCTAAATAAAAAATTAAAAATGTATTTTGGAAACGTTGGAATCGAGAATACCTCAACAATTTGCAACAACGCCTAAATGGCAAAAATCCTCACCCAGCATTAAGGAAGGTGACCTCATTTTGCTAAAGGATACCATATCACCACCAGCAATGTATTGGAGCCTTGGTCGCATCACCAAAGTCTTTCCGGGAGCAGACGGAAAAGTTCGAGTCGTCGAGGTGAAGACCAAGCACCAAGAACGCCTTACTAGAACTGTCTCTAAAATAGTACCATTACCTTTTGCTGAGGACTAAGTTAGTCCACCAGGGTGGAGTATGTTAGGTTTTATTTTTTATTATTATTGTATTTTATTAAATATTCATAATTCATATTCATAGAATTTTATTGTTACTTATCATCATTCTTTTTGTTGTTTTTTTTCTTCTTCTGTTTTCTTTTGTGTTATAAATACAACTAAATCGCATTAAATCGTAATGTAATTCTCTTTTGTTGTTTGAAATAAATCGAATTGAATCGAATTGAGTCAGCTCGTTCTTTCTAGAAGAAACTTCAAAGAAAACGTGCTAACAATAATATTAAAAATAATATACAACAAGTTTTAGAAAGGTTTTCGTCGAGATTAGGGAGAACCAATTTGGCAAAACATCGGATAGACACAGAAGACGCGAAGCCAATTAAACACAAGCCTTACCAGGTAAGTGCTAAAGAACGAGATATTATAAAAAAGCAAATTGACGAGATGCTTACAGAAGGCATAATTAGGCCATCTTCTAGCCCCTGGTCTTTTCCTGTAATATTGGTCAAGAAGCGAGATGGTAAATACAGATTTTGTGTGGACTACAGAAAACTGAATAATGTGACAGTAAAAGATGTCTATCCGATCCCTAGAATAGACGAAGTTATGGATACTCTCCAAGGATCTACATACTTCTCAGCAAGAGACCTCAGATCTGGATATTGGCAAGTTGAAGTCGAAGAAAGAGAAAAAGAGAAAACAGCTTTCACTACAGCGCAGGGATTATATGAATTCAACGTGATGCCTTTTGGACTTTGTAACGCGCCTGCTACCTTTGAGAGAAATATGGAGAATATGCTTGGAAATCTAAGATGGCAAATTTGTTTGTGTTATCTGGATGATGTTATCATATATAGCTCGGATTTTCCAACGCACCTCAAAAGACTTGAAGCTGTTTTTAGATGTTTTCGTGAATCTAATTTAAGGTTAAACGACAAAAAATGCCGATTTGCTTTTGAAGAATTGGAGATTCTCAGCTATATATAGAGCAAACATGGTATAAAACCCGCGGAACATAACATCAAAGCTGTCAGAAATTTTCCTCGGCCCAAAAAGGTCAAAGAAGTACAATCATTTTTGGGAATATGTTCATATTATAGAAAATGTATCAAAGATTTCTCAAAAATTGCTGACCCTTTGACCAACCTTATAAAAAAAAGTGTATCATTTACCTGGACAGAAAGACAAGTGGAAGCGTTTCAAACCCTAAAAACAGCACTATTAAGTCCACCAATTTTAGGTCACTTCAATCCAAATGCGCCTACTTATGTTCATACTGATGCGTCCAACATCGGCATAGGTGCAACACTTGTCCAAGACATCGGTGGTGAAGAGAAGGTGATCTCATATTTGAGTCGTACCCTAAGTAGAGCGAAGCAAAATTATTCAACAACTGAAAAAGAATGTCTGGCCGTTGTCTGGTCAATGTCAAAATTACGGCCCTACCTTTATGGAAGACACTTTAAAATAGTAACAGACCATCACGCCTTATGCTGGCTCAAAAACTTGAAGGATCCAACAGGTCGATTGGCAAGATGGGCATTAAAAATTCAAGAATATGACTTCGATATAATACATAAATCAGGAAAGAAGCATCTGGACGCTGATGGCTTATCTAGGGGACCCTTACCAGAAACTGATTGGGATGAGAATTTTGAAAGGCTATTTTTAAATCAAATAACAGACGAAGAGGATAAGTTTATCGAAAGTGTTAAGAAAAACCTTAATGGAAGCAGGCGATCAATTGCGCAAAACTTTAAAGTAGAAGATGGATGCCTCTTTAAGAAAAACCCGAACCCTGAAGGCAGGGCGTGGTTACTTGTGGTTCCAGAGAAGAAAAAGAGAGAAATTATGGAAGAATATCACAATCATATGTCGAATGGCCATCTGGGTGTCGCCAGAACCATATACCGAATAAAGAGTAAATACTTTTGGCCATCCATGCTAAAGGATGTCTCAGAATTCGTTAAGACGTGTCACCTTTGCCAAAGTAGAAAAGGCTCAAACCAATTACCTTCTGGACTACTACAGCCCATTCCCCCAGCCAACTTTCCTTTCGAAAGAATTGGAATTGACTTTGTTGGTCCATTGCCATCTACGAAAAACAGGAAAAAATGGATAATCGTGCTGACGGACTACTACACTAGATATGCAGAAACAAAAGCAGTCTCGGAAGCAACAGTGAAAGAAGTTTCAAAATTCCTAGTAGAGGATATTTTTCTCCGGCACGGAGCCCCACAATATCTTATTAGTGACAGGGGCTCTCAATTTACCAGTAATTTAATGGAAGAGGTGATGAAAATGTGCAAGATAAAACATTGCTTCACAACGAGCTATCATCCCCAGACTAATGGATTGACAGAACGGTTAAATAGAACATTGATCAATATGCTCAGTATGTATGTGAACACTGATCAGAAGAATTGGGACGAAATACTCCCGTTCATCACTCACGCTTACAATACTACAATTCAGGAAACCACAGGATATTCTCCCTTTTTCCTGATGTTTGGAAGAGAACCCACGTCTCTTTTGGACGACAGGAATATCTCGGTGGACATTGACAAGGATGATTATGATGAATACATAAAACATCACTTAGACAAAATAGACAGAACAAGAAAATTAGTTATTAACAACACAATAAAGACTCAAGAAAGAATGAAAAAGAACTATGACAAGAAACACATGGAAAGAAACTACGAACCAGGAGAATTAGTAGCAGTTTGGACACCAATTAGGAAAATAGGAAAGTGTGAGAAACTTCTGAGAAAATATTTTGGTCCATATAGAATATTAAAAAAGATGTCTAGCGTCAATTATATAATAGAACCGAAAGATAATCCGGGCCAAGGCCCTCTGATAGTTCATGTTTCAAGAATCAAGCCTTATTATGAGATAATGGATGAGGTCATTCACGAGGACGTGACAACCTCTGGAGAGGGGGAAGTGTTACATCAATTTTAATGCGCCTTACATTTATTCAAAATATTCTATGATATTTAATATTTATTTAAAACAGAATATCTAGATTAGCATCATTCCTTTTTATAGTTTCACTCCTTTTTAAATATTTATTGTACATATATCTGTATTGCTGAATGGAGCGGGAGAGGACCTAGACGAAGACTGCGGATCGCAACCTACGAGGAAGACAAGAATAAATAAACACAATAACTTTAAAAGGTAATTTATTTTTATTTAATTTTATTTATTTACTTTTAATATGGAAACCCGCTCGGGAAACGTGTATAACACCAAGAAGGAAGAAACCAAGGTCGACGACCCTGCAAAGCTTCAACTTGGTGCAACAATATACACGAAAAAATTATTTCAATTTAGATTTTTACTTTGACGATTTATCATACTGCGAGTTTTTAAAAAATGAATTGAAGACAGATAGGGAATAATTTTATTATTAAAAGTGTATTTGATGTTTTGAATTCAAGATTCATTTCCAGTCATGATGGAACATATTCAATTGGTATCCTTTTTTTAGGTCGAGTCATAGAATAAAGCCATTATCAAGATACTTGGACCAGAAAAGTTTGGAAATTAGTCTATTCCCGACGACCTTTTTTATAGAATTCTGGCCGCTCTTTACACACACAACACTACAGAAACAGCTTCATTTGAAAGTAACTATTCCATTTCAATTCTATAATTTTTCTCTTCCCTGCCACAATGGCCACTTGGGAGTTTGAAATTTTGTACATTTGCATTGATAGAAGGAATAAAATGGCCAATAAAAACCAGTATTCTTCTAAGATGTATCTTCAAAACAGATTATTATTCCATTCCTCGAAAGAGTCTAGAGAGAACGACAATCATTTCTAAACCTTATATTGAATTTTGCATATATTTATATATGTCATATTAATTTGTTGTATGTAAACAATGTTGTGCATAGGAATGTTCCCTATAGGCATTACAAACCTGATGTAACTTCAAAATGGCATTCAATAAAGATACCACCAGAAAAGAAGGGCGCGGCACCCAGTAAGGTCGAATGACAGATCATTGGCATTGTTCAGGAAGCTAAGAGAACATACAAATCGAGTAGACCAGTCCTTTAATTGGACATGGACACCCAAAATGTTTCACCCTCTCTGGCGTCACCATTAGCATACGAGTATAAGCTGGGTTCTTTCAGAGCCCACAGACAGGAGCACAGTATGGACAGCAGCCAGGTCGCCATGCTGCCAGATTAACCAGCGATCCCAGGACTCTCATAGTCCACCTCACCTCCCTGGGTACTGCCCCCTCTGAACCGAGGTAAGCATGTTCCTATGCGTGTGGTCTTCATTTATCTTCAGGCTAGTGCGCTCCCACTGGGATGAGGAGCCCGCTGCGAGTCGACTCCACGCATATATATAGGTGTGAAAAATAAAGGGAAATTATCATGTAACCACGGCCAGGATATGCCTTTTATTGTTTTTAATATATATAGGTATATTGAATATATGAATATGTACATGATGTGTGATATTGGAAACAGATTGCTGAACTATAACAGATAAATAGATATATTTTTTGATTTTGACAGATTTTCGCTTATAATTCCAAGGAGATTTCAGAAAGGAACCTTAATATTTGTTTTTCTTCTACTTTGAAGTTTTAAATAATCACTGAAGAATTCAAGTCGGCACTCCCAACAGTTTGTGAGTTTATATCGTGCAATACATAAGGTTTAAAAGTAAATATAGAAATTGGTTCATTTCTCTCAAGCCTTCCCGACCACCCAGATGTCTGAAAATTTGTACACTTGTATATAAATTGGGAGTGAAAGTGCTCAAAATATCAGACTTCCATGTGGTCTGGTAAAAAGCATATTAAAACTGAATTATAATATTTGAAAGGCAATTCGGAAATTAGTTCATTCTCGACCACTCTGAGCACCCAGAAGTATGAAAATATGTCAACTTGAATTGTAATCAGACTCGAATAAGTGTATAAGGTTTCAGACTTCTACGTGCTCTGGAAGTATATTAAAATGGATCTAAAGTTTTGTGAACAGACAGACATAAAGGGAAGCAAGTAAATAAAAAAAATAAAAATCATGAATATTGGGGCTTGTTATTCATTTCATGGTAATGGTTGAGGGTTCACTAATAATGGCCTGTGTTGTGGGTATGCTTTTTAATAAATGATTTGACTTTACCAAAGTTCCAATTAATGAATACCTTTAAAAATAGGCTATTTTATAAGAAATCTGAACTTGAATCGGCGCACACACGACTCAATGAAACAGTTATATATATATTTTTAAAACTGCGAAATTTTTGAATTCTATTTATTTTATTTTTCGATATATTTTTATTTATCTTGTTTATATTAATCCGCTAATTTTACATATTTAGTTTCCGCTTCTGAATCCTTTACTTCATCAGGGCCTTCAGCTACCCTTTTTTCATTGTTCTATTGTATAATTATATCTAAAATAGTTTATTAATTTATCGCCTTCAACTGCAGTTTAAAAAACCTTTACTTCATCTACTGCTTTAGAATTATTTACTTCATTGCCTATATCTTCCGATGAGTCTCTCGAAAGTAAGATCCAAATCATTTTCAGACAGATTCCAGTGAATTTAAATTGGGAGAGTTCCCGTCTTTCACCATATTCCATGTAACGCTTTTTGCTTTTAAGAAACTCCTGTGAAAATCTGACTTTAACATGTTTCTCCAGTAAACCTGGGTGGCATTGAGATACATAACTTCGCCAGGATGTTCCCTGCAATAATCTGCCATCTCATCTTTGTCTTTCTCGTAGGATACTATACATTGAGTGTACATCACAATATTTTGTATATCACAAATCAATATACACAAAGGATATATGTGGTATTATGCTATGCTGGGAAACCTTACTCTTGGGGTTGAAGGGTGTTGAAGTGATGGCGCAGTCGTGATGGCTGAGTAAGAAAGGATTACACACAAGGGAAATAAGCCAGGACACTTGATGGGTTTTGAAAAATAAAAGGCAACTGGTTTGGAGGAAAGAAAGCTTGAGAAAGAAGGCGGAGCGGGTTTTGACTTATTAATTATCTGATCACATGGCGGTGATTGACTTAGCTATGGGATGAGCGGGGAGGTCTCGAGAGCAGATGTTACCTCGTTGGGAGCGAAGGAGCAACTGACAATTCTTGCTTCTCGATTTAACACCAAGACTTATCTTCTTTCCCATTGGTCGAAAGATGTCACACGACCGTTTTTCTATTGGTTGACCTATTTAGGTGATACTTTCTAATTGGCCCTTGCCATTGCCTTTGTCGGAAGACACGCCCGGCTTTGCCCAGGAAATACTGGGCGTTAAACTTAGCTTGCAGGATTTCCGGGGTCAGAAGGTTAACTGTGACTTTATTAATAGTTATGTTCTCTTCTAAGCCTACTTCCTAGGTTTTTCTCTAAGGCGTTCTGTCCTCCAGTTACCTTTGTTCTTTTATTAAATCTTTTTAAAACATACATTGTACATACATAGTAGGTCGGAGGTGCATACAGTTATATACAAATTATGACAGATGCGCCCCCTACATGTGAAGAATTCAAGAAGGGGTTAGCCTGAGAGAATTCTGTAAAGGGAAAAATAATTTTGTGGGAAAATTAGTTGTGGGTATTGAGAGGCTATATACAAGCATTGGTGGTGATATAAGAGGTAAAATAGAATGGTGTTGATGATATAGGTTGAGTATAATTAATAGAAGTCAAAATTTTTTAATTGTAAGAAATCAAAATGAATGCTATGGTACATAGTGGGTTAAAAGAAAAGAAAATGCGCCTAAACAATATTCTACTCGAGATTTGAAATAAAATCGAGGGAGTTCTATTAGGGCTTCTGAGAAATCAAAAATAAAAATAAAAAGTTGGAAGAAATCAAAGTAAATGCTTGGTTGCATGGTGGGAGAAAAAAAATGCTTTGTTGCATGGTGAGAAAAAAGAAAAGTGCTTGTTGCATGGTAAAAAAGAAATGCCTAACTATATTTTACTCGAAATTGGGAATGGAAATCGAGGGATTTTTATTAGGTCTTTTGAGAAATCAAAAAATAAAAATAAAAAGTTGGAAGAAATCAAAGTGAATGCTTGATGCATGGTGAGAAAAAGGAAAAATGCCTAACTATATTTTACTCGAAATTGGGAATGGAAATCGAGGGATTTTTATTAGGGCTTTTGAGAAATCAAAAATAATATAAAAGTTGGAAGAAATCAAAGTGAATGCTTGATGCATGGTGAAAAAAAAAGGAAAAATGCCTAACTATATTTTTGCTCGAAATTGGGAATGGAAATCGAGGGATTTTTATTAGGGCTTTTGAGAAATCAAAAATAATATAAAAGTTGGAAGAAATCAAAGTGAATGCTTGATACATGGTGAAAAAAAAAGGAAAAATGCCTAACTATATTCTACTCGAAATTTGGAATGGAGATCGAGGGATTTTTATTAGGGCTTTTGAGAAATCAAAAAATAAAATAAAAAGTTGGAAGAAATCAAAGTAAATGCTTGGTTGCATGGTGAAAAAAAAATAGAAAAAAAGAGAATGTTTTTGTAAATCAAAATAAAATATAATATCCAATTTTAAAAGAAAACCAATGAGTTTTCGTTGATTTGAAACTATGATAATATAAACTAAGTGGTAAATATAATGATAATTAATGATTAAAAGTGATAATAAGTTGAATAAATTGCTAAATTGATTAAATATTTAAATTTTAATTGAGAGAAAATAATGAAAATGATTAATATGAACAATAAGGTGTAGTGGTTTGAACCCTTTTGTATCTACATGCCCTGATCTAGATGTATTAATTGTTCAATTATGCCCTATAAATTTTTTGTCTCATCTGTAGCGACACTTCGGTGGAAACGTGATCCTAGCCCTCAAGTGCGCGTTTATGCTATGTGTACAGGAGACATGGAAATCTATATAACCTTTATGTATAATTTTTTGTCTTTGTGTGTGTTGTGAAAAATGTTAGAAGTCTGTAAAGTAATTATGATTAGTTATAATAGGAATACGAACTCATTTAAATGTGTGTGCGTGTATCTTGTTTGATTTTCGAATGACAGTCGATTTGATTACATTTTGTAAACGTCGATGCGTAGGCTCGAATTGGAATCCAAAATCGGTGGCATGAAGAAGTGGGATGATATGGAGAAATTTGAGGCAGGGGAAAAGCGGTGTCCTATTTTTATGTGTTGGCCGGAAATGAGGGGTGGTAATTGGATCCGGACTGGGGCGTGCCGAGGAAGTACGCTCCCTTTTTTGTATTTGCTGTCTTACTCGAATTTTATGATCTCGCGGGACTACGTCCTGTTTCCTATTTGATTTTGTGTGTGCGGCATATTTTGTGTACGAATTGTTTTATTTGTGGGTTGGGTCGGTGTTTTCACGTATTGTTGATTGGATTCATCGATATTTGTAGATAATCGGCAGGTGGGACAGGTTTTTACCTGTTTTTGTATTGTCGTGTGTTATGTTCTGCTCATAACATTGTGAAGAGATGAGTGGGTGTAGTTTCGACGTTATTTGTATTTTGAAAATCCGGACGTTGTATCCATTTATTAAA
Organism: Cordylochernes scorpioides; assembly: GCA_030710605.1. Classification (NCBI taxonomy): domain Eukaryota; kingdom Metazoa; phylum Arthropoda; class Arachnida; order Pseudoscorpiones; family Chernetidae; genus Cordylochernes; species Cordylochernes scorpioides. The sequence goes on along the minus strand of CP092865.1, from coordinate 167,178,902 downwards.
TCGAATGGTCGTTGTGACTTTAGTAAAAAATGCTATTCAGTGATATTAGAGTGGAATTGAGTGAAAATGAGGCTTACGACGTGAACACGCTTTGAGTGGAGACGTGTCACAGGCGTGGTGAAAGGCGTCTGTGGCCTGAAATGAAAAGTTTTGTGGGGTGACCTGTGACACGAGTAAAAAAAAATTGTGAATGAGAAGGTGTCACGCGAAGTCCTTGTTTGTACAAAATCTAACCTGTTCTCACTATGAACAACAAATTTATTAAAGTCATGGGTGCTGGTTGTACGAACATATATCGAAATTTCTATTGTTAGTGTATATGGCACCTTTTAATGTGAACATTTTTTTTAGTGTTTTGGGTAGACGAGATGATTGTTACTAACGACTGTGCATGCGTTTGTTGGTTGTTGTCGTCTTTTGGCGTGCGTGTTGCGTTTGTTGTGCGGGTTGTGCGTGTTTGTTGCGTGATGACCTATGGTTACGTATGAACTTTGTGGTAAGTGTGTGAGCTGTACTGACACGTTTTTTTGGGCATGGTGATGGTTGAAGCCGTTGTGGCTTGTATTTGAGGGCATATAGTACTGGTAATTGGGTTGAGTGATAAACATTGTGGTGGGGTCAATGAATGCAGGCAAGGGTTGTCCTGTGTGACAAATTTGATTGCAGTGCAAGTCCTTTCGGACAGGTTTGGCCTAGTCCGTGCGTGCATTCATTGGATACAAGGTTGGATACATGTTAAAGGGGTATGTAGGTTAGATAGAAGTCCAAAGTCAATTTCTTGACGCCATAGGGTGGGTGCCTACCTCAGTTCAACAGGTCTCCTCTGGGACGTCTTGGTTTGGGATGGTTGGCTTGGGGCTCGGGACTGCTCGCACCGTCCGCGAAATGGAAGTGAAGTCCGGTACTCGAATATCGTTTCGGGACCGTTTGTACTGTCCCGGGTCGCGCGGATTGGTTTCGGGGGCGGTGTACGGCATGGCGGTGGATGACTCCTCGGTGGTCGGTGTCCGGCCTCGGTGACACTCGCCTGGGGTTGGCGGGGGTTGTGTCCGTCGTCCTCCCCGGGGGATGGTGCTCCGGAACTCCGTCTCACCTTGCGGGGCGTTGACTCGTCGGAGGGCCACGGTCATCTGCCATATGATGGCCGCTAGAAGGCGCCTGGTCGCCTCGCTTCTTGCCAGCTTCTTTCCGCTCGTTGCCAGTTTCTTCCCTCTGGGTTTGACATTGTCGTTTGTTTTGCTGGCGTCTGGGCTAATTTCCATCTTGATCCTGTCGACTTTCAATATAGCTGTGGTAATATGCTATGCTGGGAAACCTTACTCTTGAGATTGAAGATTGTTGAAGTGATGGCGCAGTCGTGATGGCTGAGTAAGAAAGGATTGCACACAAGGGAAATAAGCCAGGACACTTGATGGGTTTTGAAATAAAAGGCAACTGGTTTGGAGGGAAAGAAAAGCTTAGAGAGAAGGCGGAGCGGGTTTTGACTTATTAATTATCTGATCACATGGCGGTGATTGACTTAGCTATGAGCTGAGCGGGGAGGTCTCGAGAGCAGATGTTACCTCGTTGGGAGCGAAGGAGCAACTACTCTAGGTGTTGTTCCGATGGGAGCCAAAGCCCTACTAACAATTCTTGCTTCTCGATTTAACACCAAGACTTATCTTCTTTCCCATTGGTCGAAAGATGTCACACGACCGTTTTTCTATTGGTTGACCTATTTAGGTGATACTTTCTAATTGGCCCTTGCCAATGCCTTTGTCGGAAGACACGCCCGGCTTTGCCCAGGAAATACTGGGCGTTAAACTTAGCTTGCAGGATTTCCGGGGTCAGAAGGTTAACTGTGACTTTATTAATAGTTATGTTCTCTTCTAAGCCTACTTCCTAGGTTTTTCTCTAAGGCGTTCTGTCCTCCAGTTACCTTTGTTCTTTTATTAAATCTTTTTAAAACATACATTGTACATACATAGTAGGTCGGAGGTGCATACAGTTATATACAAATTATGACATATAAATATATATTTTTATTGAGAAACAAAGCACCAAATTCTGCCCAAAAAAAGAAATTTGAAAAACTTCAAGACCAAGAACAGCCACCAGCCAATTGTTAGGTTTCAGTGAAGACTATTCACGTCATTTCTTGGAGAAGCAGTTCTTGAGCTGGTGGTGATAGGCTAGTTAAAGGAGAGTGAAGTCGAGGTCATGACAGTATTGAGGCCGGATAGCTGAGGAGATGGCTGTAGAATGTTGTCAGGGCCGATAGATGAGGAGATGACTGTTAATTTGCTGAGGCCATACAGCTGAGGATGGGACTGTGGAATTTGCTGAGGCCAGGCAGCTGAGGAGGGGACTGTGAAATTTGCTGAGGCCAGGCAGCTGCGGAGGGGACTGTGAAATTTGCTGATGCCAGACAGCTGACGAGGGGACTGTGAAATTTGCTGAAGCCAGATAGGTGTGCAAGAGACTGATAAATTTGCTGAGGCTGGATAGCTGAGGAGAGGACTGTAAAAGGTGTGCAGATGAATATCAGGGCAGAAGTTATTATGGTTTTTGAGGTTGCTATTAGATAGGAGCAGATGTTTATTAAACAATAATTATATAGAAAACAATTCAAATGAGCTTTGAGAATTTTGATCTATGGGAGTTAAGAGCTTAAATGTTTTGGGGTTAAAAGGCATTTGTAATCGGTACTTGCATTAGATTTTATATAGGTTTACAATATAGCTGCTTGAGGTTTCTAAAATTCGATATTTTATTTCGAATTGGAAATTTCTTAAAATTCAGATTTAATTTTGAAAGGCTATATTCTAAGTGAGGTTGTATGTAGATGTACATATGTATATGTGTAATTGATTGGGTAGAGATGTTTATGTGTATGTGGTTGTATGTGTGCGTTTGCCTTTATGTCGTTTGTGTGTATATGGTTGTATATGTGTATGTATGTTTGTGAATGCCTGTATGTATATGAGTGTATGGTGATGTATCTGTGTAAATACCTGTATATATATGGGTAAATTAAAGATGTATGTGAGTGTATGTCTGTATGTATATAGGTGTATGTGAATGTATGTGTGTATGCCTGTGTATATATGGATGCATGAGGATGCATGTGTGTATACCTGCATGTCTATGTGTGTATGCCTGTGTATATATGGATGCATGATGATGCATGTGTGTATACCTGCATGTCTATGTGTGTATATGGGTGTATGCGTATGTCTATATGCGTGTGAGTGCAAATGTGTATAAGTCTATGATTTAGTGCTCGGTTCTTGTATTTACAAGAATGATGACGCTGTGAAATTAAGATTTTTAGATCATTTACTTAAATATCAAATTCACTATTTGTAGAGCTGAGAGGTCAATAACCCAAAATATTTAGGAAGATTTTCAAGTAAAACAAATATAAAAAATGGCTGAACTATTGCACAAAGAATAATTCTGATATTCATCTGCGCACTTATACTGAGTATTATTCGATTAAAATATCACAGTTTAATAATGCGATGGGGTGGTAACATTGGCTGTACTTTCGAGACTTGTTCAGCAGCTCAAATTCCATCTTTGAACCGTAGATAACTTGATTGACAGATAATTAGATCAATATTCGAAGATATTTCAGAAAAGGCAGAAATATTGTTCAACTGAATATATGCAAGATTGAGCAGACACTTGGGAAGATGAAATATTCATTCAAACTTTGCTAAAATTTAGCAAAAAATTGCTTGGTTTTTCTAAATACCCAATACATTTTTGCGTCTTTTGAGGATGTGGTAAAATCTTTATCTTGGGTTTGACTGCTGCAAACAATTTTATAGGTAGCTACCCCAGTAGCCCGCGTGCTCGCCTGCACAAGCTTACAATTTAGAAACGTTGTTTTAAATATATTAAAATAATATTTTCTCAGTTTTGTGATTTTGAAATATATTTTTACGCAATATATATGTATTTAAGAATTATATAAAAACTAAACATGTGTTAATATCATCTTTTATAAGATTAAAATGAAAAATAAATATAATTCTATCTAAAGAAGAAAAGAGGAGTTTTAAATCGAAAAACAACTATATACTAAGAAACAATCCATGACTAATGTATAATTTACTTAAAACGAGACATTGTATTAAGATATGTTGAGATAGCATCAGTTTTGCTATTTATAACAAAATTTACTATATTATAGATAGATGGCTGTGAAATTAGTAAACATAATATTCTGTTGAAACGTTATTTACAGATTACTACAATTTTGAAAAAAAGTAGATTGCCTTACCAGTTTATCCAGGAGGCCGTTGGCGAAGGCGAGCTGCAAACAAAAAAATCTCGAGTTCTAGCGATAGAAGAATGTTTATTTAAAACTCACGTGATCTTTGAGGGCCTCGATGAGCTCCTCCTGGTCACTGAGGTCGTCCAACAATTCTTGCCATCTCAGCTGTCACCGTTCAGTCATTGGTTAGATATCTCACTATCTCTAACTTGATACTTAGTAACAAAGTACAGTTTGAATTAACTATTTTAAATATTCTAATATTTTAGAAATATGAATGCATCATCTTAGTTCTTTGATTTTATAGATTTTTTTCTCTTTTTATTGAGTTGTATCAGAATTTCTTTCAGAAATAAGCTATTGCTTACCCGCTGATATATATTTGTCCTCTAATATCTATGTCACACAATATAAAATGTTTATTCTTTATAAATATATAAAATTTCCCAATTATAAATATATAATATCTCTCTCCTCTGATACAGATAATTAAACAATTTATTGAATATGGAAAATAATTTCGATTACACACACATGCACCATAGTTATTATTATAGATTCACCATTAAATTAAGAGAAAAAAATGCATATTTATTTTTTAAAATTATTTGAAATAATTCGAAAAAGTAACTTTCACTTAAATATTTGTACTTTATCTTATTCATTATGTGAACATGAGCCCTGGTAAAATAGAGAATAATGATATTTATATATGGATATTAAAATGTTTTCAATTTTCAAACGTTTGTTACACTCTTCATATGACAAAAATATCTGCGAACAATTTATATATATTGATTTGAAGCCTGAGAAGTTCTGAATATCAACTGGCATAGCATACAATTATCTTGTCATCAATAAGTACTAATATATAAAACAAGAGAATGTGGAACAAATGTCAAAGGTATTTGAAGAGGTTTCATGAATGAAACTATATACTTTTGAAAAATTTATATACTAGCTGAATAACTCAGCTTTAATCGAGTGAATGGGTATTCAATAACTATTGCTTCATATATTTAACAAATTTTAATATTCATGCTTACTTGTAATAACAATAGTTGTACCCTCTGATGTGAGACTACAAAATATCATAATCATTTGGGATAATTTGAATTTATTTTAATTTCAAAACAACCAATGTATTACATCGCAGTTCACTATTGTAGGTAGAATATTTAGATTTTGACATAGAGTTTTTACTCAAAACTTTTGTTCACTTTGATTGAAGATTTAGGGCATTCATCAAAACTTACTTTAACTGATGGTACACATTTATAATTAATACATTATCATTCGGGATCAGTGCAGAAATATTTCAAGCGCAGTATGGATATAATGCTCGCAGGTGTAGAGGTAGTAATAGCTTATTTAGAAGATATTCTAAAAATTTAATCCACCATGGAATAACATCATATACGATTTAAAACTTTATTAAAATTCTCAGAACACAAGGGCTAAGATCAAAAAAATAAATGATCAAACTCAAGCCTGAACCATTTATGAATTTGTTTTAAAAAATAGAAATTTCTGAAAACCGACAACAGAAAAGATGAAGGCTAATAAGGAGATGATGGGTCCTCGAAATAAGAAAGAATTACAATCATCCCTAGGATTGGAGTAAACCATTATGAGCGAAGATTTACTTGAACCGCTCCATAGACTACTTGTTGATAAAGCCAGATTGAGATGGTCACGCAGAGAATTCCATCCTTTTTAAGAGGCCAAGAAAACGTTGAGCTCGTATCAAGTGCTAATCATTTGATATCAATAAATATTTAGTGTTAACTTGTGAAGCTTTTCAATAGGGGGTAGTGGCTATTTTAGCTCAGGTAGGAGAGAAAATGAGAACCTATAGCCTATGCCTAAAGGATTTTCACAAAAACAGAAATAAACAATGCTCATATCTATAAAGAAGCATTACAATAATCTATGTGGCATAAACAAGTTCCACAAGAATCTATACGGAAGGAAACTCAAATTCATAGCTGATTATCAACCACTCACTCTTATGGATTTTTAGTTAATATAAACCTTCATTATAATTTTTGTCTCCCTGAATGACAAGAGGGAGTTTGACTTTATCATCATCACTTCACTGAATATCGACTAGGGAAAGAAGTCTAACATGCTGATGCACTGATCAGAATATCATTGAAGTCAGCAGACAATACAACTGAAGAAATAGCGGTTATGATGATTGATGTGGACGATATGCCACCACCCATCCAAGATGGAGGGCCGCAATACGGGATAGACTCCGACCCATTATTCGAGGACCTAGTTATCTTTTTTATTATTACTAGCCGAATGACCCGGGCAACGCCCAGGTTTTACCCGATTAAATGTTTTCATTCAAATACTATTCGTTACAATTATAAATTGGCGCCGTGGATGTCACTCTTGTGAAACGTCCCGCTCCAAACTTTGTGTCAGAGAAGCGATATTTTTATATAGAGATGATCGGGCTTTGTGTCTTCTGCTCGAATGAATGTTTTTCTGTTAGAATTTTGTTCCTGCACACTAAAAATGAACTGGCTTCACCCGTGGTCTCAGCTTTTTGGAATTTTTCCCGATATAATTTTGTATCTGATAATCAAACATGATACAGCATAATTGTCATCATCATTTTCTGACTAAAAAAAACAACTATTTTTGCCCAGAACCTGTCAATTTTATTTTTTATTGGCTAAAAATCCGATAAATATCTTTTCCAGATTTTTCTCTATGTCCTGTCAAAACACGTTTAACATGTACATTAGGTGTTAGCTGATATTACCTCCCATCTTCACCGCTAGAGGCGCTGCTTGCGAGCGATGACGCAAATTTGCAACGCAATTTGCAAATAACTCGAAGAATATTCGGGATAGAGACCTGACATTTTCACTATAAGTTTTTCCAGATTCTACTCTATATACTGTTAAAATTTCTCCAATACAGTCCATGATATGTGCTGGAGTTGCAGAGGAGTTGGAGCATTTTGAGCAGACAGGAAAAACCTTTTCTCCATCAATGAACATAATGGGTCTCTTATGTCCGGTCTTTAATCTTGCAATTTTTGTGACTTCGTTTATAGAAAGCTGTGATAATATTGAGTCTCCAGGCCTTGTTCCTTAATACCAGTGATGGGCCATACTATTGATTTATTCTTTGGAAATATCTCTATTCAGTTTTATTTTGTATCCATCTATATTATCTATGTTTTCAGAAGGCAGGATAGCTGCTGACTTTGAGACCTAGTTATCTTAAAGACTATGAATTGTCTTAGAGGGAAGAAGTGTTGTGTATTAACATTCTTGGCAACACATTTTTGTTGCAATTCATAAAGTATTCACATATCATAATAAACCATGTTTATATATTTTGTAATCATTGATGTATAGCTTATAATTTAGTTCTAATAAAAACCTCTAATTTTTACACAATATATCGTGAATAAAACAAGTGACCTTTTGAATTATTTTATAATTTATTTATAAAAATGGAGACATAGAGCGAGAGAGAAAGGGGCATATTAAAGCACGAATCCACACATCAGTAAAAATCTGTAATCTTTTAAAGTCCTAGAATTTATTTTTTTCAAATATTTTGCAAAACATTCAGAACCTATAAGAAATGATTGTTAACTAAATATTCAAATATGACCCAATTTCATTGCCGTAATTTAGATGAGCAAAAAGATAAGTTCTTACCTCTAGCGGAGATGGAACTTTTATTTCAATAATTGAGGGCACTTTAGAAGCTGAAAAACAAAGGGATATATAGACATGTTTATATTAATTTGAAAGTATGAAGAGAGGATCGCAAAATATTTCAATTAAAGTGTAATTTCAACCCATTACTTATGGTAACAGACAAATGATAACACAACTCCATTACCCATCACCAAACCCATCCATAAACTGAAATCAAAAGTAAATTGGTTTACAAAATTCCGTGTAGATCCTGCAATATAGGCGAAACAGGAAAACCCTTAGAAAAACAAATGAAGCAAACAGGTTGGGGACATACAAAATAATAGATACCTTTCTTTACTAGTCAAATATTCCTTCATGAACAATATTTGTCTAAACTAAAAAATAGGAAAATCGTATATTCTAAAGAAAAAAATTCTAAAAACCTTGGCCGCCAGAGGAAAAGAACAGGATAAGTAAGAATATAAAATACACCACGATTGCATTCAGTTCTAAAATGGGGTTAAAAAGTCCTACCAAAGGTCCATTTCAACAGAGACTAATGTATGATTCTTTAACTACTCAAAATATAGAGTTATTTTGTGATGTGAATAAAACATTTTGAAAAAATCCCAATTTTGCCTTATTATTTCATCATGTCAATACTATTTACAGATATCATTTTAGTGTTTTACCCATTAGAAATACAATTTATATATGCACAGAAATTTAAAATGTATATTAGAGTTTCATAAAAGAGTAATATTAACCTGTACCTTGATGTACTGTAGCTTAGAGATACAGTGAAGTCAATGGGCGACTACCTCTTTGAGCGACCATTTTCATCAGACGCCAAAACTATCTATTCTGATGAACGAGTATCTCCAAGAGCAATTATGAGTAAGTGTCTTTACAGGCGGTCGCTCATGAGAGACAACTGTATTCATTATTGCGCCACCTTTATATCGTTTAGTAAAAATATTACCCTATCAAATGCGAATTTAAAAAAATGGTTTTTCATATTTGCTATTATGGAATTTCTGTTCAACAGTAGTTCGCATGCTAACAGCAATATAATTTTGTACAATTTGATGCTCCTTTTGACTTAGGCTGAAAAGGCCAAAAACAAGAATATATTAACTATTTTTTATTTTTCATTTATTATAAATTTAAGTATGGTAAAGCTCCCCAATGAAGTTTGCCAGTGCTATAGAAATTACAGTCAATTACCTAATTACAAAATTCGCAAATTTCATCATCACTTGATAATTCTCTTTAATAATAAAATGGTTTGTAAGCGTTTCAATAACTCCAATGAAATAGCAAAGAGTGTAGTCGTGAAACAGGTCATTGAGAGTGCAATTTTAGGTTATTTATCTACTGGAATATTAGACCGTGAAGTTATGTGTAGTTATTTTCTACTTTCAACATTTAAATTTTAGATTATTTTGAAGCAAAATGATTACAAGCGATACTGGATGATAACTCTATATCAATCAACTCCTATTACCACGATTTCTTTTATTAATAGAGTAATATTAATTTAATTATAATTTTATATTTGTTATATAGAGAGAACCATTTTTTGTCGGGCAAACATTATTCGCGGGCAAAACACGGATAAAGTTGGGCCATTCGGCATGTTCATTAATATATATTGAGAATTACTGTAAGTAGGGTTACAATAATGAGTTAACCTACATCTTCGAATCTAAAATATAGGAAAAAACCTCATACTGCTTAATAAAATGGTGTAAAACAAAGTGAAATTATCAATAAACTATTTTTCAATAGATAAAAGTTTATTTTTTGCAAGCATGTTAATAGAGACTTTTGAAAAACACTGCCTTCATAAAATTATTTTATATTTTCTAGAAAAAAGGTGCCAAGCTTTTACACACCTCCCATGAACTCTTCAGCGTTCAAAGTTATTCAAAGTGTAGCTAACGAAAAGACAGGTTTGCTCAATAATACAAAATGCATTATAATTATATATTTATATAATTTTATTTTTAGTGGTTGAAACGCTTTAAAATATTACTCATCTGGAACATAATCTGAAATAATAATTATATTTAAAAAATCTGGAATTTGATATTTGAAAAATAAATAGTAGTTATCAATCAAAAATAGGGAGAGAGAAACACTGAAGAAGGTATTTTTCAAAAATTTAATTTTAAAGCTCAAAAGAGTCAAAGAATATTAATAATGAACTGTATGAATAGAAATGAATATATATTGCAACCCCAAGTAAGCCAACGTGTGAATAAACTCGCAGTCGTCGGGCGACTGTAGTAAGGTTCTTCCCGCACCTGGGCAGCAAGAAGTCGAGGCAGGGCTAGATGTTAGCACCGAGCGGGTCGGAGACAGCCCACGGGACAGAGGTGGAAGCCATGACACAAACCTGGATGCCTAACACCAAGACAAGGAGAGAGAGCCAGAAGCGGCCTGCGTAGATGGATACACCGTATCACACTCTGCGCTGACCCTGCTGTGTTGACCACGGGCGGTGGCCTCATTTTATTTGCTTATAAAACCATAGAGGCGTCTCTTCCTGGGCGTTGGCCACGTTTTTTGACTTTGGCTCCTAGCTGTCTCCACCCCACTATTTTGCTGTTTTTATTTTTATGTCATCATTTTGAGGTTGAATACAAATAAAGATGATAAAGATTATATTAATAAAGATGTAGCATTTATAATACAATATAATGCGGCTTATGATTCTAGAACGACGTTTGACAATTTTACCGCAAATGTTTCTTTTGAATGAAAAATATTAATTTATTTTAAGGAGGAATAACGACTATTTCTATCCTTAAGGATGTAGTATGAAAGGATGAATTGTCAATAGTAATGGTAAACGGAAAAATAAAGTGTCCAGGGATGAGAATCGAACCCAGGGTAGCCTAGTGCACATGGAATCTGCCCGGTAAGCGGAACACTGTGGTAAATTAAGATTTTTCAATTAAAATAAAAATTTGCGGTAAAATTGTCAAACGTCGTTCTACAAAGATATAGTATATCATACAAAATATGGGGGGGGGGGTGTTAGCAAATAGGAGCAGTGTACATTTCAATTTATAATATTTTACATTTATATGATAAAAAACAATAAAATAATAAAATTCTATATATTTTAAAGTAGTGTTATATCTATAATATATGAGCGAAAAATAGTATTAGAGAAGTATATTGAAAGTTAATGTGGAAGTAGATAAGGATTATATTTTGAAGTATCTCTCAAAAGGTTTTTAATATTTTATTTAACAATTAAGGGTTATTAGAAGTTCACGCTGAAGTCACGCCGAAGTAAAGCTTCATATAAAAAGAATATAAGGAAACAAAAGAAGTATTGAAGAAAGTAAGGAAAAGACAAAAGACATAACCATTTTAACATTTTATTGAACTAGTAAAAAAGATAAAACACAAAAATAAAATATTATTTAAAAAATATATATATAAATTTTTGAATTAAAAAAATTTGATTTTAAATTGCTAGAGAGAGAGAGAGAGAGAGAGTGCAAATTGCAGTCAATTTGTTCTGTTTTCTTTTATAGGAAACTATCATAATTCAACCGGATTGAAATAGATTGGTACAAGGCCAGGTCTTGTCAAAAATATTCCTGGCGGTGATTTCGACTTTGCTATTCAACCATCATACCAATCTCTTCAACCTTGAATTGGTCAAATTTTCCGCTAATTTTCTGGATTAAAATATTTTAATATTTTAGTTTCATTATTTTTTAGATAGATGGAGCACAAGTATGATTTTTCAAAGAAAACTAGAAAAAAATTGACCTTATTGAAAACGATGCCAGCAATTTCTTAGTCCTCCTGTTGTATATATAAGGGTAGATAATTTTGGTGGAACTTGTTGTAGGAAAACAAAATGGTAAATATCAGTGAAGTTAAACACACCTTTGTTCTTGCGAAAATATTTGAGCAGGTTCTTAATAATAATTTTAAATTTGAGCATCTTATTGCAGATCTTTTTGAATGGGGAAGTGAAACACATGATCAAATTGTTATGGGGACTTTGTTTAACTTTAGAACTATTTAAGGCAAGGTTGGAAGTTAGAGTGTTTTTTAATTATACTTGACAGTCATGGAAACATGGAGATTCAATGAGAATAGTAAAATTCTAACTTTGAATATTCAAACTGATTTTATGTTTCATGATTATTATATTTGTTGAATTACGAGTGTATATCAGTCTGCGTGTATTTTTATACATTATTACTACATATAATACCATTAAAAATATTTTTTAAAAATTATGTATTTGCAAGTGGTTTTTAGTATATGACGTTTGATTTATATACAGGGTGTACCAGGTAAATTGGGAATTTCAACAATGGTATTTTAACTGAAATTTTTTGCAAGTAAAAATTAAAATATCCGAATGAAATTTGACACAGTAGTAGATAAAAGGATATAGTTTTTATTTATTCAATGTAGTTTCCATTATTAGCTACAACAGTCTCGAGGCAAGTGCGGAATGAAGCACAGGCCTTGGCGACGATGACCTTGTCCATTTGGGTCATCACCGTGTGAACTGCTTTCTTGACAGACTGGATGGTGGTATAAGGAGCTTTGTTGACATCTCTCTCAACAACGCCCCATACATAGTAGTCGAGGGGATTGCAATCTGGAGAATTAGGGGGCCAAATATCAGGACCCCAGTGACTAGGGACGTTAAGTGTCAGTCACGATTGTGTCTTTTTTGCCTTATGGGCTGGAGCTGAGTCCTGTTGGAAGACATACTTCCTTCCTGCGGCCACCATGTCCATCCAAGGGTTCACAACGGTCTCCAGAACATTGATGTAGGTGTCAGCGTTCATCCTAAGGCCCTTCTCAAAGAAATGGGGAGGCATGACATCACCTTCACTGCTGATAACGCCAAGGACCATTACGGAGGCAGGAAATTTCGTGTGCATCACGACAGGTATCTCTGAGGGGTCTTTACAGATCCAGCGATCATTCCTGGGATTTACCTTTTGGTCCACGTCAAAGTTCTTTTCGTCAGAGAAGAACCTTAGCATGCCAAAAGAGTCGTGTTTCAGGTTGTTGAGGAGGGCAGCAGCCTTTCCTTTTCTGTTATTCTTCATATTCTCAGTCAGCAACTGACCTTTCCGAAGGGCATAAGACTTGAGACCAAGGTCCTCATGGATAGTTCTGACAATTGTCATAGAGCCAACGTCCATTTCCTTGGCTATGGCCCTCATGCTCTTCCCAGGGTTTCCATCAATCTTCTCCTTGACATTTTTGACAAATTCTTCGCCTCTTACCCTGTCCGATCGACGCGAGTGCTTTTTCCTTGTAGCTATCCCCTCTTTGTTACTGTCGGCCTCATCAAACTGCTTCTTGACACGATAAATAGTGGTTTTGGGCAACTTAAGAAAATCCACTATCTCTTTGGGGCTCCTTCCGGCGCGCAGAGCAACGATGATGGCAGCTCGATTTTCAAATTCTCGGTTACTCTTCATCACTACACTGCGCACACATGTACTGTTGCATTTTACATGAATATGGCTACGTAATAAAAAAAAACAAGTTTTTAATCTCAAGTAGTTTTTGTTTTATGGACTGTCAAAGTTAGTCCCAATTTACCTGGTACACCCTGTATATATAGATAAATAAATAGAGGATATAATAGTATATAAAAAAGAAAATGCAAGCATAGCTTCGGCCGTTACGCGTCATGGCCTGGGTAAAAAGGAATAAGCAAAGAGATAGGTTTGTAGAAAAGAGCAAAAAGACAGAATCATGATAATAATTTTCAAAAATATTTAGCTGAAGAAGAGATTGGGGGTTTTCCCTTATCTTCTCACTTGAAGAAAGATAATAATATTTTTATGATTTTTTAATTAAATACATTTTTGTGATTTTTCAAAAAATACTATTTAAATCTCAAACTAGAGTGAAAATGGAGGATACAATATAAGACAAAATGCCAATAAAATGACCTCAAAATAATTACTCTATAAAATTTGAATAGAGAAAGTACCAAGTTTAAGAAAATTTAAGAGAGAAAGAACAGCGAGGAGTCGCACTTATTCAAATTGACAAACCTATTAATGCCACCATTTCATAGATCTTTATAACTATTATATCTTTCAGTGTATATAAATGCTTCAATAGTATTATATTAATTAAAGGAAGGAATGAAAACCATGAGGGTTCAAACAATTGAAAAGAGGATGGTACTCAGACGGGCCTCTTCAGATGAAGACCTGAGCGGTAGTTTCGGCCAACTTAGTCTACATGACTACGATTCTAATTCTCTTCGATCAAAAAATAGGACTATTGGAATGAAAATAGGAGTTATATAGACTAACTTAGATATATTGCTCAATGCCGTAACCAACCATTTTACCTCTTCCTTCAAAAATTGGACCGATTGAAAGGTGAATTAGAAATTATTTTTGCAGAGAGAGAGAGAGAGAGAGAGAGAGAGAGAGTTCTCTTAGTTATAATGCCATACACCATTAATACAGCAATAATCCAAATCAGATAATAAGGAAATGTAGAAATTATTCAAATATAAATCTAAATAGCAGACAAAAAGACCGATACGACTTATATTCGCTATACAAAGAAGTAATGGTACTGTGTTTAGGTGCTTTACTAATTTTCAGCGTTACATTTGGTAGAGTTGCCGGGTAGATTAGGGAAGACAAACTGAGGATCGCCGAAAACATTTTACTAGAATGGCTCCAGGATTTCACCGCCATGCCAAAGTCAAGGCTTCCTTCCCTACAAGAGGACGATGTCCCTATTGGCGGTACAACGCCGAAGCCGTTCTTCACGTCGCAAGAGAAAAGATGCCAAGCTACCAAGGACAAAGTTTCAAGACTAAGGGTATTCTTGGCAGAGGCACGTTAGATTCATGTTAGTATTTACAATATTTGCAAGCTGTGGGTCACAGCTCCCATAGGGAAAGAGCAATGTAGCAAAGTATTTATTATATTTTATGTACAGATTATTATTATTTTTGATATTTGTATTATTAACATTTTAATACTCTGGAAACTTCCCTTATTGCTTAACTTGTATCTTATAAATGTTGATTTGTGTTTGTATCTTAAATAAATTGCTGTGTCATCCTGAAGTTTGTCTTTCCTAATTTTCTAGGTTACAATATAAAACAAAAGTTCCAAGGCAACTTAAAGACACATACACTTATTTCAATTGAAACTACAATTAAAAATATAATTTTGGAAAGAATATATATCTTTTTTACATGTATAAAATCCAATGTATGTAATTCGGGTAGAGTACTATAAAATGTACTTACTGTAGGGATATTGCAGTGTAGTAAATACTTCGCGTATTATAAGATTAAAATTCACCATTTTCTGCTAGCTCTCTCAACAAATACAATTTTAAATATTTGAAAATAATGCAAATTAAAAATTCTTTGGAAAAAGTCACTACCAGCTGGCAAATCTATGCTACTATGCCACTGTGTGAAACATAGCTAAAAAAATTTTATTAATATGATGATAATTATTATTATTTATCTATTAAAAACGGTAGAGTAGTAATTAGACAAAAATATTGAAATAAATATTGAAAGAGGACTTCATAGTTTCAAAGAGTTTGACAAAGGTAGAAAAAGTTTGAATTCCTGAGTGTGTGAGTAATAGAGGACTATTTTCTTCCTTGTTTAAAATTTAGTGACACATTAGGTAGATTATTGACCTATATTATGGCGATTTGCAAGTTCAAGAAGGTGTCATAAAGTGCTAGGTCAATAAAAAGTAACTAGGAAAGAGTTCCCATTGTTGGCACCGTGAACAAGATATCCGAAAAGCCATAGAAACAATTACAAAAATGTACAAAGGAATTAGCTGTCCAGAATCAGTTCAGATATGATATAATGGAGAACAATTCCTGCGGAAGGCATCTCTACTACAGGGCGGTCGTCGATGAGGAGGCGGAGAGACGAAACCAGCGAGGAGGCGGAGAAACGAAACCAGCGAGGAGACGGAGCAGCGGGCACGGCGAGGAGGCGGAGAAACGAAACCGGCGAGGAGGCAGAGAAACGAAACCGGCGAGGAGGCGGAGCAGCGGGCACGGCGAGGAGGCGGAGAAACGAAACCGGCGAGGAGGCGGAGAAACGAAACTAACGAGGAAGCGGAGAAACGAAACTAACGAGGAAGCGGAGAAACGAAACCAGCGAGGAGGCAGAGAAACGAAACCGGCGAGGAGGCAGAGCAGCGGGCACGGCGAGGAGGCGGAGAAATGAAACCGGCGAGGAGGCGGAGAAACGAAACTAACGAGGAAGCGGAGAAATGAGCACGGCGAGGAGGCACGAAACTGGCGAGGAGGCGGAGCAGCGGGCACGGTGAGGAGGCGGAGAAACGAAACCGGCGAGGAGGCGGAGAAACGAAACTAACGAGGAAGCGGAGAAACGAAACTAACGAGGAAGCGGAGAAACGAAACCAGCGAGGAGGCAGAGAAACGAAACCGGCGAGGAGGCAGAGCAGCGGGCACGGCGAGGAGGCGGAGAAACGAAATAAGCGAGGAGGCGGAGCAGCGGGCACGGCGAGGAGAAGGAGAAACGAAACCGGCGAGGAGGCGGAGAAACGAAACCAGCGAGGAAGCGGAGAAATGAGCACGGCGAGGAGGCAGAGAAACGAAACTGGCGAGGAGGCGGAGCAGCGGGCACGGCGAGAAGGCGGAGAAACGAAACCGGCGATGAGACTAAGAAATGAGCACGGCGAGGAGGCGGAGAAACGAAACCAGCGAGGAGTCGGAGCAGCGGGCGCGGAGGCGGAGAAACGAAACCAGCGAGAAGGCGGAGAAACGAGCACGGCGCGGAGGCGGAGAAACGAGACCAGCGAGGAGGCGGAGAAACGGAACCAGCGAGGAGGCGGAGAAACGAGCACGGCGCGGAGGCGGAGAAACGAAACCAGCGAGGAGGCGGAGAAACGAGCACGGCGCGGAGGCGGAGAAACGAGACCAGCGAGGAGGCGGAGAAACGGAACCAGCGAGGAGGCGGAGAAACGAGCACGGCGCGGAGGCGGAGAAACGAAACCAGCGAGGAAGCGGAGAAACGAAACCAGCGAGGAGGCGGAGAAACTAAACCAGCGAGGAGGCGGAGAAGCGAAACCAGCGAGGAGGCGGAGAAACGAGCACGGCGAGGAGTTGAAGAAACAATAAAGAAGTGTCGATTGCAATATAGTTTTCGAGAAATCAATTATCAAAAAATAAATGTTCAAAAATAAAGTGGTTATAAGATTTAATTATCTTCAGCAATATTCAAGTACTATATAATCACACAAACACACACACAAATTAAACATTGCAATCTCTGTATCACCATTATTTGTCCAGGGCATTCTTTTATAATTGTAATACCTTTTTAAGTACCTCAAGAAGTAGGATCTACTTGAAGGCAAATAACCTAGAAGCTTCTTACCTCTCCCCTTAAAATTGTCCTTTGTTGGAGATTTTATCAAAACATATCAATTTTGATATTACAAAGATACTAGCGCATCCCACCAGCCGCTCAGGCGAGGTATCATAATTGTAAAGTTATTTGCATTTTAAATTCAATCTAAAACTATTATAGTGGCCATAGAGTACTACATATTGCAATAAAACAAGGGCAACTTATGGAGATCTATCAATATGGACACAAATAAATACTTATACATTCAGGATGAGGCTTTTTTCTTGTAGTATTGAGTTTATATTGATTTATCATCATTTGCAGTTCTAATTATTATACCTTTTTATTTTTATACCAAAATTTATATTAATACTAAACCCAATATCTATACAGTCGAACTTGGACAATTCGAAGCCCAAGGGACCAAAAAAAAAATTCTAATCATTCTAAAATTCAAAATAAAAACGGAAATTCTATTTAGAGGAAATTCTAGGGACCAAGATGAAATATTCAAATTAAAGACGTTTTCGAATTAAAGACTCTCTCGAATTATCCAAGTTCTACTGTATTTATAAATGCGAAATTTCATAAATGGGTTTCCTAAAAAAATCTTTCGTTCGAATGTATCAATTTTAACCAAATTTTAAACATTCATGTAAAACAAAATAGAGAATTATTTTGCGTAAAATCAAAATATGTAATTTAACTATTTGAAATTTTTATTGATTAAAATAAAAAAAAATACCACAGAATTTATAATTTATTATTTAGTTATTTTAATTTCGGTATGAAACCTAACTTTGTTAATGTTTAACATCCATTATTACCATTTCCCTTTTTAGGTTTAAGCTTTTATTTTATGTCAATTTTTAAATAAATTTTGTGTTGAATAATATTGTGTCGAATAATATGTTGTAATTTTGTGCTGTTATATTACACTAGACGAATGGCCCGGGCAACGCCCGGGTTTTACCCGAGTGCGTATATATTTTAAAAACGTTTTAATTCAAATACTATTCGTTACAATTATAAATTGGCGCCATGGATGTCACTCTTGTGAAACGTCCCGTTCCAAACTGTGTGTTTTTAAAATGTTTTAATTAAAATACTATTCGTTACAATTATAAATTGGCGCCGTGGATGTCTCTCTTGTGAAACGTCCCGTCCCAAACTGTGAGTGTCTTGAAAATATAAAAATAAAAATGTGGATTTTCATAAAGATTTCATCATGTCGATTTTTTTTTGCATTTCACCTACTAAATCGATAGAGATAATTACATTTGCAACATGAACTTAGGTATATTGACTAAATAGAAAACTGCATAGTAATAAAGATCATTTTTTAAAGGCACCATATCGTTTTTTTTTTCAATAAAATCGAAACAAAAATTAACGATAAATAACGATAATTGCCTTAAAAAGAAATTGCCTTAAAAAAAAGAAACATTCGCGGTGATTTTGTCTTGCATTCGTTTATACAATTATTATATACGAATGACCCGGGCAACGCCCGGGTTTTACCCGATTAAATGCTTTTATTCAAATACTATTCGTTATAATTATAAATTGGCGCCGTGGATGTCATTCTTGTATAATATATAAATGAGTTTTAAAAATTGTAAAAAAAAAAAAATGCATCGGCCGGGAATCGAACCCGGGCCGCCCGCGTGGCAGGCGAGCATTCTACCACTGAACCACCGATGGTTATGAAAAATCCCATCCGTGAGCTTCAGACAGACAAACAAACAGACAGAATAAGGCAAATATATAAGTAGATTTAGTGTCCTCAGCTATTTCTTTTATACTAACACAATAATAGAAATATTTGTTTTAAAAAACTTATTTAGACATTTGAATTTTATTTTTGAAAGGACTTCATCTATTTTGTGCAGTCTTACATTTGTCAAGAAATCATTGCGGAAATTACTACTCTGGTATTACCTGGAGGGTCACTCGGCTAGGAACCTATAAAATACCAAACTTCTACGAACGGGTCTAAAACAATCGCCATTTCTAAACCCCTCTTGTTAAATATTTACCCACAATATATACGTTATGACCAGGTACACATAATGATATTGAAAACAAATTATTTATTTATAACAGATTTATGGAAATATTATTCATTTATACGGGATTTTGGCATTTAATTCCAAAGAGGATCTGATAAAAACCTGAATATTTGGATTTCTTCCTTCATTGAAGTCTTGAATAATCACTGAGAATAATTCAAGTCGCTACTTCCAACAGTTTTACACACCAGCCAGATGTCTGATAATTTATAGACTTGCAATGATAGTTGAACTGAACGAGTGTTCACAATTTATGACTTTCATGTGATCTCTGGAAGCTTATTATAATAAATTATAAATATTTGAAAGGCAATTCGGAAATTAATCGATTCCTGACCACTTTGACCAACCAGAAGTCTGATAACACTGGTCAACAACATTTTTGCCCAAGAGAACCTGATGGTGTTTCTAGAGTAACTTTTCATGATGAACTCAAAAATCTAATCATAGATTTTCCATCACCCATGGTTTTTGCGTGGCACCCTTTTTTTGGTATTTGGATAAATACAGCAAAAAATGCAAAAAATATTATGTAAGCATTTTTGCATTAGCCTTATTACATTACACTGGTTTATGAAAAATTATTTTTCTTAGTCCCAAAAGAAACAGTATCTTATCTAACTACACTACTATGCGACTTGCTTTACATCAATGTATATAATTAATAAGTTACTTTAGAATATAACTCATTGTAAATAACTCAACTTGATCAACTTTCACTCTCCACGATGCTAATTATCACAGATAACTCCATTAAATCAACTTCCATCATTGCTTAACATACTGTAAATAACTACCTTGCGATTTATTCTATCTGCTTATGATGTTGCTTATTTGTTTAATGTATACGCTTATTCAATGCTATTTTTCTTAATTGTTTATTTTCTTTTTGAGATAATTCTGCTACCTATTCTACTACAATATGAATTATTGTAAAAAGTTTCACGCGCAATTATCCAGATCGGATATAGCGTGTCTTGTTTGCAACTGGTAATAAATAAATGATTCTTATCTAAATTTAGCTCTTTGTGCTGATTCCAAATATACCATTAGTTTTATTTCTATCACGGAAGAATTTTGAGATACACCTACTTGAAATTTGGAAATGTTTTTAATATATAGGCCAATATGAACGAAATATATTTATTTTATTGAAAAGTAGTGACAGTGGATTTTCTTCTATACTTTGCTTGTGGTACATCCCTCTTGAGTGTCCAGCAGTAGTCAGCAAGCATAACGGGACTCCATTTACCTTGGTACCGCTTCTCCATGCTTGATATATCTTGATGAAAGTTTCAAGAGATAAATAAATATATTGTAGTCTTAATCTAAACTTATAGTTGTCTTATTTTTTTAACCCCAGTGCGCGCAGGATATATGCATATTATATTATTTTATATAGCAGGATGTATATTTCGTGAACTCCCTGAGAACGAAAGAGCCCTCATGGATTTCGGGACGAAAGCTTCAGAAATCAGCTCATCACATACATAGGTAAAAAAAATACGGGAAGGGATGACTATAGGCTATTTTAAAAAATATATAAATCAATTATTAAAACTATATATTCAAATTATTCTACTTAGCTCATGAACAGCGCCCTCTATCAAAGATTAGATTAAATTATGCAAACAAATAGATAATGCTAATAACAAACCATTATAAAAAAAATCTTATCTAAATATATCGGTCACCCTGTCTAGTTAAATATAAAAATTATTTTAAAGAAAAATTCACAAAAAATAAATAAAAATACAAAAAATATTGACTAAAAAAATAATTTTAAAAATATAATTAATATTGTTGGATCTGGGCATCTTGGGGTCAGCTTGGGAAAGTTTCAGGGTTCCTGAAGGAGCTGGTGTTCTGTCTGAAGAACCTTCACCTGAAGCCTGTGGCTTGCCCATAGGCATGCTGGAGTCTGCCTTGGTAGTGGTGGAGTCAAGTCAAGCACTATAGGTGAGTGGCTTGACTACAGGGAAGGGGCGTCTGAGTCCACTGTAAAGATCGTGATCTACAGCCCCATCGAGGAAGGAAGGGGGAGAAAGCGCAATACAAGAGATCACAACCCTTTGGAAATGTACAATGCTGCTACAGATTGAATTTCTTCACAAGGAGAATTCAAAATATCAGATGAAAGCATCTTAGGCAGTGAAATATGGCCACCATCGTGTGGAGAACCACCGCCCTGTGCTAGACAGCGAGACCAATCAATGGCGTCGGCAATGATTAGGAGTACAGAAACAGAAACTAAAGGCTACTACAAAAATATTAAGAACAAATATCAAAGGTTACATTTAAAATCTCTCATTTCTAATGAATATAATAGCATAAACAGAATGATAGATTAACCATCACAATATCTTAGAAGAAATCAATAGATCAATTTTATAGGTTCTGGTTGTCCTAAAAATAAAAATAGACATATTCCATAACATTGTTAAATTACATTTAAATTTTAAATTTTCACTTGTAAATATCCACGCGGCGCGCGTTTGTATTTGTAAATATTTCTTGTTAGATAGAGTCAATATTTTTAAAAGCCCATTTAAGAGCGATTATCGCTTGAAAGCTAGCAATTTAAAATAAAAAGAAACTCATTGTGAGGAAATATTTTGTAATTTTAAAAACTTTTCACAATTTTATCATGAATGATTAAGAGTGGGAAGCAAGCCCAAGTTGGGATGTGGTTCTGCAAACAAGTGTTGGTGCTAATCCTGCTTCAGGAGGCTGACGAGCCTCATGTGTCCAGAGACATCAAGGAGATCAAAGGGCCGCCGATGAGCGGTTGGTTAAATCAGTCCTTTTTGGGATGAAAAGGATTGAGAAGGGGGCAGTGAGATGGTGCACCAAAGATGAAGATGTTGGGTCAGTTTTCTTCCACCAAACAAAACCCAACAAAGATGTAAACATTCATTTACATCATATAAATATATATACGCAGTGTCTCGCCGAAGTATTTGTTGCCTAGGTGGAGAACTCCCAACGATGGCTGACGATGCTCTAAAGGCCCCCCCTCCCTGACGCAGGGCCTCTCTTGGAAGGATGTACAAAGAGCACATGTACAAATAAAACTAGACACCTGAGGACACCAGTCTTCCATGCCAAAAGCTGATGCCTGGTGGGGAGGAAACACACGGGTGACATCCAGAAACATCCGTGCTGGAAGCCGCTGTACCATATGTACATACATTCCCACTCATTTTTTTTGTTAGAGGTGACCTAAGGAAAACAATTTGACATATAAACATATAAACCAATAATTTTTATATACTCGGGATATATATATATTAATTAATTTCCTAAAGGAATTAATTTGTAGGGATTAATTTGTTTTATCCAATATACAATTTTTTTTTCTCGCGCGGCAACACGGTAATTGGGGGCGTGGTCATGATGACGTGGGTGTTTGCTTTTGACTAATGAAAATGCCCATGATCACGTGGGTGTTTGCTTTCGACGAATGAAAATGCCAGCCAATAGAAATTTTGGCGTGAGGAACGAATGGAAATGAAGAGAGGCTAGGATAAAAAGGGCCCGTCTTGACTAAACAGGACACACAGAGACAGATTCGCTCAGTGACAGGAGAGATCCAGCCAGTCGGACCCGAGACGTAGAGCAGACCAGACCTTGCCGCCGCTCTCGAGAGAAGGTAAGCCCCGCGCCATTATGGTTTAGACCTTCCTATCCCCCCTTTTTTATTCTTTTTGAGTAGGAGCTAACTCATTTAGATTTTGAATGGGCCCTAAAAGGGGCATTAATTAGAGAAAAAGGGAATGTTAGGGTTCATATGTCTTGTCCCGTTAGAATGGATGGAGATCTATGTTCCCCCATCTATAGAGGAGAAATTGTAACCTTAAGTCACCCCTACCTAGATTATTATGTAAATAGTATGTCCCGCCAGTATAAAATGTCCCCAAACACCTGCCTAGTCCAAATAAATATCTGGTACATAACTTATTTAGAGAAATTTTCTTGTTCCCTCTCATACATACTCCATTCTCTTGCTTTATGATGTTACTCCCACTGTATAAATGAATGTTGTATGTTTCTTACCTATTTGAAGGGAATGTTGCTAATAATCAGGTCTCCATAAATAGTTGGCCATATACATTATCGCGAGTGTCTGTGTTTCAGTGTGTTCCATCATGTCTACCATTATATTGTTCGTTGATTTAAAATTAATAAGACCCATGTTGCCTTAAACTCATTAGGTTGTTCTCTTTATGATTTTATTGAAGACCTCTGTTTTAGATATATTACGATTATTAATGACAATAGTATAAGTCTATAGTATGTTCGTTTCTTATAGCCTATCTGTTAGATTCTGGTATAATCTTTATAAATAGAGCCCTTCACATATATCCAGATGGTAACTTACTTATTGTATTTTTGTTGAATCTTTATTATAAAAATAGGGATTAAAGGATATCCGCACGTTTAATCAGAATTTCTACCAATAAAATCTAAATCTGGTACTTCATGATATCTACTTTGAAATACTGATTTCAACTTACTGTACTCCAATAGAAATGTTAATTTGGTCTTATATTTTCTAATAATGACATGTTCATTTTTATCTGAGATCCCCCAAAGTCGTTGGATGATCCCAAGGAACGTGACACAAAAAGAGTGCGTCACGGACCCGAGTCCGTGAGTCTAAAGGGGCGGACAATAGTTGACGATCAATTCCAGCGTCTGTTTCGATGGCAGAGTCGACCATTATTTCATAGACCATTTTAATTTAATGAAGGAACGAGAATAATTCAACATTTCCCTCCTTTTCTCCCCAAGTACACGTGGGCCCTTAGTTTAATGGGGAATCTCTTTATACATCTGTCCTAAACTCACCGTTGTATCTTTATTATAAAATCGGGACTAAAGGATGCCTGCATGTTTAATCAGATTTTTTTCTACCAATAAAATTTGAACCTGGTACTCCCTGATAACTAGTTTTGAATATTGATTTCGACATATTATACTTCTATAGAAATTGTTAATTTGGTCTTATATATCCTTAGTATAATGAGGAATCTCTTTACACATCTGTTATAAATTTTCCGCACTATATCCTTTGTGTATGAACCTATCTGATCTATTGATGCTGACGTTCTTATAATGATAAAGAAGCTTCTAAGTACGGTCTCTTCAGTTCGTTTTTTATACTGGTATAAAGGTTTTTTTTTTTTTAGGTTACTTAGGTTGAAGTTGTGACCTGTATTTTAAGTGTATTTCCTTTTTATTCTTTCTATTTAGGGATCTGGTACACTCATCCATTCTATCTATTATTTGTCTGCCGGCTTCGCCTATGTACATACTGTTGCATTGATTACATTCCATCAGGTATATTATTTGACTATTGTTTGTGTAATTTGGGTTATAAATGCCCTAATATGAATCTATTTACAGTTGATCTGTAGAAATTATAGAGATCTGTTGCTATAATTTTCCTCTATGAAATAGCTCCCAGCGTCTTCAGTGGGTGGCTAAGTCGCCAGAAGGCGAATATCTTAAAAGAATGGTTGAAACAACGAGGGAGGCAAAGAAAGAGGCCGCCATTACTTCTTTCATGGAAGAAAAAGCAGGAGGGAGAATGGATGTAAGTTGAAACCCCTGAGAAGTTGAATTCCACATTCCAGGAAGAATCCGTCAACGGGCCCCCCTCCCCGCCGCAGGGCCTCTCTTGGAGGGTCCCTCCCACGCCTTGTTTAGTTGAAAGTTTTTACCTAGGGTTGAGTAGTCCTCAATCCATTCTGTATCCTATATATATATATTATTTGATACTCCTTTTCTCAAGTATAGCCTAGCTGTATAAGTCCTATATATTTGTCTATTCCTATGTCACACGCTATCCCGAGGATGGTGGTGACATTGTTGTCGAAAGGTTACACTCGTAAATTTTAATATGGGAATTGTACTAAGTCACTCCTTACATGCTCCGTTCTCGTAGGTCTAAAATCGGGGACGCGATAATGGCGCCCGCCGCGGGGCACGAATTTAGTATATATTTCATCTTAAATACTTTAGAAATATATACCTAATGAAAAGCCATACTATTTAATTATTTAATTAATTAAATTGGTGAAGTAGTCTACACCCTGAGTTAAGAGTCTATATCTAGAGTGACTTACAAAATTTCCAGTGGTATTACTTAGGAATGTCATGTTGTTGCCTTGAGATTTCCCGCTGATTTTAAGAGCTATTCATAGCGCCCTTTCAGTTTTCTAACCACACCTACTGTTATGATTTTAAATCGTTAATTTTAATTTATGCTTTCCGTTTCACTGGCATTTTTTAAGTTGAGACGACGTCTACCGCATCACTCGCCGCTGTCTTTTACGATTCACATTGTTTGTGACAAAGCCTTAATATTATCGTTGATTTCTGATATCAAAGTAAAATGTTTATGGGGATGAGTATCTTTTATACAGGTCTTCTCAAGCTTTCGGGCTTATCCGCCCTTCTACAGGAGAAACATATACAATATATCAAGAAAATATAACGCCGCCTGATCCTAAAACTATTATGGTTCTATGTACATATATATATACATATATACATTAGGATGTTTCGCATATTTTTTTCTTTTAAAGATATGTTTTTATTTGGTTAAGGTATTTACATATTCTACTATTGTTTGCTACATTCTATGAATTATCTTATAGGTTAGGAATTCTATTATTAAGTTAGATTTATGATGGTTATTGGCTATTACATATAAGTTACTTATATTACTGTTGATATTATTAGCTGGTACTAGGATATA
This sequence comes from Cordylochernes scorpioides, assembly GCA_030710605.1. Lineage (NCBI taxonomy): Eukaryota > Metazoa > Arthropoda > Arachnida > Pseudoscorpiones > Chernetidae > Cordylochernes > Cordylochernes scorpioides. The sequence goes on along the minus strand of CP092865.1, from coordinate 167,152,726 downwards.
TTGTGTTATATGTTTCGGGCAAATCTATTTTCTATTAATGCTATTGTGTTTTCTGAATAATAAAGAATCAATTATAAGCCTTCGATATTTGCTGTTTAAGTTATTGAATTGTCTTCTAGGTTCTCCTAATGCGAAAGTGTGGCCTGTTTCTTTGCAGTGTTGGAAGAATTAGAGATCTATTCTCTTGATTTATAATGTTGCGTCTTTGTTCATATATTCTATTGCTGACTCTCCTTCCTGTCTCCACCACGTAGTTGGCTTGACAGTTGTTGCATTCTATGGAATATATTGCCTTTTTTTCTGTATTGGTTAGTGGGTTTATGATATTGGGATTATTTTTTAGATGATGGATTTTAATGGTGGAGCCTATGTTAGGGGAATTACTGTAATATGTTTGGATGCCTAAGTTTCTTAAGTAGTTGGCTATTGTTATAGATGTTTGTGAGTATGGAATGTGACATATCGCCCTATAGATATTTGTGGTTTTGTTTATTGGGTTATTGATTGTTATACTTTTGTGGAATGTTTTAATATAAAGGTGGTTGGGTATCCTGCTTGCTGGACATTATTTATAATGTTCTGCGTCTCAATCATTTTTAGATCTGTAGCGAACACCATTGATTACAATTTTTTTTTCTTAAAGTATTTTATACAGTATGAGAAATGAGGCTGGATTGCCATGGTTCAATTTTAGAACGGCGATCAGTGTTTTACAGCAGTCCACTGAAATGACTTAGATTTTTTTTCATAGCTCTGATATAATTTTCTCACAGCAGAGGTGAGTTCTGATAACTATTGACGGCTACAAATTTCTTAACTTTATTTTTTTTAGCGCTTTCTATCAAGTTATGCTAGCCTGTGCATACAGATTTGGGCTAGCATCGTAAGAGATAGTTAACCGATTTTATCTTTTCTACAGCGCATAGTGGATTGGGAGAGTGACAAAAACATGAGCTCTAAGATGAAAGTAGAATTGGAGAACCAATTAGCGTACCCGTGAAGAGAGAAGTTTGATCACCATCTCTTCGTAACATTTTTTTAAAATTGAAATCAATAATGGGTAGAAATCTGGTTTTAACATTCCAATGGCAGAATCTCAAGGAATAGATATAGTAACCTATTAGCGCGAGTACTTTTAATCACTGTGGAACTATTTATTAACTTGTGACAACTACCTGGGATAATCTTTAAATATATTCAAAGAAAGGGAGATGACTGAAGCTTGTGTCTACAAGACAGCTGAGATATCCCGAGGCACGCGTGGACAGCTTTAATTTGATGACAAGGCAGCAAAAAGCCACCTGTGTTAGAGACGGGATCTATCTAATATTTGGGGTATAAGGGACAGGAGAGTTTATCGAGGCTCGATTTGATACTTATATATAATGAGGAAGTTAGCGAAATGTGGATCTCCAGTGCGAAGTAATATCACCTAAAGGCTGTGAATGAGGATTGATGAAGTCGGGACACCCGAGCAAGGATATTACATTGAATGTAATTCGGAATCTGTAGGCGTGAGGCGGTATCGTGGTTGGTTTAAGATGGCTAGATACGCGAGGAAGGGCGGCCCCCTTTGACGACGTTTTCTGCCAAGTTTGATCACTGGATGCCGATAGACCGCTTAAAGGGTGTGTTCACCACATGGAAAATGTCATTGAAGATGTGCCAGCATGACGAGAAAGAAGATCTAGGACGAGATGACGTTTCCTAAATTTGACACACACAAGGTGCTACGCCTGGACAATAGATGGGGCAGTGAAGTCCATCTAGAAAATGGCGCTAATTCCAGAACAAAATGTGTATAGATCGAGCTGAGGTGACCTCTCCATATTAGATATACTCCTGTAAATCCTTAAATGTCCACATATATTTCCACAGTGAATTATACAAGCTGCACACCTATATCTCATGAGCCAGGAATGTAATTATCAGACTTACAGTAATAAGTAATAATATGAGTTTTCTAACCCATGAACAAACAAAACTCATGGCATACAACACAGTCCTACAAATTAATTTTCCTACCAAATTCATAGTGTATCGACATAACTCAGCAGAAAAATCAGTCACAATTAAGTGTCACAAAGGGCGAAATAACTTTGCCATTTTCCCAACCCATTATGCACGTGTTACCCCATAGACAATGATCTTATAACCACATTTAATTTGGTTTCAGCATGTTGTAAGAAGAATCGAACTCATGGAAATACAGCCCTAATTACTATGCCTCATACTGTATAAATACAAGAAAGAAATCTCTAATAACAGTCTCTAAGTGACAATGGACACATACACGTGTTAAGGAATTAGGTAAATTGATAGGCTAAATTTCCGGATATTCAACAATTGTATATTCGTAATTTGTAATTTGTTAACAATGTGCCAGAGGTCTTCTAGGACCTCGACACGCCATTCGTGTAAGTCCCGGGGGAGAGAGACCACGACGGCCAATTTCCTCAGAAGGCCCCGAGCGGGGGTAATTCTGGGGAAGTCACAAGATAAGAGTTGCAGCCGCGGTAATTAAAAAATAAAGATGGTGGGCCCCCCTCCCCCTTGAGAGGTAGCGATCGGACGGTGGGAAGCTGATAGAAGAAAGTACATTCGATGTGTAATGCGTAGCTGGCGACCGCAGTATCGCCTCGATAGAACTATTTCTTTTGGCTCTTCACCACTTGGTGTTAATATAGATAATCTGTTCTAAGACCAGAGACCAATATCTGTAAATGGCGAATAATATGCACTGAGAATTTGTGTAAGCTGATTTACCTAAATTTAAGCAACTGTATTCACTAATTTATTCGCGTAGGTTTATATTAGTTTTAATATTAGGTTATATATTAAATAACAAATGTTTGTGTAAGCTAATTTACCTAGATTTCAGTGACTGTATACACTAATTTATATATATAGGTCTTTATTTGTTATAATATTGGGCTATATTAAATAACAAATGTGTATTCTCCTGTTAAGAAACAATTTTTTATTTTAAGCTTACAATTTTGTCTTTGAAGTTTGAACTTTGAAGAGTTTGCAGTTTTCCTTTTACTTTAAACTATAACGTGTGCTCTAAACTCCCAGTTCTCCTACTTTATTTTATGTTAACAATTTTGTCTTAGTGTCATAGTGAACTTTAAATAGTTTGCAGTTCTACCTTTTTATTTTTAAACCATAACGCGTGTTCTAGTGTTAAGTGACCGTTGAAAGGAGCGTTAACAACCTGTTTCGGTGTTTGTGTGTTATTTGTCTCAACCTTGTTTTTTTTTGTGAAGTGTATCGCCTCACAGCCTTGCTGTAGTGTTTGTTGCCATCTTTAAAGATCTTCACAATGTGTTTTAATATTAGTGTGTCATTTAGAGAAAATTGTCACAGCCTTATCCTTGTATAGAACACCGTTTTACACCGTTTTATTTGATGACTTGTGTGAGAGATTTTAGATATAAATTAAGAAGTTACTATTTACACATGAGCCAAATCGACCCAGCAGTTAGAACAAGAGGGAGCGGCTCAGATGTTTCCTCCTTCCACGTGACACCACTGTCGGTCGTCCCAGATAAGAGGGAATACCAGGAAACTCTGCCCTCCTGACACCGCTCCCTCCACACGAGAAAACAGCGTCCCGCTGTTTACTAGTCGGTCACATGACCTGGGGTTTCTCGTCCCCTCCTAGTGTAGAATTGCCACAACCTCCCATAGTGTAGTACATAGTTAAAGGAGTTTTCACAACCTTGTTTTAATGTTAGTGTCATTTGTCACAACCCTGTCACAACCTCATTTTTGTGTAGCACGTCGTTAAAAGGATTTCACAACCCGTTTTAGTGTTAGTATATCATCTTTAAGGAGTCTTCACAACCTGTTTTAGTGTGTGTGTCGTATTTAAAAGGTTGTCACAATCTGATTTAGTGTTTATGTGTCATTGTAGAGAGTTTCGCAACCGTGTTTTGATGTTAGTCCATCTTTAGAGAATTTTACAACCAGTTTAATGTTAGTGCGTCATTTGTCACAACCTCGTTTTAGTGTAGCTCATTGTTGAAGAGAGTCTCACAACCGTGTCTTAATGTTAGTCCACAGCTAAAAGGAGCTTTCACAACCTTGTTTCAATGTTTGTGTGTCACTAGTCACAACATTGTCACAACCTCCCATAGTGTAGTACATAGTTAAAGGAGTTTTCACAACCTTGTTTTAAATGTTAGTGTGTCATTTGTCACAACCTCGTTTTAGTGTAGCTCACTGTCGAAGAGAATTTCTAATGAGAGTGTGTAAGGCAATTACAATCTAAGAATTGATATGATAGAGCAACAAGTAACCTCTGTTGTTAAACTCCGGTACGAGCTGGGTACTGAAAACCCTATAAGACCAAAGAAAGAGTTTAGCAGAATAGCTGAGAAAGAAGAATGCAAATGATCTTATATGGGAAGTAGCGTTGGCAAAACACTTGTAGACCTATCATATGGTGGCAATGAGGTAAATGCTTGAAGTTCAGTTCGCTCCATTTGTGTGCTAGTTTTGATGATTCGTTTGTCTAGACACCAAGTGTCAAGATAAGAGGATTTTCAAACTGTGAGACACACGGTTAAGGTGTTAGGTTAGATTTCAGATTTTGATTGTTGACAATCAACATAGTTTAATTTATTTTTCTGTTTAATTATAAATAATATTTATCTATGAGTAGATAATTTATAGAGTTTGTATGAGGCATTAATTTAAGTTAATAGGGCATTAGTCCCCACTTTGTTTTAATTAGAAAATTTTTCTTTGATTTCATGATGTCCTAGAAGTTAGCTATTGTTAGGGTAAATTTAGCAATGATAATTGAGGTAATTTGGCGTTTATAGCAATTTTTAACTATAGTGTGTATGCAGTCAGTGAATGTGATGTATGAATGGAATGACTAGTGATTGTTGTCAAAGTTAAAAACTATTATATTGTTAGACAAAACTACGTATTCAGAATGGTATTAGGGAACTAATAGGTTCGATTTTCAATTTTGATTTCTTTATTTGTTAGGACCGAATGGCCTCACAGGGCTGTACAACTCTATAGTTAGGAAAGGAATTCGCTCCATTTTGTTAGGTCTCCTTCTAAGGGGGTATAATATTGATTTCTATTATTAGGGTAATCAATCACCCTATTTCATTATGTCAACTTGAATTTTAAGAGTCGTAGGCAATGACCATGTCTCGATTCTCAGACTGGGGGATTTGTGGGAGGTCACGGTCAGGCCAAAAGCCTGCAAGCCCCCTCCTCTTTAGAGGGAGCGGAGAGGTACCAGGTGAACTTTGTGCTAGGTGGGGAGATTTAGTAGCCGATGTCGTGAGCAGTGTGCTTAACGAAAAACCTCGGATAACCGATCTGACATCGTAGTTTACGACGCTTTAAGCGTGGCTGAAATGAGGGTGATCCAGTCGGGAGGTTGGAAAGGATCGGCACGTTGGGAGCTCTTTTATATATTGCGCAGCCTGGAACAAATTCCCCGATGGACGAGCTTAGAAACATGCGCTGGGTAGAGAAATCGAATTCCCTGTAACTCCTCGTCTTTAAGTCAAAGTCTAAAGGGGTTTTCTAATGAGGGTTAACAATTGAGCATGTAAGAAACAAGTTATGATTAGACGAGGCGATTCCGTCTACAGATTTTTAGGTACCAGTTAGCAAAGTGACAGATGGGCTGTCCAGATTCTTTGCGTTTTATATCGCCCCAGGCTAGCAAAAGTTAATCACCTAATTAAAGACTATCAGTCTACCATACGTTTAGTTGGAACGAATTTAAGTATAAACATCAATTAGTATGTAGAATTTTTTTTTTTTACGAGAATAGCTCGTTCTTTGTTAAGATAAACTTTAAATTAGTAGGACATCTAAATGAACTTCTGAGGCAGATTGCCAGAACAAGCCAAAATAGCGTTCCAGATTTAAGAAGGAATAAAATTTCTTTTAGGGAAGATCGATTCGGCCGTGAAATGGCCTAGAGCTATGAGCTAGTATTATTTTATTGAAGACATAGAATAAAATATTTTCAGAGAGATATTAAGAACTCGAGTTGTTGGTAAAAAGTATGGGTACACATTCTATAGATCATCTAAACAATGCATAGTAGGGGTTAACTACATGTTCAGGTAAAGAACAAAGATAGGTGAGATTCATCACGATTAGACGATTTAGAAGTAATCCGGTCTAGGGAAGTAGTTAAATACCATGATTTCCTCCATATATATATTTTCCCTGATTTAAGAGAAACGGGGAACACACCAGACAAACACTCCCAATGACGAGTTGGTAAGAACAAGTTTTAAGATATTACATGTAGATTTTAAAATACTAGTGAAATGTCCTAGACCCTCAGTGCACATCTATTCATTTTTATTATCATCATACACTCAATATTACTATATAGCATGTATCATTCCTTTATTATATTCATGTATATTTGTATATAAAAAGCACGATTCGGATAATAAATGTGTAACATTTGGGTAACAGAGTTGTTACCATCTTCTCAGATAAAATGCGCTAAACAAGTTTTGATCACAATATATATATATATATTTTTTGTCTATTTGCCATAATATTATTCTAATATCAGTGTTATTATAATGTACTCCCATATCAATGTTATTTCCTTCCCATATATCATATTTTTTTGTTTGGCATATTTATCATACAGAGGTGATATCTCCCCATTTAATGTATCATCCACCATGTTTACCCTTTCCCCTAATTACCTGCACGAATATTCATATATAGATAAGACACAGTTTGAGCCATAGACTACAATAGGATAAAGGTAGTGAGATCGAATCCAGAACAAATAATTAATATGTGTGACATTTTGGTAACAGCATTGTTACCATCTTCGGACAAATGTACCGATTGAGGATTCTAATCACAATTTATATATTCATCTGTTTACCATAGTTTATCCTATATATATATATATATATATATATATGAAACCATTCCCTTCCTACTTATAGTAAATATCCATTTTAATTTTTATTATCATTATCATCGTGACCATGTGTAGTCTTTCCTTTTGCTGTCATATATATCATATAGAGTCAATAAAGTTTTTTTTTTTTGATATGTTTTAGGAATTGTACATATCTATGTTAACACGCACAATTCCTTGGCGCCCTTAATAATTATGTTTATCTAGAAGGTACTAAGAGTTTGTTTGTATAGAATTGGTGCTTAGACTATCCCACACCTCCACCATAGGGACTGGCTGGGAACATGTGGACTCGACTCACATCTGGGCCAAGACTCCCCGGAATACAGACAGCGAAAGGATGGGCTTAGTACATTGCCCATTAAATGGTGGGGTAGAATTTCCTCCAGTAATTACATTGAGATAACATGTTCCAGGTTCATGGCCCGTGTATTCCTCCTTTGCCCGAGTGTCAGTGATTGCAAAACTGGTATCATAAAAGAATGCATTTCCCCCCCATCTCATATTTTCTCATAGACTATGAACAGATATGAATTGGGATAAACGCATTCTTTCACTCTGGTGGGGGAGGAATTGTTGGGTCAGTTTTCTTCCACCAAACAAAACCCACCAAAGATGTAAACATTCATTTACATCATATAAATATATATACGCAGTGTCTCGCCGAAGTATTTGTTGCCTAGGTGGAGAACCCCCAACGATGGCTGACGATGCTCTAAAGGCCCCCCCCTCCCTGACGCAGGGCCTCTCTTGGAAGGATGTACAAAGAGCACATGTACAAATAAAACTAGACACCTGAGGACACCAGTCTTCCATGCCAAAAGCTGATGCCTGGTGGGGAGGAAACACACGGGTGACATCCAGAAACATCCGTGCTGGAAGCCGCTGTACCATATGTACATACATTCCCACTCATTTTTTTTTTGTTAGAGGTGACCTAAGGAAAACAATTTGACATATAAACATATAAACCAATAATTTTTATATACTCGGGATATATATATATTAATTAATTTCCTAAAGGAATTAATTTGTAGGGATTAATTTGTTTTATCCAATATAAAATTTTTTTTTCTCGCGCGCCAACACGGTAATTGGGGGCGTGGTCATGATGACGTGGGTGTTTGCTTTTGACGAATGAAAATGCCCATGATCACGTGGGTGTTTGCTTTCGACGAATGAAATTGCCAGCCAATAGAAATTTTGGCGTGAGGAACGAATGGAAATGAAGAGAGGCTAGGATAAAAAGGGCCCGTCTTGACTAAACAGGACACACAGAGACAGATTCGCTCAGTGACAGGAGAGATCCAGCCAGTCGGACCCGAGACGTAGAGCAGACCAGACCTTGCCGCCGCTCTCGAGAGAAGGTAAGCCCCGCGCCATTATGGTTTAGACCTTCCTATCCCCCCCCTTTTTTATTCTTTTTGAGTAGGAGCTAACTCATTTAGATTTTGAATGGGCCCTAAAAGGGGCATTAATTAGAGAAAAAGGGAATGTTAGGGTTCATATGTCTTGTCCCGTTAGAATGGATGGAGATCTATGTTCCCCCATCTATAGAGGAGAAATTGTAACCTTAAGTCACCCCTACCTAGATTATTATGTAAATAGTATGTCCCGCCAGTATAAAATGTCCCCAAACACCTGCCTAGTCCAAATAAATATCTGGTACATAACTTATTTAGAGAAATTTTCTTGTTCCCTCTCATACATACTCCATTCTCTTGCTTTATGATGTTACTCCCACTGTATAAATGAATGTTGTATGTTTCTTACCTATTTGAAGGGAATGTTGCTAATAATCAGGTCTCCATAAATAGTTGGCCATATACATTATCGCGAGTGTCTGTGTTTCAGTGTGTTCCATCATGTCTACCATTATATTGTTCGTTGATTTAAAATTAATAAGACCCATGTTGCCTTAAACTCATTAGGTTGTTCTCTTTATGATTTTATTGAAGACCTCTGTTTTAGATATATTACGATTATTAATGACAATAGTATAAGTCTATAGTATGTTCGTTTCTTATAGCCTACCTGTTAGATTCTGGTATAATCTTTATAAATAGAGCCCTTCACATATATCCAGATGGTAACTTACTTATTGTATTTTTGTTGAATCTTTATTATAAAAATAGGGATTAAAGGATATCCGCACGTTTAATCAGAATTTCTACCAATAAAATCTGAATCTGGTACTTCATGATATCTACTTTGAAATACTGATTTCAACTTACTGTACTCCAATAGAAATGTTAATTTGGTCTTATATTTTCTAATAATGACATGTTCATTTTTATCTGAGATCCCCCAAAGTCGTTGGATGATCCCAAGGAACGTGACACAAAAAGAGTGCGTCACGGACCCGAGTCCGTGAGTCTAAAGGGGCGGACAATAGTTGACGATCAATTCCAGCGTCTGTTTTGATGGCAGAGTCGACCATTATTTCATAGACCATTTTAATTTAATGAAGGAACGAGAATAATTCAACATTTCCCTCCTTTTCTCCCCAAGTACACGTGGGCCCTTAGTTTAATGGGGAATCTCTTTATACATCTGTCCTAAACTCACCGTTGTATCTTTATTATAAAATCGGGACTAAAGGATGCCTGCATGTTTAATCAGATTTTTTTCTACCAATAAAATTTGAACCTGGTACTCCCTGATAACTAGTTTTGAAATATTGATTTCGACATATTATACTTCTATAGAAATTGTTAATTTGGTCTTATATATCCTTAGTATAATGAGGAATCTCTTTACACATCTTTTATAAATTTTCCGCACTATATCCTTTGTGTATGAACCTATCTGATCTATTGATGCTGACGTTCTTATAATGATAAAGAAGCTTCTAAGTACGGTCTCTTCAGTTCGTTGTTTATACTGGTATAAAGGTTTTTTATTTTTTTAGGTTACTTAGGTTGAAGTTGTGACCTGTATTTTAAGTGTATTTCCTTTTTATTCTTTCTATTTAGGGATCTGGTACACTCATCCATTCTATCTATTATTTGTCTGCCGGCTTCGCCTATGTACATACTGTTGCATTGATTACATTCCATCAGGTATATTATTTGACTATTGTTTGTGTAATTTGGGTTATAAATGCCCTAATATGAATCTATTTACAGTTGATCTGTAGAAATTATAGAGATCTGTTGCTATAATTTTCCTCTATGAAATAGCTCCCAGCGTCTTCAGTGGGTGGCTAAGTCGCCAGAAGGCGAATCTCTTAAAAGAATGGTTGAAACAACGAGGGAGGCAAAGAAAGAGGCCGCCATTACTTCTTTCATGGAAGAAGAAGCAGGAGGGAGAATGGATGTGTCGCGTCCCCGATTTTATACCTACGAGAACGGAGCATGTAAGGAGTGACTTAGTACAATTCCCATATTAAAATTTACGAGTGTAACCTTTCGACAACAATGTCACCACCATCCTCGGGATAGCGTGTGACATAGGAATAGACAAATATATATAGGACTTATACAGCTAGGCTATATTTGAGAAAAGGAGTATCAAATAATATATATATATAGGATACAGAATGGATTGAGGACTACTCAACCCTAAGTAAAAACTTTCAACTAAACAAGGCGTGGGAGGGACCCTCCAAGAGAGGCCCCGCGGCGGGGAGGGGGGCCCGTTGACGGATTCCTCCTGGAATGTGGAATTCAACTTCTCAGGGGTTTCAACTTACATTCATTCTCCCTCCTTCTTCTTCTTCCATGAAAGAAGTAATGGCGGCCTCTTTCTTTGCCTCCCTCGTTGTTTCAACCATTCCTTTAAGAGATTCGCCTTCTGGCGATTTAGCCACCCACTGAGGACGCTGGGAGCTATTTCATAGAGGAAAATTATAGCAACAGATCTCTATACTTTTTACAGATCAACTGTAAATAGATTCATATTAAGGCATTTATAACCCAAATTACACAAACAATAGTCAAATAATATACCTGATGGAATGCAACCAATGCAACAGTATGTACATAGGCGAAGCCGGCAGACAAATAATAGATAGAATGGATGAGTGTACCAGATCCCTAAATAGAAAGAATAAAAAGGAAATACACTTAAAATACAGGTCACAACTTCAACCTAAGTAACCTAAAAACCCTTTATACCAGTATAAACAGCGAACTGAAGAGACCGTACTTAGAAGCTTCTTTGTCATTATAAGAACGTCAGCATCAATAGATCAGATAGGTTCATACACAAAGGATATAGTGCGGAAAATTTATAACAGATGTGTAAAGAGATTCCTCCTTATACTAAGGATATATAAGACCAAATTAACAATTTCTATAGAAGTATAATATGTCGAAATCAATATTTCAAAACTAGTTATCAGGGAGTACCAGGTTCAAATTTTATTGGTAGAAAAATCTGATTAAACATGCAGGCATCCTTTAGACCCGATTTTATAATAAAGATACAACGGTGAGTTTAGGACAGATGTATAAAGAGATTCCCCATTAAACTGAGGGCCCACGTGTACTTGGGGAGAAAAGGAGGGAAATGTTGAATTATTCTCGTTCCTTCATTAAATTAAAATGGTCTATGAAATAATGGTCGACTCTGCCATCAAAACAGACGCTGGAATTGATCGTCAACTATTGTCCGCCCCTTTAGACTCACGGACTCGGGTCCGTGACGCACTATTTTTGTGTCACGTTCCTTGAGATCATCCAACGACTTTGGGGGATCTCAGATAAAATGAACATGTCATTATTAAAAAATATAAGACCAAATTAACATTTCTATTGGAGTACAGTAAGTTGAAATCAGTATTTCAAAGTAGATATCATGAAGTACCAGATTTAGATTTTATTGGTAGAAATTCTGATTAAACGTGCGGATATCCTTTAATCCCTATTTTTATAATAAAGATTCAACAAAAATGCAATAAGTAAGTTACCATCTGGATATATGTGAAGGGCTCTATTTATAAAGATTATACCAGAATCTAACAGATAGGCTATAAGAAACCAACATACTATAGACTTATACTATTGTCATTAATAATCGTAATATATCTAAAACAGAGGTCTTCAATAAAATCATAAAGAGAACAACCTAATGAGTTTAAGGCAACATGGGTCTTATTAATTTTAAATCAACGAACAATATAATGGTAGACATGATGGAACACACTGAAACACAGACACTCGCGATAATGTATATGGCCAACTATTTATGGAGACCTGATTATTAGCAACATTCCCTTCAAATAGGTAAGAAACATACAACATTCATTTATACAGTGGGAGTAACATCATAAAGCAAGAGAATGGAGTATGTATGAGAGGGAACAAGAAAATTTCTCTAAATAAGTTATGTACCAGATATTTATTTGGACTAGGCAGGTGTTTGGGGACATTTTATACTGGCGGGACATACTATTTACATAATAATCTAGGTAGGGGTGACTTAAGGTTACAATTCCTCCTCTATAGATGGGGGAACATAGATCTCCATCCATTCTAACGGGACAAGACTTATGAACCCTAACATTCCCTTTTTCTCTCATTAATGCCCCTTTTAGGGCCCATTCAAAATCTAAATGAGTTAGCTCCTACTCAAAAAGAATAAAAAAGGGGGGGATAGGAAGGTCTAAACCATAATGGCGCGGGGCTTACCTTCTCTCGAGAGCGGCGGCAAGGTCTGGTCTGCTCTACGTCTCGGGTCCGACTGGCTGGATCTCTCCTGTCACTGAGCGAATCTGTCTCTGTGTGTCCTGTTTAGTCAAGACGGGCCCTTTTTATCCTAGCCTCTCTTCATTTCCATTCGTTCCTCACGCCAAAATTTCTATTGGCTGGCATTTTCATTCGTCGAAAGCAGACACCCACGTGATCATGGGCACGCCCCCAATTACCGTGTTGCCGCGCGAGAAAAAAAAATTGTATATTGGATAAAACAAATTAATCCCTACAAATTAATTCCTTTAGGAAATTAATTAATATATATATATCCCGAGTATATAAAAATTATTGGTTTATATGTTTATATGTCAGATTGTTTTCCTTAGGTCACCTCTAACTAAAAATGAGTGGGAATGTATGTACATATGGTACAGTGGCTCCCAGTACGGATGTCTCTGGATGTCACCCATGTGTTTCCTCCCCATCAGGCACCAGCTTTCGGCATGGAAGACTGGTGTCCTCAGGTGTCTAGTTTTATTTGTACATGTGCTCTTTGTACACCCTTCCAAGAGAGGCCTTGCGTCAGGGAGGGGGGGGCCTTTAGAGCATCGTCAGCCATCGCTGGGAGTTCTCCACCTAGGCAACAAATACTTCGGCGAGACGTTGGGCGCCACTGTCGCGTTCCCTATTTTAGACCTACGAGAACGGAGCATGTAGGGAGTGACTTAGTACAATTTCCTTATTAAAATTTGCGAGCATAACCTTGCGACAACAATGTCAACACCATCCTCGGAATGTATGTTGTGCCTAAAAAAAATTTCCTTATTAAGACTGCAAGTGTAACATTTTTGACAACAACTCCCTACCACTGTCGCGTTCCCTATTTTAGACCTACGAAAACGGAGCATGTAGACAGTGACTTAGTAAAAGTCTTTTATAAAGAAATCTGTAAGTGTAACGTTTGACAACAGGGCCTCTACCACAATAGGTAAAGTGTTTGATATTGAGATAAACAATGTAGAGCTTGAGCATATAAAACTATAACTTAAAGGATGGAAATGGAATATCAGACAACATACAAGGCACAGAAGGATTTTGAGAAATGCAGCTCCAAGTAAAAAGTTTCCATGTCGGCGTGAGAAGGGCCCCTCAGGGGAGGCCCCGTTGATGGACTCTTCCTGGAATGTATGGGGGCGTCGGGAATAGCGCGGGAACTAACGGTGTCTCAGGAATGTGGGGGTCCAACGTCCATTCTCCCCCCCCCCCTGCTTCTTCCTCCATGAAAGAGAAAATGGCGGACCCTTCCTCGTTGTCTCAACTTATCCTTTTAAGAAAATCGCCTTCTAACGATTTAGCCACCTACTGAAGACGCTGGTAGCTATTTCATAGGGGAAATTATAGCAACAGATCTCTATAATTTCTACAGATCAATAGATTCACAATAAGGCGTTTATAATCCAAATTACACAGACAATAGTCAAATAATATACCTGATGGAATGCAACCAATACAACAGAATGTATATAGGCGGAACCCGACAGACAAATAATAGATAGGATGGATGGGCGCACCAGATCCAAAAAAAAAAAATAGAAATGATAGCAATTAAACGTACACTTCCCCATATCTGATAAAGTAATTCTTGTTTCAATAACCATGTTCCATAGCTAACTCTAATTTCATAAGTTAAATTATTATATAATAAGTTTCCTTAGTTTAGAAATATGTAAATAGTCAATGCTTGGCATATAACAAGATGTTAATAGTTCCTTTATGGAATTTTTTTTGTAAAGATGTAAATACATTAGATAAATATATATAGTTACCAACGTTCTACTACCATCGCGTCTCTCCAGTAGAAGGATTACCATATCCGAAAGCTAGAGCCTTGTTAGAAAGATATATATTTATATACACGACCTCGGAGTTGTATTATTGTCATAGAGATTTCGCAGAGGTTAAGATATTGGAGTTGATTTGCTATCTGGATATATACATATATGGAAGTGACCCCACTTGTAAAGATTATACTAAAGTCCAACAGGATAAACTAAGGTAAATAAACTATAGACATAATGGTGGTCCATTCTCCCAAAGGAGAAATCCAGACGCTGGAACGGGTCGGGTTCGTGTCACGTTCTTTGAGATCATACAACGACTTTGGGAGAACTCAGATAAAGATGAACATGTTATTACACACAAAAAAAAACTAAGATATCCTGAATATAGAAGACCTAATTAACACTCCTGTTGAAGTATAACAAGTGGAAATCAATATTTCAGACCAGGTATCATGAAGTACCAGATTCAGACTCCATTGGTGGAAAATCTGACCGCACATGCAGGTATACATTAATCCTAAATTTTATGGTAAAGATTCAACAAGATGCGATAAGTATGTTACCATCTGGATATATGGGGAAGGACTCTATTTTATGAAGATTACACCAAAATCTAACAAATAAAAGACAAGCAAACTATAGACTTATACTATTGACATTAATAAGTCATAATATATTTAAAACAAAGGTCTTTAATAAAATTATAAAGAGAACAACCCAATGAATTTAAGACAACATGGATCTTAATAACCCTTTTAAATCAATGAACAATACAATGATAGTCAATGATGGAACATACTGAAACACAGACATTCACTACAGTGTACATGGCCAGCAATTTATGGGAGACTTGATTATCAACAACATTCCCTTCAAATAGGTAAGGATCATACTATATCTTGTTCAAACAGCGGGGAAAGACAGATTCTTCACATGAGGATACAAGTATTATTAAAACCTAACAGATATATATACCCTCAAAACAGCCATGATAAAGTCGTATTTTGCAACTGTTGCTGTGTCAGCATGCCACAGCAAATACACAGTACACAACTCTATTACATCAGAGTTGGTAGTCCACACTAAATGGGATTTTATAATAAGGTGGGGGTATTACCATAAAACTAGGGAATGAAATTGTATAAAGAAGGAAACGAAACTCTCTGACTAAGAAAATGTATATGTAGATATTTATTGGGCAAGAATAAAAATTTCTGGGACATCTTATACTAGCGGGGCATGCTATTTACATAGTAATTAGGTAGAGGTGACTTAAGGTTACAAATTCTTCGTTGCATAATAGGAAAACATAGATCTCCATCTATTCTAACGGGATAAGGTACTAAAAATACTAACATTACTTTAAATTATCATCTAAAGTCCTTTTAGGGCCCATTCAAAATCTAAATAGATCTGTTTCTAATTGAAAACTATGAAGGGGAGTTGGGCCATGATGGCGGTGCTTACCTTCTCTCGGAACGGGCGGTAAGGTCTCGTCTCCTCCACGTCTCGGACTGTCTGGCGGAAATTACTGTCACTGAGCGGCTCTGTCTGTCTTTTTGTCAAAAACGGGCCCTTTTTATCCTAGGCTTTCTTCATTTCCATTCGTTGATCATGCCAAAGCTTTTATTGGCTGGCATTTTGATTCGTCGAGAGCAAATACCCACGTGATCAATGGGCATCTCCATTCGTCGGAAGAAAACACGCACGTCCCCCATGACCACGCCCCCCAATTTCCCGTGTTGCCGCGCGAGAAAGAAAATCGTATATTGGATAAAACAAATTAATCCCTAAAAATTAATTCCTTTAGGAATTAATTAATATATATATATATATCCCGAGTATATAAAAATTATTAATTTACATGTTTATATGACACATTGTCTTTCTTAGGTCACCTACTACCAAAAAGAGATGAGGGGAATATATGTACATATGGTACAGCAATATATGTACATATGGTACAGCGGTTCTCAGCACGGATGTCTCTGGATGTCACCCGTCGTGTCTTCCCTCTGCCACCAGGTATCTGCTTTTGGCATGGAAGTCTGGTGTCTTCAGGTGTCTGCCTTTTGTACATCCTTCCAAGAGAGGCCCTGCGTCAGGGAAGGGGGCTTTTAGAGCATCGTCGGCCATCGTTGGGAATTCTCCACCTAGGCAACAAACACTTCGGCGAGACACTGCGTATATATATGTTTATATGATGTAAATGAATGTTTACATCTTTGTTGGGTTTTGTTTAATGGAAAAACTGACCCAACACTTCCAAGAGATGTAGAGGCCACTTCTGGGGCTTCCACAAAGTCACCCACAGAATCAAGAAAAGCCGGTGGACAATCAAGCGGACTTCGAGAATTCTTCTCTGTAAAAAACCAGCCCATCTCTTCACCTCCTTTTTATTTCTATTTTTTTTTTTAAATAACATATAGTACTATAATAAATTTTCCTTTATTTTAAATAAGCAGTTACTTTGGGTTTTCTATTTTCTTAATTAATATTTTTAAATTAATATTTCGAAAGATAATTTTTTATTATAATTTTATTTTTTTTAATGTCTTTCTTATCACAGATAAAGATTTATTTTAATTTTTTTTTGTTTGGTCACCCTGGGAGGAAAAAGTTAGTGGCAAGCAAGTTTTTGGGGAGGGCTGATTAGTCAGTAATAGATAAGATAGAAGAGGGAAGCTTGTAAAAAAAATGTAGTCCTAAAAGAATTATTTTTTTTATGGAGGGGTTTCCAGCCTTCCAACAAAAGAAGCACTAAAGTTAAGTATTTCTTTTATAATGAATTTGTTCAAACAGATATATATATGTAAACCTTCCCACTCAATCGTCATTGCATATTTATTTATTTATTTTTTTTATCTTTGTGTTTTTCTTTTGGTCAAAAGAGATAAATAAATATATAATGTAAATTTAACCAGAGTTTATGTCCTTCCTTTTTTAACCCCAGTGCGTGCAGGATACACGCAAACTATATATCCTTTTTGTAGCAGGATGTGTTATTTTTTTGTGAACTCCCTGAGAAAGAAAGAGGCTCATGGATATCAGACAATAACGTCAGATATTCCACCTCGTCAATGGCGCCCAACGTGGGGCCGATCAGTTCCATCATGGCCACGAAAGGTTCACGGTAAAATAGCGCCCTGCTGCTTGAAACATGTAACATGTAAAATCCTGCCTAAAGCATAAAACTAATAGATAAATGTGTGCTAGTTGGAGGCTACCAAAAATCCAGTAAAGAATGGGAAAGTCCACGAGGCGGCCAACCACGTGGAGAACGGATCCCGCCATTTTCTTTTTAAGGTAAGATTTGATACATTTGTGGGGGTGCCTTTTTTTTTTCCTTTTTTTTTTAATATTATATAAACGAGCCATAATTTTTATTAAGCCAAATAATATGCTAGAAGGCCGCAGTTGTCCACTTACATTTTAGTTTTAAAAGTTACAGTAATGCCAAATTTATATTTAAAACTATTTGTACTAAATGTAAAAAAAAAAAACATTTTTGCATAAAAATAGAACGTCGTTTTTTTTAGCCTATTGTGTAACATCATATTATATATTTTTAAATTAATACAATTGAACATTGAAAATCATTGGGATTAGGCGTTCGACGTCATATTTTTACATATAGCAATTATAAGTAGTGGCTTAAAAATATGTACAGTCAGCACTTTCGCCTCTAAATGTACATCCTGCAGAATCTATTAAACTTGATGTATTGGTCTTTATTGCAAGCAGCTTATTTGTATCGGTCAGGTAAAGTTGGTTCTCTTCCCTTGGATCAGAAGTTAATGGACATTTTATCAGAAGGTGTTCAGGGGTTTGTTGTTAGTTTCCACAAGTACATGCAAGTGAACCAATTTTGCCAATTCTAAACAAATATGTGTCGAGGTCACCATGTGTCCAGTATAAAAAATTTTGAACGTTATAGAAGTTGGGTTATAACTTAAAACACTACATCATTTTGTAATCTATCTTTTAAATCATATATTGTCAACACCAGTAATTTTTTTAGCAAGGTACACCAGTTTAGAGTATTTGAAATCTCATTTTTTTGTGTGTTTATTAATAACAATCTTAAAAATTCCGTTATACTAGCTGGTAGATAGAAAAATTACAAGGAAAATTTTTAGCGAAAAAAAAAAATGCAAAGATCTGAGAAACCATGGGAAAGCAAATAAAGATGTCAATCAATGTCAAATTCTAGACTTCCTCCCCCGCAAGTTTGATTGACAAGTCGGCGAGACACTAAGGGCTTCAAGATAACCGCTTTTCCCGTCTACAAGGAAATTTTTTTTTAACGAAGACAGTCTAGACCAAGAATTTGGTGGGAAAGGTACGTTTTTTTTTTTTTGAAAGGCTTAGCCTTTAGACCTGGCACTATGCCTGCCACAACATTTCTTCCATTTCTTTTATTTAACTATTCATTTTAATTTAGTTTAATATTCTAATAATATGCCATATATATTTAAAAACAAAATTTTAGGACAAGATAATATATTTATGAATGCCAGT
The DNA here is from genome assembly GCA_030710605.1 of Cordylochernes scorpioides. Classification (NCBI taxonomy): domain Eukaryota; kingdom Metazoa; phylum Arthropoda; class Arachnida; order Pseudoscorpiones; family Chernetidae; genus Cordylochernes; species Cordylochernes scorpioides. The sequence continues at coordinate 167,133,785 of CP092865.1, read as the reverse complement.
ATGGCCAATTTTATGGTAAAAAGCCATCGCAACGCAATTCTCTTGTGTAAAATGTTTTATTACCATTTAGATTACAGTTATGTATAATAATTTATTTTTCTCCATTATTTATTTTAATTTACTTTAGCGTTTTTTTTTGGTTACTTTAATTTATGCGATAAATATGTTTGTTCAATATTAGTTCTAGATAAAAACGTGTTCCAAATTTTTTATTTTTACAGTGTAGATGATCTCTTAAACTGGTCTTGTATTTTTTTATCTTTTTATGCATGGGAATCTTAAACTGGTATTGTAATTTTCCTTCATTGTCAAGCATAGTAGCGAGTACGCAAAATAGTGTTTTTATGATCCAGTAGAATGTTATATTCTTATTTGTAACTCCGTGGAGGGAAATGCGTGACAGCAGTATAGCGTTTATTGACAAAAAAACCTTCTGTGTATAGATTACTAGCCTTCTTTTTTTTCCAGTCACCTTTGATTATATTTTTTGCATGTGTCACGCACATTAAAAATAGTACTGCATATAGTTTTATCTCTCCCATTTATAGGTGCATATATATTTTATTATTTAGTTATTATCATATTCAATCTAGTAGCGATTTTAGTGAAATCGTTGTTTCTTTTCTTTAGCTCCAGCCAAAGATCAAATTAATTTTATATATAACCTGTGTCCTTTGGAAATTAGTGACTCTATTTCGGAATACGAACTTAGCAGTTTACTAGATAAAGGTTATACAAATAACCTAGATAAACAGCGATAAAAACTTTGCACCTCGTGTGTGTTTACACTTGACTGGTTTTGATAAGCCTTTCCAGAAAAACCTTATCTTCAGATTGTATGGCAGCAGAAGCCAATAACAAAAGAAACTTATAGCATCATAGCAGATATAAAAACTCGTTTCAACATCGGCTTTCATAGTTTTATGAAATGTGACGTTTGGCATTGGTAACCAGTTGCAAAGACTACATTTCTGGGAGGTCGGGAATAGGCCTTGAAGACTTAGGAAGGGTGTCTTGCGTAGCCTTTGAACTGTGGATGTCGGAGCATGTAATTTTGCCTACAAATTTGTATATTAAATAGGATTTAAAGATGCTCATGAAGGTGGACGTGAGTGAAGAACGACAAAAAAACATAATATCCCGATGGACGCCACCGAGCGTAAAAAAAAAACCACGTGGCATGAACCAGTTGAAGAGTGGGTCACTGTGGTAGGATGTGGAGAGAATCATCTGAAATATATGCATCATTTTATAAAATATAGATTTAATCTATATACATCCACCTGCAGGCTGATGCACCAATTCGCTCAGAACTCCCAAGATTGATTAACCGGCATGCCAAGTTAACCTACGCAAGATGTAGTTATGCCAAGCTCGCACCTGTTCAGATGTGTCTAGGCTCGGTTCACCTCTGTCATACCACGGGAAACCACTGCGAGAGCCATGTTTTAACGAAATAAACCTTTAGTACCATAACGATATATATATTTTAGCATGCAATTCCACAATTTAGTGAGACTTCAATTGGAAAGTGTGCTGTATCAAACCAGGTCAAGTCAAAATACACATAATACCATCAAAAGTGTAAGAGAAATTAGCCTGCAATTGATAGTAAAATTTTGAACTACCGCGTAGTAAGCAAACGTAGTCCCTAGCAGAACAAATAGGTCAATCTAATATAATGATGTCTAATCTATTTTATTTAGTTAAAAGGAGGTCCAGGCTGGACTAAAGAAAAGAACAATATAGTAGACCCTGATATAAGTAAAGTAAAATGCGTGTAAAACAAACCCTTCCCATAGATAGGCACTCTAGGTAAATTAAGAAAGCTGTATAAGAAACAGTCATTTCATAAAATTTTAATATGTATTAAATGGGAAAGATAAAATTAAGCAGAATTTTCTTTTTATAGAATTTTTTTTTATGAAACTTTAAATTTTGAATTTTTTTAGTGTAGTGTGCATTTGTAAGTGTAGACTTTGTGATGTGAGCGGTGGCCATAGTCACTGACATGATGTAGTGTGAAGAGAGTGCATGTATAGAAAGCGTAAGTTAATAAAACTTTAATATGTATCAGGTGGGACAGATTTAAGCAGAATTTTTTTTCTCTTATAGAATTTTTTTTTTCATGAAACCTTAAGTTTTGAAATTCCATGTTAAAATTTTTAAATTTCTCTCTCAATGCATATTGTAAGTATAGACAATCAGTCTTGTTAATATTTGGCAATTAGGTGTATCCAATTTAGCACAAATATTCAAGTTTAGGGCAATTTTTTTATTAAGATTAGATTTGAGAGACCAAATCAAGCAGAATTTTTTTCTTTTTGTAGGATTTTTTTTTTCTCATGAAACCTTAAATTTTGAAATTTTATGTTAAAATTTTCAAACTTTCTCATGTCAAAGCATATAGTATAGACAATCAGTCTTGTTAATATTTGGCAATTAGGTGTAACCAATTTGGCACAAATATTCAAGTCTAGGGTAATTTTGTATTAAGATTAGATTTAAATAGAATAAGGTATTATTTGATCAAGAAGCTAATACTTAGTACTTCAGTATGGTGCACAGTTTACAGTAGGATCGGTGGCGCAAGCAGCTAAATAGATGTATAGGTACAGCTGGGCGACATCAAGTTTACTCCAGAGCCACACAACAACTCCAGAGAAGATGAACTGCCGAGGTCGGAGTAATGTTTGGCGGCGAGCTGTTTGTGTTCTTAGTGACGTCCAAGGTTGAGTATACGGGAGCCATCGTATGACGCTCAATAATCCCTTGAATTGAGATTAAGTAGACATAGACAATCAGAAGCCAGGTAGTTTAGAGCAGTGGTGCAGCAGAGTGTAGGTTTACACATTAGTACAGATATCGGTTGGGTATATATAGACGCCCTTTAATTCCATATTCTAGAACTATTGCGTGTTGCCTACAGTCGACAGGTAGGATAAAGTTGTTGACTAGTGGTGTAGAGTGGTTGCTGTGACTGGAGCGTGTTTGAGGAGATAAGGTCAATCAATAGGATCTTATCAGTGGAGGAAGCGCCTCCAATTGTTTGTCGCCTTCATGAGTTGAATGTTCTATTCTTTGTCGCTCTAATTAGTAAATTGTCCTATTAAATTATCTTTGCAGTGGTACTAGGTGTTGAGGCAAAGACAATTTAGGGACTTTGATATTTACAATTATTTTAAAGTTAGGTTAGCTTACAGCTGAGACTGATATCAGTCATTGAATATAAATAGTTAGTAAGAGATTGTATGAGGCATAGGTTAATTTATATTGAAGGGCATTTAGTTCCCAAGTTTTATTAAATATTTCTTTGATTTCATGATGTCCTAGAAGTTAGTTATTGTTAGGGTAAATTTAGCAATGATAATTGAGGTATTTTGGCGTTTATAGCAATTTCTAACTTTAGTCTGTTTGCATTCCGCGAATGATAGGGGGGAGGGTGTATGAAAGGATTGGAATAATGAATGAATAAAAGGGTTAAAAACTATTATATTGTTAGACCAAACTACGAATTTAGAATAGTTTTAGGGAATTTTAATAGGATCGATTTTATTTTGATTTCAAATTTGTTAGGGATATAAGCCTCTCAGGACTATGCAATTCTCAAATTAGAAAATAATCGCTCCTTTTGTTAGGCTTCCTTCGGGAATATGAGTTTTTTTTTTTTTAACTTTTGATATGTGTGAAACTTTGGTGGACTTAGCGGGTTTTCACCGGCGCACCAGATGGCTACATATAATTCAATTAAATCAATGTAGGGTTTGATGAATGTGGATGAACTTAAAAAAAAATAATTAAATATGAGTGATTGAATATTAATTAATTTATTTTTCTATTGTTTTTTGACCAAGAAAAGGTAAATTCAATCTATCAAAAGATATGTAAATTTTGTTCGTTCTATTTTTAATTTTAATTTTAGTTTTGCTTGAGTTGCATGTAAATATTCTTAAGGAAGAAAAATAAACTTCTTTTTTCTTTTATAAGTGCAGACTTCTTCTGTTTGATATAAATTTCTAGAAAATTAATTAAACATCAAAGTTAACAATGGCGACGAGACTTTCGTTCGAACCTTATGTAATGAAAGAAGAACCTTTCGAAAACTATATTCAACGATTCAAACAGTACATTTTTGTGAATGAAATTGAAGGTAAGAAGATTGTTCCTTTTTTTATTATGTCTATTGGACCAAATACTTATGGAATTCTGAAAGAATTGATCTCACCTAGAGATGTTTGTGCATTAGAATTTGAAGAAATTGTTAGTGTTCTACTTACTCATTTTACACCTAAGCTAAATATTATTTTTGAAAGATATGAGTTCAGCCAATTGATTCAGGAACATGGTGAAAAAATAGAAGAATATGTCCTTAAATTAAAAAAACAAGCTAATAAATGTAATTTTGGCTTAAATATTGAAGAACACCTAAGGGATAAATTCATTGCAGGCGTTTCTAATCAAGTTATCTTGAAAAGATTACTTCAAGAGCCTGAGCTCACTTTTAATATGGCAGTAAATATTGCTACCACAATAGAATCGGTAGATTGTAATGTGTTGAAAATGAAGTCTTATGCTGAAACTAAAGAAATAAACAAATTACATTCTAAATGCAAACATTGTGGAAAGATGAATCATCATTCGGACAGATGTTTTTTTAGAAATTCTTTCTGCTATTCTTGTAAACAATTGGGACATATATCGACTGTTTGTCATTCAAAATCTAAGAATGGATATTTTCAACCAAGAAAGAGCGAAGCATCTGCCCACGGAGAATCATTTTCGGGAAAGAATGGTGAGTCCATCAATAATATAGAATATCTGGCTAATAAATTTGAAAGTATTTTGTATGTCTTCGACATAAAATTCTTAGCAGAAATTGACACGGGTGCAGCTTTAACAACTATGTCAAAAGATCTATTTTTAAAATATTTTGAACATGTTAAATTATTTCCGTCTAAATGTTATTTAACCGATTATCAAGGAAAGGGCATTTCCTCTATTGGAGAATGTAAAGTAAAAGTAAGATATAAAAATAAAATAGGCCATTTAAACTTAATAGTAACAAATATTGAAAATAATAAATTTCTCATAGGAAAAGACTGGATAGTATATTTTGATATGGTACAAATTAATGTCCAACAAAATAATAATTTTGATACTAATTTTATTTTTAATAAATATTGTAAACTTTTCAAAGATATAGTCTTGCCAATAAAGGATATTTCCGTACACATTAATGTAAAAAATAATTTTGCACCAAAATTTTATAGATTTAGACCTGCTCCCTTTGCTATTAGAAATTTAATTGAGGAAGAACTATTATTTTTATTGAATAATGATATTATTGAAAATATAGTGGATAGCCCAATAGCTTCACCGCTAGTATGCGTCCCTAAGAAAAACGGCAAAATTAGAATTTGTGCGGACTTTAAAAGAACCTTAAATCCATTTATCGAGGATGTAAAGTATCCGATACCGAACATCGATAATGTTTTACATTCATTTTTTGGTAAAAGTATATTTAGTAAAATTGATCTTTCAAGCGCATACCATCAGATACTTCTAGACGAGGAATCTCAAAAATTGACAGTTATTTCTACCCATAAAGGCCTTTTTAAATATAAAAGGCTGCCCTTCGGTATCAAGTCCTGAGCAACTATTTTCCAAAGAACTATGGACAATATTTTTTCCGGTCTTAAAAATGTAATAATATATTTAGACGATATTCTTGTAGCATCGTCTGATGTAAATGAGCATATTTCAGATATTGAAACAGTCATGAATAAATTATCGGATTTTAATTTTTCAATTAATAAAGAAAAATCTTTGTTTTTTGTTGATGAAATCGATTATTTGGGACATAGAATAAATAAAAATGGAATCTATCCCCTTGAGGATAAACTGGACAGTATAAAAAAATGTCCTAAACCGAGTAACATTTCAGAATTGAAATCTTTCTTGGGTATGTTGTCATTCTACAGTAAATTCGTTAGAAATTTATCCATACATGCAAATCCTTTATTCTCTCTAATGAAAAGAAGTTATAATTGGAATTGGAAAAATGAACATGATCAGGCTTTCGAAAAATGTAAAAATTTGATTAGTACAAAAACTTGTTTGACGCATTATTCGCAAGATTTACCTCTTTATGTTACTTGTGATGCATCAAATTATGGTATTGGAGGATATATTTCCCATATTGTAGACGGCACTGAGAAACCAATTACTTTTGTTTCAAGAACACTAAATGACACAGAAAAGAAATATTCCCAAATAGAAAAAGAAGGATTAGCAATATTCTTTACCTTAAACAGGCTAAAACAATTCCTTTACGGAAGAAAATTTATTATTAATACAGATCACAAACCATTACTAGCCATTTTTGGCGATAAAAATAATTTACCAGCCTTAGTGGCAAATAGATTACATAGATGGTCACTCTCAATATCAAATTTTAATTTTGAAATTAAGTATACTAAGGGAAGTGAAATACCTCTTGCAGATTTTCTTTCAAGATTTCCAAATCCTGAAAAAGGGGAGAAGGAAGAGGAAATGGGAGAAATATTATTAATAGAAAATTCGATATTAGATTACGTCTGTCTTGGTATCGTACAAAACCCAAGAAGATCCAACTCTTAGAAAACTATATAAGTTAGTCAAGTACGATAGGTATGATGTTGACTCAGAGGTAGATATAAAACCTTATAATAGAATTAAAAACGAGATAACAATAGTAAGAAATTGCCTGTTTTTCGGAAATAGAATGATCATCCCCGATTCCTTAAGAGAATATGTTTTGAAAATCATCCATGAAAATCATATTGGAGTAAATAAAATGAAAACTCTGGCCAGAAGTTCTGTCTATTGGCCGGGAATGGATGAGCAAATTGAGAAACTGTCTAAAAGCTGTAGCACTTGTATGGAAAACACATCAAAGCTGCCAAAACAGGAATTTACCGAGTGGACTCCACCAAACAAAGTTTGGAAGAGAATTCATCTTGACTATTTCTATTTTGCGGGAAAAACTTTTTTGATATTGGTGGATGCGCATTCTAATTGGATAGAATGTCAAATGGTTCCAAATACATCGGCGGGATTCTGCATAGACTTTTTGAGAGAATGTTTAGCGAGATATGGTATCCCGGAGGTGGCGGTAATGGATAATGGGCCCCCGTTTAGAAGTTATGAAATAAAGACATTTTTCGAAAGAAATGGCATACATGCGATGTTCAGCCCCGCTTACCATCCGGAGAGCAACGGACTAGCGGAAGTGTCTGTAAGAGAGATAAAAAAAACTATGAAAAGAATTATTTCGGAGGAAAGGGAATTGCCCCTTGAGTTTGCTTTGATTAAGGCTTTATATGCATATAGACTGAGTCCTTTGACTAGAACGGAGAAATCCCCGGCTGGAATATTTTTAAATCGCGAGATTAGAACGAAGATTTCCATGTTGAGCAAGAAATCAGTAAGAGTGGGGAGATTGAAAAATAAAAAACAGAACAATAGCTACAAAGTAAATGATAGAGTAAGATACAGATGGATGGAAAGAGGAAAACCGAAATGGATGTTTGGGATTGTAAAGAGAATAGTGGGAAGCAACAGCTGTATGATAGAAACTGATGGAATAGAAAGGAAAGTACACACTAACTATATGAGGAGAAGTATGGAGAGAAAGGATGTTTCGTCATCTGAAGAAGGAATAAGCTACCCAAGGCCTCAGACGTCAAGTCCCCTGACTCCTGCTACAATAGTAGCAGAATCTACACCTGGACCACCGACTGAATCTACACCTTCCCGGAGATATCCACTACGAGAGAGGAGACCACCGGATAGATATGTACCTTAATGAGTATTGCTATCTTAAAAAAGGGGGAGTTGATGTGGATGAACTTAAAAAAAAATAATTAAATATGAGTGATTGAATATTAATTAATTTATTTTTCTATTGTTTTTTGACCAAGAAAAGGTAAATTCAATCTATCAAAAGATATGTAAATTTTGTTCGTTCAATTTTTAATTTTAATTTTAGTTTTGCTTGAGTTGCATGTAAATATTCTTAAGGAAGAAAAATAAACTTCTTTTTTCTTTTATAAGTGCAGACTTCTTCTGTTTGATATAAATTTCTAGAAAATTAATTAAACATCAAAGTTAACAGATAACTGGGTGGTATCTGGTTTCAAACCCCAGTAGGGGAAGTGTGCGCTATAGGTATGCTTCCTTCCATACGGATAACGTTAGTGGTAAAAGACTGAGTTAGGGTGGGTTTTGCAAGTCGGGGACTTGATCGGTTCTATGCGCTGACCCATTTGTTGGGTCTGATACCATTAATAGGGACGCGCGAGGTTTCGTAGTGTCTTCAGACGACTGACACGAGGACTCTTCGGCGAGGGTATCAATAAGTACAGAATAGGCCAGTTAATCACGCCACGGGCTTTGTGCTGGACGTGAGGTCTTTGGCATTTCGGGCTTTGTGCTGAATGTCGTATTTACTCATGATGAGTTGGATGATGTGTTCATCCTGGAGAACCAACCCAGCCCAGTCAGTCTTTATAAAGGACTCCCTACCAGACGTACTATGGTAGTACATTGAAAAATACTTTTTTTTTTAGGTATTAAACAAGTTTAGAGCTTGATCATGTTAGTTTAAATTAGTTAGTAGCAAACCCATATAGAATTGGACATGTTTCAACGAAAAAGGCATGGAACTGATAGAGATAAATTTTGACTGACAGGCACCGTGTCAAGTCGATATGAAGTCACCAGTTTTTTTTTTTCTCATTATTGGTTCTTTTATTATTATTCTTATTTTTCCAGGTTTGAATTCATTATTGGCTTTCTTATTTATTTTTTTGTTTGAATTCATTATTGGCTTTCTTATTTACTTAATTTTTGTTTGAATTCATTATTGGCCTTTTATTTATCTAATTTTGTTTGAATTCATTATTGGTTTTCTCATTTATTTAATTTTTGTTTGAATTCATTATTGGTTTTCTCATTTATTCAATTTTGTTTGAATTCATTATTGGCCTTTTATTTATTTATTTTAGTTTTGAATTCATTATTGGCTTTCTTATTTATTTTTTTGTTTGAATTCATTATTGGTTTTCTCATTTATTCAATTTTGTTTGAATTCATTATTGGCCTTTTATTTATTTATTTTAGTTTTGAATTCATTATTGGCTTTCTTATTTATTTTTGTTTGAATTCATTATTGGTTTTCTCATTTATTCAATTTTGTTTGAATTCATTATATTGGCCTTTTATTTATTTATTTTAGTTTTGGATTCATTATTGGCTCTTTTACTTTTATTTTAGTCACTAAGCATTATTTTTTTTAACTAGTAGGTATGCACCTTCCCACAAATGTGTCAAATCTTACATATAAATAGATGTATATATGTGTTTATAACCCTTGTGTTCCAGGCACCCTAAGACTCTGGATATACCTATCACAATACTATCCGTGTCACAGAGTGGAACTAAAAAAAAAACCAGTCTTGCATTCAACTGGCGAATAAATAGAATGCATGGCGCCCTTTGTTTTGATATTTTTTTTATTTTTAGACAGTGCTATTGCTCCCTCGCAAGCCAGAGCATCCATGACCTCCACCTTTGACCCCGGAGATTTGCCTTGCTCCCTCGCAAGCCAGAGCATCCATGACCTCCACTTTTGACCCCAGAGATTTGCCTTGCTCCCTCGCAAGCCAGAGCATCCATGACCTCCACTTTTGACCCCGGAGATTTGCCTTGCTCCCTCGCAAGCCAGAGCATCCATGACCTCCACTTTTGACCCCGGAGATTTGCCTTGCTCCCTCGCAAGCCAGAGCATCCATGACCTCCACGTTTGACCCCGGAGATAGTCCTGCTCCCTCGCAAGCCCAAATCCCGTGGTCTTGGCGGGGAAGGATTGTAGAGGCCACTTCTGGGGCTTCCACAAAGTCACCCACAGAATCAAGAAAAGCCGGTGGACAATCAAGCGGACTTCGAGAATTCTTCTCTGTAAAAAACCAGCCCATCTCTTCACCTCCTTTTTATTTCTAGTTTTTTTTTAAATAACATATAGTACTATAATAAATTTTCCTTTATTTTAAATAAGCAGTTATTTTGGGTTTTCTATTTTCTTAATTAATATTTTTAAATTAATATTTCGAAAGATAATTTTTTATTATAATTTTATTTTTTTTTAATGTCTTTCTTATCACAGATAAAGATTTATTTTAATTTTTTTTTGTTTGGTCACCCTGGGAGGAAAAAGTTAGTGGCAAGCAAGTTTTTGGGGAGGGCTGATTAGTCAGTAATAGATAAGATAGTAGAGGGAAGCTTGTAAAAAAATGTAGTCCTAAAAGAATTATTTTTTTTATGGAGGGGTTTCCAGCCTTCCAACAAAAGAAGCACTAAAGTTAAGTATTTCTTTTATAATGAATTTGTTCAAACAGATATATATATGTAAACTTTCCCACTCAATCGTCATTGCATATTTATTTATTTATTTTTTTTTATCTTTGTAGAAGAGATATAGCCACGTTTGAAGTGTAAAAGAGATCAAGAGGAAAGTGGTGAGTTTCTTTATTGAGCTGTACACAAGCTTTCGGACCGTCACCGTCCTTCATCAGGTGTTGACATGAATAAGAAGGAGATGCTATATTTATAAGCAACAGTTTAAAAGTATTAAAAATATTAAAAACAATCTGATGCACGCCCGCGAGAGCACATGCTAATACCAAAATAAAATATTTTCAATTTTACTCTGTATAAATATTATTTTGAGTTTGTATCTTTTATCTTTGTGTTTTTCTTTTGGTCAAAAGAGATAAATAAATATATAATGTAAATTTAACCAGAGTTTATGTCCTTCCTTTTTTAACCCCAGTGCGTGCAGGATACACGCAAACTATATATCCTTTTTGTAGCAGGATGTGTTATTTTTTTGTGAACTCCCTGAGAAAGAAAGAGGCTCATGGATATCAGACAATAGCGTCAGATATTCCACCTCGTCAGAGAGGCCTTGCGTCAGGGAGGGGGGGCCTTTAGAGCATCGTCAGCCATCGCTGGGAGTTCTCCACCTAGGCAACAAATACTTCGGCGAGACACTGCGTATATATATATTTATATGATGTAAATGAATGTTTACATCTTTGTTGGGTTTTGTTTGGTGGAAGAAAACTGACCCAACAGATGTAAGTTGAAACCCCTGAGAAGTTGAATTCCACATTCCAGGAAGAGTCCGTCAACGGGCCCCCCTCCCCGCCGCAGGGCCTCTCTTGGAGGGTCCCTCCCACGCCTTGTTTAGTTGAAAGTTTTTACTTAGGGTTGAGTAGTCCTCAATCCATTCTGTATCCTATATATATATATTATTTGATACTCCTTTTCTCAAGTATAGCCTAGCTGTATAAGTCCTATATATTTGTCTATTCCTATGTCACACGCTATCCCGAGGATGGTGGTGCCATTGTTGTCGAAAGGTTACACTCGTAAATTTTAATATGGGAATTGTACTAAGTCACTCCTTACATGCTCCGTTCTCGTAGGTCTAAAATCGGGGACGCGACAAAGAGAATAAATGGGCAAGCCAGTAAAGAAGGTATGCAGGGCCCCCCTCCACAAGGAAGTGTTGATCGAGGGCGGCAGACAGACAGTCCAGCTGGTGCCGTCGCGGTCGGCCTGAAAGGAGTTTGTGCGCCGAGAGGACATAGAGGACATCGCAGTGTCAGGGAAAAGTCAGTCTGGTGACATCGAGATCTGCGGCAAGACAGCGGCGAGTTGCCTCCAGGGCGTGTGGATGATCCTGCAAAGCGGTGCCAAGAGAGACTGACATCAGAGCGACCTACAAGGCGGTGTAGTCCAGGCTGCATGTGTATAGTGTGTAGCAGAACGTTTAACAAGAAGACATCCACGGTCCCAAGGCTTCTTCAGACGGGGAGGTTGAAGGCAGGCCCACTAGTATTCTTTCTGTTCAGTGAAATATAATAAAGCGTTAACTTTAGCTGCATCCTTTCAAACTCACGTGTGTATCTTTGTGACATACTGAGTAAACAAAGTACACAACAACGTCTGGTACTAACAATATTTTTATATTTGTATTTTGAAAATATTTGTTTGGATTCTTACATTATTTTAAACGCCAATGAGTTGGATTTGAGCATGCCTTAAAAAAAAAAAACCACAGATAAAAGGTTGAATAAAAATTTCATTTGGTTTGTTTATATTCTGTGGTATTTTAAGTTTACGCCGCTCAATTTGTACCAGAATTTCTTCTTTTAAAACACGACTAATTGAATAAAAACTTGTTAACTTTTATTTTTGTGCTTTGATGTAATTATTTCTATTTATATTTTAAATCATAAAAATATAAAAGAAATTATCAAATCCGAAAAAAATTAAATGAGAAGCTGTATTTGAAAGGTAAGTTTAAATATTTCCCAATTTAAATAAAAAGCCAGGGGGGTTTAACTAGCTAGATATAAAACACTTTTAAAAGGGCATCCTAACACTAAAATCTCAGCAAAGTTAAGGCGGATTCCTCTTTTTAACAATTTTTAATAGTCTTCTATTTTATCTCTTATAATAGAAAAGTTGGAGCGTTCCCAGTTAGCAACAAATTTGGTAAGCTGCGCTGTACGTCGCCACCGCCATACCTTGAGGCGTTTTACACGATTTTGATTAAGAGCGATATATTTTGTGTGCCCCCCTTTATATTTAAATAAATTATATAAATATAATTATAGAATTGAAATATTTCGTACTCTATATTTTTGTTTATTAATATTTTTCAATTTATATTTACCGTTTATATATAAAAATGCGTTTTTACATCTAAATAAAATTTGGGCAAATTTTAAGTCTTCATATATACTATTTTTGCTGTATGTTGTATGAATTTTTACACATTATACTTTTATTTAATAGAATATCTTTGAATTCGACAATTTTGAAATAGAAGAAAAATACAAATGGCTTCCAAAATAAAGAAAAGAAACAAAGAGTTGCGTTCTAAAAAAAAACCAGTGGCAGCATGCCCTTTTAGAAGTGTTCTATATCAAGTTTAACCTAGGCTAAAACATAATTCCAAATAATTTTAAAACCAGAAATGGTTTGAATAACAGTTTAAAAACAAAATTTAATATACACTTCAGAAGAATATGTGGAAACGGAATTGGAAGAAGAAGAAAAAAAAAAAACAGTTCGCCCAAGTTCCCCGTGTCTCATGAGCCGCAAACAAATCGACTTATAAATTCTCAAAAACTACCACTACACTGTGACAATTAATCCGCCTTCTACATAAAAACTACCACTACAGTTCTATTTTTATAATGGAATTCTTGTTAGGTATATGACTCATTCAGGGTTCACGGATATTCCCCCTGGCCGGCCGTTTTACCACCGATTTTGTGTTTGCAAATTGGCATTTTTTTATTCGCAATTTTACCGATCGCGCTATCGTATCAACATGTTTCGCGTCCGATTTTTCTGAATTAGATACTTTTGATTCATCTTCAATTGATTCAGAATACACGGAGCTTTATTCCTTTGATGGAAATAACCATATTTTAAGACAATTCTGATTTTCAAATTTCACTTTCCACATTCAAACAAGGTATTAGAGGCATTTTTTCAAATAAATATAGTATTATATTATTTGAGAAAGATGTTCTAAAATACTCTTATACCTTTTAAATATATAATTAATAATGTTTTGCCAAGGGGATTTGGCAAAATTTTTAAATAATACATAGGTTTATATATAAACATGTATGCTAATGATAAGAAGAAACTATTAACAAATGACATCTTTTGATATTCAGCATTACTGTAAAGAAATAGGTCAATTTAGGGAATTAAAACAAAGTGACCATTATTAAGTGGCTGCCTTTTCATGTTTGTATGGCTGTTTTTTAATTATACGGTCTAAAAATTTAGAAAAGTTAAAAAAAAAAGGGCCAAACCGTGGCTATAGTGAACCAAAAGCTCTGTTTCATTGGGGTTCACTATAGAGGGGTTTTACTGTATATAATTAAAATATTGAACGAACAACCCCGCTAAATTTATTGTTTTGAAATCACTTTCTGTGAGCTGAAACATGCTCAAATTTTGTTTTAAAAATTTATTAATTACAGTTTCAAGTTAATTATAACCCTAGTATTTTAAATATATTTATATTTTTTGGGAATTAAAATAGGCTTGTTATAGGGGTAGTTCACTATTTTAAAAATTTGCTAAAAGTTTGCCATAACAATGGTATTTTCAATGGAATGGATTTGAGAATTTCCATAGGGTCAATATAAGGGAAGGTTCGCTATATCCCGGGTTTGTATTAGCAGGGTTCATTGGGAAAAAGTTCTCACATACCCATGGACCCCCCTTATATAAAAACATGGTCACATTTGTCCAATGAGAAGGCGTGGGAGATCGGCTCGCTTAACAAACAATCAACATTTTTTCCTCCAAAAACTGAGAAGCTTAAAGCTGCTTATGTTTGTCAAAATAATTTGACAATGGTTCATAGATTCTCTCCTTGTGTTACTTTTCATAGTTTTTTTTTTTTCATTTTTTCTTGGGTCTTTTCTGTGTTGGTAATAACTCCTTTAGGTTCTGTCTATTTTGTTGAAGTAATTTTTTATATATTCATCATAAGCATCTATGCTGGGATCCACCAAGATATTCCCATCACCCAAAGAGGGAATGGCTTCCCTTCCAAGCAACAAGAAAAATGGAGAGTAACACATGTTTTTTTGTATTGCCGTGTTGTACACATGAGTAATAAATGAAAGCTGCTTGCTATACAAGTAGAGGGTTTGCTTCAATAAGGAAATAATTTAATCATTCAAGAATGATAAAGCACAATTAGCATTATAGATACAAGAAAATAAGACCTAATCCATATAAATTAACTAGCAGATGTACCCGGCTTCGTCCGGGTTTTACCCTAGTAAAGGTTTGTCTAACGAACATTTGTTAAAACAATTCTATATAAACTTATAAAAAAAAAAAGAAATATTTAGATAATTTGAAACTCTCGATAAAGTGAAAATTTTTCCCGGTCCCTTGAATAATACTCGATAAGTTGAAAAAAATCAATATTAATTGGTTCCCTCGGTAATTGGAAGTTAATGGAATAGTATCTTGCCTTGGAATTGTATCATTATTCTTGTCTCAAATAAATTGCCGTGTCATCCTGAATTTTGTCTTTCCTAATTTTCTACATTACAAAATCATCATTTTATCTATTCTCCCAATATATATGTTGTAGATAAATGATAAAAACAACTTTAACTTGTGCGCAATTAATAGGTAGAAAATCTTACTTTTGATAAATTATCTTCCAAGATAATAAACTTAGTGATAATGAAACTTATAGATAAAAACTTGTTATCATCGGCGCAATGGGGGCGCTGCTTGCGAGTTAAATCTACAAATCTGCAAATAACTCTAAGGATATTCAAGAAATTATTTTTCAAAAACCTTCCCGGGGATATACCTAATAATATCCCAAAATTTCACGGCGATTGGATGTATGGTTTTGAATCTATAGAGTACACACAGACAGGCATTCAATTATATATATATACTAGCGGATGTACCCGGCTTGGCCCGAGGTTTTACCCGAGTAAAGGTTTGTCTAACCAACATTTGTTAAATAATTCTCTATAAACTTATAAAAAAAAAAAGATATATTTTGATAATTTGAAACTCGTAAATTTGAATCTCTCGATAAAGTGAACATTTTTTTCCCGGTCCCTGTGTGCCATGTCATCCTGAATTTTGTCTTTCCTAATTTTCTACATTACAAAATCATCGTTTTATCTAGTGAGCATTTTTTCCCGGTCCCTTGAAAAATACTCGATAAGTTGAATAAAATCAATATTAATTGGCTCCCTCGGTAATTGGAAGTTAAAGGAATAGTATCTTCGCCTTGGAATTGTATCATTATTCTTGTCTCAAATAAATTGCCGTGTCATCCTGAGATAATCTTCTTTGATAAATAATCTTTAAGATAATAAACTTAGTGATAATAAAACTTATAGATAATAAACTTGTTTTCATCGTTGCAATGGTGGCGCTGCTTGCGCGTTAAATCTACAAATCTGCAATTAACTCTAAGGATATTCAAGATATTCAAGAAATTATTTTTCAAAAACCTTCCCGGGGATATACCTATTAATATCCCAAATTTTCACAGCGATTGGATGTATGGTTTTTGAATCTATAGAGTACACACAGACAGACATTCAATTTTATATATATACTAACGGATGTACCCGGCTTCGCCCGTGTTTTACCCGAGTAAAGGTTTGTCTAACGAATCTCTCGATAAAGTGAACATTTTTTCCCGGTCCCTTGAAAAATACTCGATAAGTTGAATAAAATCAATATTAATCGGTACCCGAGTAAAGGTCTGTCTAACGAACATTTGTTAAAACAATTCTCTATAAACTTATAAAAAGAAATAGATATATTTTGATAATTTGAAACTGATAAAGGGATCATTTTTTCCCGGTCCCTGTGTGCCGTGTCATTCTGAATTTTGTCTTTCCTAATTTTCTACATTACAAAATCATCGTTTTATCTAGTGAACATTTTTTCCCGGTCCCTTGAAAAATACTCGATAAGGTTGAATAAATTCATGGTCGTTTATGGAAGATGGACGAAGTTCCCGGAGGTCATCTCTGGGCAAGCTCCCGCGAGGCTTTTTTTCTTGTCTACTTGGCACAGCTGTGTCACCAACTCTGCCCTGATTGGTCGGTGGGTACTTGAACTGTCGGCCGGCGGCCGGACAAATCCATTCTCTCACGGGGTGGGGCAGACCTAAGCCTATCTCCGTCGCAAGGTGGCGCTGCTTGCGAGTCAAAGCTACAAATCTGCAAATAACTCTAAGGATATTAAAGATATTCAAGAAATTATTTTTCGAAAATCTTTCCCGGGATATGCCTAATAATATCCCAAAATTTCACGGCGATTGGAAGTATGGTTTTTGAATCCATAGAGAACACACACAGACATTCAATTTTATATATATAGACTAGCGGATGTACCCGGCTTCGCCCGAGGTTTTACCCGAGTAAAGGTTTGTCTAACGAATATTTGTTAAAACAAAATTCTCTATAAACTTATATATAATATATATATATATAATAAAAATATATATATATATTTTGATAATTTCAAACTCGTAAATTTGAATCTCTCGATAAAGTGAAAATTTTTTCCCGGTCCTTGTGTGCCGTGTCATCCTGAATTTTGTCTTTCCTAATTTTCTACATTACAAAATCATCGTTTTATCTAGTGAACATTTTTTCCCGGTACCTTGAAAAATACACGATAAGTTGAATAAAATCAATATTAATTGGTTCCCTCGGTAATTGGAAGTTAAAGGAATAGTATCTTCGCCTTGAATTGTATCATTATTCTTGTCTCAAATAAATTGCTGTGTCATCCTGAGATAATCTTACTTTTGATAAATAATCTTTAAGATAACAAACTTAGTGATAAGAAAACTTGTTATCATCGTCACAATGGGGGCGCTGCTTGCGAGTTAAATCTACAAATCTGCAAATAACTCTAAGGATATTCAAGATATTCATGAAATTATTTTTCAAAAACCTTCCCGGTGATATAACTAATAATATCCCAAAACGATTGGATGTATGGTTTTGAATCTATAGAGTACAGACAGACAGACATTCAATTTTATATATATAGATAGACTAGACGAATGACCCGGCTTCGCCCGGGAATTCCCCCGAGTGCAATTTCCTTCATACTGAAAGAACATTACTAATAAATAGAATTGGAGCCATAGAATAGCAACACCGAAGTAATACATAGTTCAAATAGTTGGCAGATTTTCCACCCAACCTCCGAGGTACCCGCCCCAGCGTGTTAACTCATATATAGTGGTGCATCCTCTGTAGGTCTATTACACTCTTTGGGTAAAAAGGGATAAGGATTGAAATTGCTTGAGATGAGTGACCGTGATTGACCAAGCCCAACCAGCAGCCTGTAATCTAATGTTTTCAGACCCCAGTCAAACATTTGTAGATGTTTCTCTGAAAAATAATTAAAAAAAAAACTAATATTAATATAAATCATAATAACCTGCAACTGTCCTTGAATATTCTAATTCTAGAGATTTTACCTTTCAAATATATACAAATGTATACGTATATAGGAAGAATTATGAAAATAATATACCACTCAAACAAAAAAAAAAAGGACTAAAATAGCATAAAAAAAAAATTATTCATGACAACACAGAAGAATACACAAAATTATACGGGAACTGAAATCTTTTAAAATGCAAAGGAGAATGTTTATCATCATGAATCATAGGAATCCGGGGAATAAAAACCTCTTCATTTTGAAAACAACCAGTCAAAATGGTTGCCTCTACCACATGAGGCCACAATCTTTTAACATAGAGACGGGTACCATTGCAAAGGCGGGGTGCATCAATATTTCGTCATCAAATATATACGTATATAGAAAGAATTATGAAAATAATATACCACTTAAACAACAACAACAAAAAAAAGACTAAAATAGCATAAAAAAAAAATTATTCATGACAAAACAGAAAAATACACAAAATTTGAAGTCTTATTTTCTGGAGCCAAAACATAAAGATTTCTTCCTGAGCCAACTCTAGAGCAGGCAACATACAATTGCCCATGCGAGAAACAGGGTTGCTCCAAGTCAATGCCAGCAATTTTGAGGGACTGACCTTGAGCCTTGTTAATCGACATGGCAAAAGAAACTCGAATGGGGAACTGCAATCTTTTAAAATGCAAAGGAGAATGTGTTTATCATCATGAATCAGAGGAATCCGGGGAATAAAAACCTCTTTATTTTGAAAACAACCAGTCAAAATGGTTGCCTCTACCACATGAGGCCACAATCTTTTAACACAGAGACGGGTACCATTGCAAAGGCGGGGTGCATCAATATTTCTCAATAAAATAATGGGAACACCAACTCTAAGTTCTAAGTGACTGGTGGCATCCCAGAAGGTTCTAAAGAATTTAAAAACTCTGTTGTATATTCCACGCAATCCTCAGCATCAATGGTAGAATCCACAGAAGTATATATAAAATGCTTTGCCCTGGTATTTCTTTCAAAAGCTGAGCATTTATGGCATCAACTACACAATTCCTTGGAGCCAAAATTGCCCGCTCACCTAGCCAAGGATAGTAATTCGCCCTTCCCCGGTTAAACATCTCCCCAATGCTAGGAAAAACACTCTTCTTTAGGCCAGAGAGGGAGTCACACACACACACACAACAGTGTTAACCAATTCATTTGAAAAATTAACATTACCATCCGTATCATTAAGTTGGCCACTTCCAAGTTGAAGCAAAAATTGTGAAAATAACTGAGTTAGGATCTCCTGAATTGACAGCCCGCATATTTGTTGAAAGAGTAAGTCTTTCAACAAATGACCAAAGTGGGGATGCCTTTAAGCAAGCATGCAACTCATCTGCTATTGTACCTCTAGGGATAATGGGCAATATCTGCCTGAAGTCACCGGCCAGCAACAACACTACACCTCCCATTGGTCTCTGATCCTGCCTACAATCTTTAAGTGTTAAGTCAACTGCCTCTAAAGCATGCCTGTGTGCCATAGTACATTCATCCCAGACAATAAATTTGCATTGTCTAAGAACTTCGCCCATTGCGGAATCAGCATTCAAATTACAAACTGGTACCTCATCCCTGGTCAAATCTAAGGGTAATTTGAAAGTCGAATGAAAGTTCTGCCACCATGCAACAGAGTTGCCGCAATACCAGAAGAAGCTGTAGAAAGAGCAATGTCCCCAGTACTTCGTACCTTTGTAAGAAGAAGATTGATCAGAAAAGTTTTTCCTGTGCCCCCCGGAGCATCAAGAAAGTACAATCCGCCAGCATTGGAATCAATTTTAGAAAGGATCCTTTCGTAAGCCTCCTTTTGTTCAGGGACATTGTCAAGTTTCGGTTCATTCGAAGCCACAAATTGTAGTAACCTGCTGAGATCATACGATGTTTCTCTTAAAAGTTCATGACTGGTTCGGTGAGTAACATTGCACTGTGGGGACCTCATGCCAAACTTTGTCAAATGGAAACCAGTCATTTGCAGAACTTTTTGTTCTAAAAGTATTAAAGCCTGATTTGACATTTCGTATGTCAGCTGTAAAAGACCGTCATTGGCTTGCTGTCTGGCAAGATTCAGAATATCTGCAGACATTGGTTCTTTAAATTGTGCCCAGATATCTTGAGGGTTGGTAGGGTGGCAGCAGGTAAGAATAATAGCAAAAAGTTCCCAGATTTTTAAAGGAGACTCACTTAGCACTGCTTCCTGAATACAATGATGCCATTGCTGGTCATTCTCAAGCAATCCCAAATGCAGACATGCCTCTTTATATGTTTGACAGAGCACACCATTGATTGTTCTGAGGGCTGCAAAAGAAGTCGGACCACAAACACTATGAAGCAGCATGCGAAGATAAAAACATTCCTCAAAATTTGGATGAACGGTGTAGACTCTGCCAATAGCATCAGAAGCAAAAGCAACTTGGTCAGCAATGCGAGTGCCTTGTTTTCAAGGCTGCCATGATTTAGAAGCAGACCAAATGTAGTAAACAGGAACTTCAACATAGAGAAGTATTTTTGCAAAGTTATCGCGCTGGCAAAGGGCAAAAAATTCTGTCAACGTGGTCTTAGGTGGACGGTGTGCCTCTAGTGCAGCATTAGCAGAAGTAAAATATACACGCTGCCCATTTTCCACGTGTACAGAGAGATGTTGAACCATTGGATGGCGTCTGTGTGAATAGGGAATCCCAGAATGCGCCAAACAGCTTCATTGCTACTAATATATCGACCATGTTGGTACTCTAGCACTTCATTAGACTCTGTTTGAGCACCAGTAACTGCAAAAATTGATTGGTCTGAACCCTTGTATATGTATTTGCAGATATATTTTATAGCAGAGAATGAAGCACAGGACTCCACATTGATGTGAGCATCAAATAGTGTGCATAGAAGAGGCGAATATGGCACAACATACCTATTATCAATGGTAACATTAGTCATGCGCACAACCTGAACACCATTCTCAATGGTGAAAACTCTCACTCTTTTAACAAAAGAAAAGCCACCTTGCTCAGGCCTGCGACGTCTGTACAATGGGTAGCCATCCCTATCTGTCTGCGTTTCAGCCAAGAGTAGCCGTGGATATTTCTTTTGGCATCTACCCCGTTCCATGCAGCCAGGATTAGGATACCCATGTCCACATGGCCCATGAATCATATTTTTGGTTACAGTCCGAAACAGTGAAGCATCAACCTCCTCATTGGGGATTTTAGCACAAATGATCGAATCAATCTGGTTTGGGCGAATCTTTTCTTTAAGCCACAATAAAATATGCGCATGTGGTAGCCCTCGCTTTTGCCATTCAATGGTATAACACCAACATTGGGGCTTGCCAAAAACATCACCCTTGGTGATCAAATCTATGAGCTTGGTAACTTTCAATTGAAAAATGCGAGCAACCAAGTCATGCCGAACAAATGCACCTTGGGTGGGGAATTGCATTAGTTTTGTCTCAGGCCACTCAGGATTGCATGTAAATGTAATAAAAAGGTCTGGCGACCATATTTACGGACGTAAGCCATGCAATCCTGGGCATACTCATGCATGTGCCTTGGACTGCCCACAAAGGAAGAAGGAAGAATAACTTGTCTTCCAATAAAGGCATGACCCCTGTCAGTGCGAATAGCATCTAACAGATTGATGTATTCGGTTGCACGAAGTTGAGCTTGATGCGCTGAGATGTAATGCAGCCTTTCAGATTCCACTTTGGCATAAATGTCAACCAGAATTTGATGGGTCAAATCTCCAAAAGCCAGTAACCAATTTGTTATGCCAGGATTACGGCTACGAATCATTAGCAATGAAGCATAAAAATCCATGCAAGAAATCGTCTTGTGCGCCGAAGGAACCCCATCAATCAGCTGAGGGATATGGAAATGATAACCATCTTGATCATTCCCAAAAATCAATGGGTATTGCAGGGCGTCATAAGACCTGTGAAACTTGTTAATCCTCTGCACACCACTGCCTCTTTTGGAAAGAACAATGTCACGTCTGTCACAGTTTTCCTGCACAATAACAATGGCAACCTCATTAATGGTTGGAGCATTGAATGTGCGAGGATGGTGTCCAGGCGGTGCTTTGTCAGCCTTAATGACCAACTTGTAATCAGGAGAAGGCATTTTTTCAATGGAAGCTTTGAACAAATGGACATAAGGATTATGTCGATGCAACATATCTTGCAAAATGCTAACAATTTGGGGCTTAGTGATGGGAAAGTTTCTATGGCGGGTGGCAACCTCTGCACTACTATCTCCGATGAAGAAAACCTGAAGGAATGCTGGCTGTAGTTGGCGGCTATCAGAGTTGAGTGGTGGCAAAACAGAGCCAATTCTATGATAGACCTGGCCTTGGACCTTAAACGTTGGCATGTAACCTGGCAACACAACACGACTACCACACCCAAAAGATGTCATTTGGAAAGCATTGTTATAGTGACAGACACGTTGCATGAACTCAGCGGAGTGAGGAGAAGACCCATCGAGCAGAGTTCTGGGAGCTTCTGGGGGTTCAGGTAAATCAGGAATTCTGACCTTACCTGCAGAACAGCACATTCCAGGCCGCTCACCATTGAACTTAAAGGCAGTACAATGCAGACATTGTTTATCCATATGGCCAATCTGAAGAAAAGTAAATTGTTCATAATTCAGGGCCAGATTGTAATGGAAAGCAGCATTGAGCATATCAGCCCAAGTGCTAGCTTGTTGCCTGAAATACCGCAACTGGTCAGCCTCCTGTCGTGTTTGGGACTGCTGGGGAGTCTGATGCGCGTTGAACTCTGTAGCGCAGCCGGTCACTTTGGAGACGGGCTTGAGACTGTTGGGGATTCTCTGATGCGCGTTGAACTCTGTGGCACAGCCGGTCGCTTTGGAGGCGGGCTTGAGACTGTTGGGGATTCTCCAATGTGCGGCTACTTTGGCCTCTAGCAGCTCGGGCAGCCATGCGTCGAGCTGCAGGAGTTCTTACTCCAATTGCAGATCTTTTGCGAGGCATATCAAATGGGATGATTCAATTTGAAAATATGTCCTAAAAAAACAGAAATAGCACAATCAGTACCAAAAATATTTTTGTATATATATAAAAAAAAAAAGCTTTCAAGGAAAACAGTGCAGACCCAAAACAAATCCAAAGTATCAGAATAAGTTACAGAACAAAACTGATTATCTAGTAGAAATTTTTAAGTTTGTTAATATCTCAAAACTCATTGTTCACTAACCATAACTTGGTAACTAAAACAAATTTCTCTCTCAACATTTCAGCAGAAAAAAAATAAGGCTAAAAAAACTAATGGCAAAACATGTCAAACAGGTCAATCTTTAGAATGCTCAACTATTTTTTTCCCTAGCCTAATATCTGCGTAGACAAAAAGAAAGCAGCATAATAGAACTACCACAAACAAAATATACAGAAATGGCAAGCGAATAAAATAAATGACAACAACAGACTAAATTTTAAACTATCAATGAAACATGATTTTTTTAAAAGAATAACAAAACAAAGGCCATTACAACAATTAAAAAACATAAGCCCATTGTTTATATACAGTAATAAAAGTTTGTAAATATTGTCAAATCTGCATTGTTTACTAGCCGTAACTTTGTAAAATGTAGTGCCCTATCAACATGTCTGAAAAAAATAATAATACTAAAAAAAAAACTAATGCCAAAATAGCCATGTTAATATTTTAGGCTGATAAAAACCAAAGGGTATATGGATTATAGACAAACACATGTTTTGGCTGTTAAATGAGACAGTAATTCATATTAAATTTTAACTACTGTATTTTTTGCATATTGACTATTGTTTGTTTAATTTTAAGAATTATCATATTGACTGTAAAAAAAAAAAAAAAAAACAAAGGCCAGAACAAAAATTAATAAAAAATAAGAAAGCCATTGTTTACATACAGTAACGCTAATTTTGTAAAGTTTTTTTTTTAAATTGTGTGAAATTGTTTGAACTTACCTAAACTTAGTAATATAAATTTCTCTCTCAATACTTTTGTAAAAAAAGTGACACTCGTATAAAAAGATATTTTAAAAAAAGTATGCAAGCAACTTGAAAAGAAATGCAGAACGCTCATTGGTCGCTTAATTGGCCTCGTGTTGTTACTTTCCCTCGTATTTACTCCGCGTAAGACTCGTATTTACTCCGCATAAAAAAAAGTTGTTCAAATGAAAAAAAGAAATAGCCAAAAATACTAAGCAAAATGTAGCCGAAAATTTTCCTCAGGTTTATAAAAAGCGACATGCAAAATTTGGTACCAATTGGTTCAGTAGTTTTTGAGTTTATCGCGAAACAGACAGACAGAAATTGACTTTTATATATATATAGAGATAGACTAGCGGATGTACCCGGCTTCGCCCGGGTTTTACCCGAGTAAAGGTTTGTCTAACGAACATTTGTTAAAACAATTCTCTATAAAAAAAAACTTATAAAAAATATATATATTTTGATAATTTGAAACTCGTAAATATGAATCTCTCGATAAAGTGAACATTTTTTCCCGGTCCCTGTGTTCCGTGTCATCCTGAATTTTGTCTTTCCTAATTTTCTACATTTACAAAATCATCATTTTATCTAGTGAACATTTTTTCCCAGTCCCTTGAAAAATACTCGATAATTTGAATAAAATCAATATTAATTGGTTCCCTCGGTAATTTGTAGTTAAAGGAATAGTATCTTTGCCTTGGAATTGTATCATTATTCTTGTCTCAAATAAATTGCAGTGTCATCCTGAGATAATCTTACTTTTGATAAATAATCTTTAAGATAATAAACTTAGTGATAATAAAACTTATAGATAAGAAAACTTGTTATCATCATCGCAATGGGGGCACTGCTTGCGAGTTAAATCTACAAATCTGCAAATAACTCCAAGGATATTCAAGATATTATTTTTCAAAAACCTTCCCGGGGATATACCTAATAATATCCCAAAATTTCACGGCGATTGGATGTATGGTTTTTGAATCTATAGAGTACACACAGAAAGACAGACAGACATTCATTTATATATATATAGATAGATAGTGTGCGACGTTTTGGTAAAAGCGTTGTTACCGAAACGTCGTACACTATTAATTTATTTGGATTAGGTCTAATTTTCAGTATCTTTATTCTTTCAAGTATAATTTTTCCAAAGTTTTCTCTCCTACTATCAATGTAAGATAGGTCAATAACTGTTAGGATAGGAATAACAATGGCTGTTTTCTAATCATTAGGAAGTTTATCTTTGGTTAAGCTGGTATTTTAAAGATGCTTAACAGCCAGTTTATAGCTATATGTGGTAGGTATTTTATCATATAGCTGTGAATCTAATGTTGTCAGGACCACAGATTTTCTTTCTAATTGGTTCAATGCATCTGGTAATAGGAAAGTTTATTCTATATAAAATCAACAAATCATTGTATTGGGAAAGCATCTGTTGTTTGGAGGTATCAGCTCAATATCATATAATTTTTTATTCATATGTCAAAATAATAATAACAAAAATATTTTTGTGCAGGATACTGAATTACCTTCCCCGAAGAAAAATCAACTAAGACAACACATTGTACAACATCTCTCTTCCTATCATAATTATAGCAGCAATACATGCTCAAATAACTGTTAGTATATGACTTCTTTTTTATCTCAAAATTCGATTCCCTTCAAAGCAATATTTCAAGACATTTCATATATAATTTAAAGCGGAGAACACTTAAAAATTTGAAGATATTTGTAAAATCAAAATTTTAATCTACTACTCTGGTTTAAAATAGAAAATCAGCCTATTTAAACTACATTGTTTTATAACCTTGATAAAAAGCTTTGGAAACGTGATTATTGTGACTGAAACAACAACAAAAAATAAACTTTCGCTACATTTATCCAATCACTCTTTTAAATGCGATTGTTGTGACTTCAGAACTATTTACAAACAATTTTTAATTATGGATTTATATTTGCACACTGGTGAGAAGCCTTTTAAATGTGAGCATTGTGACTTCAGGACTTCATATGAGAGAAGTCTCAAAGCACATTTACGCACTCACACTGGTGAGAAGCCTTTTAAATGTGAACATTGTGACTACAGTACTTCAGGTAAAACAAGGCTCCAAGTACATTTGCGCATTCACACTGGTGAGAAGCCTTTTAAATGTGAACATTGTGATTTCAGGACTTTATATGAGAGAAGTCTCGAAGCACATTTAAGCACTCACACTGGTGAGAAGCCTTTTAAATGTCAACATTGTGACTACAGTACTTCAGTTAAACCAAAGCACCAAGTACATTTGCGCATTCACACTGGTGAGAAGCCTTTTAAATGTGAACATTGTGATTTCAGGACTTTATATGAGAGAAATCTCAAACAACATTTAAGCGCTCACACTGGTGAGAAGCCATTTAAATGTGAACATTGTGACTTCAGGACTTTATATGAGAGAAGTCTCAAAGAGCATTTAAGCACTCACACTGGTGAGAAGCCATTTAAATGTGAACATTGTGACTACAGGACTTCATTCAAGCACAGTCTCAAATTACATTTACGCAATCACACTGGTGAGAAGCCATTTAAATGTGAACATTGTGACTACAGAGCAATAGAAAAAAAGAATCTTGTTCAACATTTAAGCACTCACACTGGTGAGAAGCCATTTAAATGTGAACATTGTGTTTTCAGGACTTCATATAAGGGAAATCTCAAAGAACATTTACGCACTCACACTGGTGAGAAGCCTTTTAAATGTGAACATTGTGACTACAGGACTATATCCAAGCAATATCTCATAGTACATGTCCGCACTCACACTGGTGAGAAGCCTTTTAAATGTGAACATTGTGACTACAGGACTTCATTCAAGCACAGTCTCAAATTACATTTACACAATCACACTGGTGAGAAGCCTTTTAAATGTGAACATTGTGACTACAGGACTATAACCAAGCAAAATCTCAAAGAACATTTACGCACTCACACTGGTGAGAAGCCTTTTAAATGTGAACATTGTGACTACAGGACTTCATTCAAGCACAGTCTAGATTTACATTTACGCAATCACACTGGTGAGAAGCCTTTTAAATGTGAATTTTGTGACTACAGAGCAATAGAAAAAAAAAATCTTATCAGACATTTACACACTCATACTGGTGAGAAGCCTTTTAAATGTGAATATTGTGACTACAGAGCAATAGAAAAAAAAAGTCTTATCAGCCATTTACACACTCATACTGGTGAGAAGCCTTTTAAATGTGAACAATGTGACTTCCGTTCTTCATATAAGGGATATCTAAAAGAACATTTACGCACTCACACTGGTGAGAAGCCTTTTAAATGTGAACATTGTGACTACAGGACTTCATTCAAGCACAGTCTCAAATTACATTTAAGCACTCATACTGGTGAGAAGCCGTTTAAATGTGAACATTGTGACTACAGGACTTCATTCAAGCGCAGTCTCAAATCACATTTAAGCACTCATACTGGTGAGAAGCCGTTTAAATGTGAACATTGTGACTACAGGACTTCTTGGAAACATAATCTGAATGCACATTTGAAAATTCATAAAAGTGAGAAGCCTTTTGAATGTTAACATTCTGACTATAGAGCGTCAAACTTAATTTTGATATATAGACAAACTGATGAAAGCCTTTTCAATGTTAACATGGTGACAGCAAAACTTAAAGGGAAACAACATTCAAAATACAGTTAAGCAATAATAAAAGTTTGAAACCTTGAATGTGAACATTTGACTTTAGAACTCAGCCAAGCAAACTTAAAATAAATATTTAAGCCCTCTCACCTTTTAGAAGACAACTTCAGAAGTCTTAATTTGATTATTCTAATTTGGAATATTCTTAATGTAAATGTTTTTGCCTAAAAACTTTGGCAAACCTAATCCAAATCCGCACTGGTACTAAAATATATAAATTGTGGCTTCAAAACCTTTTAAATACCTTCTTAATGTGTCAATACTGGTTACTTAATAAACAAGATCCTCTTTGTACACCTATTTGTACATTTAGAAATTGGTTTTCTGATGATAAATTTAAGACATGAAATATCAAATTTTCAAAAAGATAATGCAAACACTACAAGAACCTGATGCCTTTTTGTGATTAATTATATATATATATATTTCCCCATATTATAATTCTATTGTAAACTTCCCTGTAAAGGATACCAAGTTACAGAGCCTTAGTGTCTTTTAAAGAGAGGAATCATCTTTCTAAAGAGTTTACTTTTAAAAATTGTGATTTGGGCGCTGATAACTATCCTCTGTAGAGAGGTATCATCTCAGGGAAGCTCTACTGTACATCTAATTCTTTCCATTCCTCATAAATTGTACCCTTAAATAAAGGCATATAAATTTCATTTTTGTCTGTTTTTTTTTTCATACATAGTTTTAAATATGTCTTTCATTAACTACAAGGTAATAAGACAAAATGCAAATTAATTAATAGTGTGCGAGTTTTGGTAACAAGGATCACCATCATTTTAATCTTTTGTCCGATGATGGTAACTCTGCCTCCCTGCTTAATATTAATGTCTGTAGATATACAGTCAAACGTCTTTAATTCAACACCCCAAGGGATCAGAGCTTTCGATTGATTTAAAGGAAGTGTTGAATTAAGGTTAGATGATTAGCTAATCATCTAACTCACAAAAATAATATAAAAAAAAAAATTGCTTTGTAATATAAATTAATGATATTAATTGAAACCTTTGTATGTACTTTTTTGTATTTTTTTATTTTGATGATTAACTTTTAGTATCAGGGACAAAATGGCAATAATACATATTTTTGAAACATAAATAATTACAAATAAAATTTATTCTAATTGAAAAATATAGCAGTTGAAAGGGAATAAATATGGAAAATAAAAAGAAAATTTAAAAATAATATTTAAAAATAATCATGAATATCTTTTTAAAAATTCCTTTATAGATGTCTGCCTTTTCACTGAAATCCTATTCAAAATGTATTTGTTTTGTATGTGTATGTATGTGTTTATGTTTTGTGTATGTGTTTGTGTTGTGTATGTGTTTTAAATAACAAAGAGCTTTTATTATATTAAAGGCATCCACTGCTGCTGCAGGTGTTATTGATTTTGTGTTTGAATCTTTTATAATAACAAGGAAATGGAATATTGAAATAAAATGTTATAATAATAATTGTGGCTACATTTTATAAAGATTTATTTATTTAAAAATAAATGATTTGTAAATTTTAAAATAACTAAAATATTTCAATGCTGAAAATTAAAAAGAAAATAATATTATTAATTAGCGCACAAAGCCTAAATTCCTGCGTAAAAAAAAAAAACAATAACACTCGCGACATTGCTCAACGGCACTGCAAAGTGAAACAAAACCAAGAGTGAACAAACAGAAACCAAAAGTGCGCAGGCGCGATCCTATCGGCGCCCGCCGATGCCGATCGTCGCCGCCGTAATACAGTTTAGTGGTAAAGTTGTATGTAAAAAAACATTCAACTGTTGAAATTCGAATTTTTAAATGGTCGAACTGTCGTATTATCGATACTGTCGAATTACGGTTTGATATTTGATAGGCCGGAGGTCGGGACATCATAGTATGGTCGAAATTAAGGTAGAGTGTCGAATTTGCGTGTGTCGAATTAACGAGGTTATACTGTATATATAATCCGAAAAATAAATACCTATATATAGTATAACCTCGTTAATACGACACACGCCAATTCGACCATATTCTGATGTCCCGACCTCCGGCCTATCAAATAACAAACCGTAATTCGACAGTATCGATAATAAGACGCTTCCGATAGTTCGACCATTTTAAAATTAGAATTTCGACAGTTAAATGTTTTTTTTTTACATATAACTTTACTGCTAAAAAGGTATTACAGCGGCGGCATGCGGCGACGATCGGCTGGCGCCGATAGGATCGCGCCTGCACACTTTTGGTTAGTTTAAGTTTCACTTTGTAGTGCCGTTGTGCAATGTCGTGAATGAAATTGTTTTTTTTTATACGCTGGAACTTAAGCATCGTGCACTAATTGATAATAATATTATTTTATTTTTAATTTTCAGCATTGAAATATTTTAGGTATTTTTAAAATTCACAAATAATTACCTTTTAAATAAATAAATATTTATAAAATGTAGCCACAATAATTATGATAACATTTTATTTCAATATTCCATTTCCTTGTTATTATAAAAGATTTAAACACAAAATCAATAACACCTGCAGCAGCAGTGGATGCCTTTAATATAATAAAAGCTCTTTGTTATTTAAAACACATTTTAGAGGAAGAAAGACATGCATGTCTTTTAAAAATAGACCATTTGGAATACATCCTGAAAATAATTTCAGAGCAAAAACAGACATCTATAAAAGAATTTTTTTAAAGATCACGATTCTTTTCTAATAATATTTTTAAATTTTATTTTATATTCCATATATATTTTGTTTCAACTGCTCTTCTTCAAATAGAATAAAATATTATTTGTAATTATTTATGTTTCAAAAATATGTATTAATGTTATTTTGTCCCTGTAACTAAAAGTTAATCATTAAAATAAAAAAAAATAATTACAAAAAAATACACACAATGGTTTCAATTAATATCATTAATTTATTATATTACAAAGCTATTTTAAAAAAATAATATTTTAGCGAGTTAGATGATTAGCTAATCATCTAACTTTAATTCAACACTTCCTTTAATTCAACCGAAAGCTTTGATCCCTTGGGGTGTTGAATTAAAGAGTTTCGACTGTATTTCTAAAAGTTAATTTACATTCGAATTGATATATTTTAAAAAGTTAATTTATATATTCGAATTGATATACATTCAAAAAGTTAATTTATATTCGAATTTTTTTTTGATACATTTCAAAAAGTTATTGTATATATTCGAATTGATACATTGAAGAAGTTAATTTATATTCGAATTGATATACATATCAAAAAATTTCGTTTATATTCTAATGGATATACATTTCAAATATTTTATTTATATTCAAATTGATACATGTTTAAAGGTTCATTTTTCGATTTAAATAAAAAATAAGAAGCTCTTTTTAAATAAGTTTTTTTTTTTGCTTATCCCTAGTACACGTGGTACAGGCCATGATAATCATGGTGGCTAGTTAGCGACTGCTTTTTACTGTAAGTGCACCACATGTCTACACATGTGAAAGCAGTTCGACTTTGCAAATACAAATGTGCCAGAGCCCCGTTTGGTTACTTGCACTTGCTGGTGGGGTTGGACTTTGCAAGAATCGGGGGGCCATTGGAGCATTTTTTTTAACAGAAAAAAAGTGTCCAATGCGGGAATCGAACCCGGGTCGTAGTGGTCGAAAACCAAACGGTTTAACCAGCCTTCCACCGACCCCCCTTTAAATAAGTAACGTTCGAAAGTAAGAAAGAAATAAAAATTAATATATGTATATCATATAAGATTATGTATATTTTAATAAATATATTATTTTTAAATTTAAAAATGAGTAAAAAAGAATAAGAATATAGATAAATATTATAAAAAAATAATGTAGATAAAGATCATAAAGAAAAAAAAAGATATTCTATAGAATAAAAATAAAAAGATATAAAGAAGTAGAATATTAAAGTTCTAAAGAAGAAAGCAAATAAAGATTATAAAAAGAAGAATATAGAGATGTAGATTGCAAAGAAGAGAAGAATATAGAGTTAAAGTTTATAAAGGAAAGGAATATATATATAAAGATTATAAAGAGTAAGAATATTTAGATAAAGATTATATAAAGAAGAAGAATATAGATGAAGATTATGAAGAAGATAAAAGTTCCAAAATAGAGATCTAAATAAGAGTGAAAGAGGATTCCAGCCACAATAGAAGTGCTAGATGAGATTGTAAGATTGATCAATAGGCATTCCACATAGAGAAAGTGATATAGGCTTAGCAAAAATACGATGTTTCTTTTTAAGGATTTCAAGTTGTTTTGTACTCACGTATTTTGTAGTTACGAGGACATCCCTTTAGATATAAACAAATATATATATTTATTTAAGGAACGACTTGTTCCAATACAATTGTTGTAAACAAGTGAGCAAAGAATCAAACAGAAAAGTCATGAAGCGTAGAAGTAAGTGTGACGTCAGCACCGATGATGATTAAAGTCAAAGTTTGCGTAACAATTCCCTCCTTACTTTGTCTTTATTCCCATGATGCGGAGGTTCTCCAGGTGTTTCCTCATCTGGTCTCGGGATAGGTCCTTTGTGAAGATATCCACCTCCAGGTCCTGAGATGACTTGTACAGAAGGCAGATGTCTCTGGATTCATAACAGTCTCTCAAGAAGTGGTACTTTCTGTTGATATGTCTACAGCGACTGCTTTGTTTAGGGCTGGAGATCCAGTTGATCAATGACTGACTGTCTGTATAGATCGCAGTTGGTTTTTCCATGAAATTCCATTCTTCCAGCTCTCGTAACAGGTTTATTATCCACTTGATTTGACAGCAGCTTTCACAAGCAGCTATCATTTCCGCTTCCATTGTGGAGAGGGCGACGAGTGGTTGTTTACTACTTTTCCAGTCTATAGTTGCTTCGCCGAGCTTCAATACATATCCGCCGTTGGATTTTCCGTCATGGGTGGTCGACCAGCTGGCATCGGTGTAGGACTTCAGGATCCCAGTCTTCCCTCTTTCAAATTTCACTCCTAGGTCAATTGTTCCTCGTAGGTATCTCATCACTCTTTTGACTGCTGTCAAGTGCATCTGTTTTGGTTGTCTGGAGTACTGTGAAAGTTTGCTAGTGATGTAAGCGATGTTGGGTCTGGTGTTAACAGCTAGAAACATTAGCATTCCAAGGGCTTCTTGGTAAGTGTGCTGATCACAATTGTCATCTTCAATATGATTGTCCAAATTGATTTCTTTGGAACCTGGTGTTGGAACTTCCTTACAATTTTCCATTCCATATTTCTGTAATATTTGTTGTACATAGTGGCTTTGCTGTAGCGAAATTCCCTCCTTGTCTTGTATGATCTTGATTCCCAAAAAACATGCCTTTACATGTTACATCCTTTATTTCCATGTGATGTCTCAATTTATTGATGAATCTGTTTGAGGTATCTTCAGAATCTGAGACAGTGATAAAGTCATCAACATATATCCCTACATAGAAGTATTCATCTTCATTCTTCCATTTAAATAGGCAAGGATCAGATTTAAGTTTTTCCAGTCCACAGTCATGAAGCACTTGACTGAATTTCTCATACCACGATCTTCCGGATTGAGGTAGACCGTAAATACTTTTGTTGAGTTTGCAAACTTTGTTTCTGTCTTGGACAAATCCAGCAGGTTGTTCCATGAATATTGTGTTTTCAATGTTTCCATTTTGATAGGCTGCTTTCACATCAAATAGTTTAATGACTGAATCTTTTGTTGCTACCATTGACAAAATAGTCCTGAGGGTGGCATTTTTAATACAGGGCTGAAACTTTCGTTGTAATCTCTTCCTGGGATTTGGTTGTATCCCATTGCAACAAGTCTAGCTTTGTAAGTTTTGTTTTTGTTTTCTTGGTCTTTAGATATTTTGAACACCCATTTACTTTTGACAAATTTAGCGTTTACAGGTCTAGGTACCAGTTCCCATACTTGATGTGAGTACATGTTCTGTATTTCCTCAAGCATTGCGTTCTCCCAATGTTTCTTGTCTTCGCATGCGATGGCTTCTTCATAGTCTTTCGGAATGGTTTCATTCATAGTAGCCAGAACGTAGTCATCGAATCTTTTAGGTATTGTTCGAGTTCTTTGAGGTCTGTCTGATTCACTTGACTCTGTCTGTCTGTTGATCATGGTATCTGGTGCTGGCTCTTCAATATTAACATCTGATAGAACATGATTGTCCAGTTGTTCATCCTCCTGAATGAAGAAATATGTGTCAGTGTCCGTATTATTATCACTTTGTTTTTCTTCCGAGATGACATTATTGTTCTCTCTGAAGTGAATGTCTGCAGTTTCAAGAATGACTCTCGCTGTGATATCAAATACTCGATAAGCTCTTCTGCATCTTGAATAGCCCACAAATATTCCTCTCTTAGATTTAGCTTCTAGTTTGTGTCTTTGATGATTCTCGAGTTTATACAAGACTTTACAACCAAATCTCATGATGTGAGAGACGGATGGCTTTTTACCTTTCCATTTTTCCATAGGTGTAGTGTCTGGGTCATTGGTTGTGGGAGTTAGATTGTACAGATATGCAGCTGTATTCACAGCTTCTGCCCAGAAGTGAAGGGGTAATTGGGAGTCTGCCAGAAGTGTTCGGCCTTTGTCTAATAGTGTTCTGTTAGCTCTTTCAACTCTTCCATTGCTTCTTGGGTTGTACTGTATAGTTAGTTCATGTTTAATTTCTTTGGATTCTATGAAGGTTTCAAGGTTTTTATTGATAAATTCTGTTCCGTTATCTGTTCTAAGTCATTTTAGTTTAGCTCGTTTTCTCTCTTTACAATAAACTTCTTCAAAACTTCTGCTGCTGAGAGTTTATCTTTGAGAAATTTTACAAATATTCTCCTAGAAAATCCATCTACGATGGTCAAGAAAAATTTACTTCCGCCCAAGGAGTTTATTCTCATTGGACCACAGAGATCGACATAAATGGCTTCAAATGGATAGCTTTTCTGAATGCTATCTGTGTGAACATAGGGTACTTTGGTCGTTTTTCCCAATGAGCAAGCATCACATTGATCAAGGGTACCATTTATAGAGTCCAAGCCTTTTACAAGATTGTTCTTCAAAATCAGGTCTAATTTGTTGTCACTAGGATGTCCTAACCTTCTGTGCCATGCAGTCCTAGAATTGTCCTTTGAAATCAAGCAATGTTCATTTGGAACATGAGGTGCTTCAGATAAACGTGATAGGTTCAATGTGTACATGTTACTATCAAAGTTGCCTGTTCCTATTAGCTTGTTATCAGAAGAGTATATGTATGCTACTTCAGGATTCAAAAGAACAGAGTTTCCTCTTCTTACCACACTTGGAATGGACATTAGATTTCCTTTCAGGGGTGGTACATGGAGGACATTATGCAGGGTTACAGCGTTGTTAAGTTTGTCCTTACCTTGTACAGTAGCTTGGATTGATCCTGATGAGGCAGATTCGATGTGTCTCCCTTCTTCCGCCACTTGTATGGTTCTTCTCTCCTCCGTCTTGTGCTCGATCCATTCACCATGGGAAGTCATGTGGCTTGTGCATGCAGAATCAATTATCCACACGTCCTGAGTCGTCGGGCGTTCCTCCCTTGTGTTTACATGCAGTGCGTATTCTGAAGTGGAGTCTCTTCGTTGGGATGGTTCCTCCGTTCGTTCTTGGATAGCTGATCTGACCGTGTCTTTGTTTTGTTTTGGTCCTTTAGGGTAGTTCCTTGTACTGGCCATGTTATTTTTGTTTGTTGTATTCTTTTGATTTCCTTTGTTGTTAGGGTTGAACCAACAGTCTTTCTTGAAATGTCCTTTTCTTTTGCAAATGAAGCATGATTTTTCTTTGAATTGGTTGCCTGATGATCTGAAAGCATTTTCATGATTTTTGCTTCTTTCATGTCTTTTCTTCTCGAAATCCAGTAGAGCTTGTCTCAAGTCTGGTAAGGAGATTTCTCTGTTTATTGACAGTGCTGTTGTGATCGTGTCAAAGTTAGGTGTGAGTCCTTCAACAATGTATTGTACAAGTTCTCTTTCTGTTACAGTCTTTCCTAGCTGGGTGATCTCTTGTGCCAGTTTCTGTGCTCGTACAATATACATGTTAACATTTTCATTTGAGTTCAATTTTAGTCTGGCTAGATCCAACATTAGGTCTATCCTTTTATTTTCTATAGATCCTTTAAAACCTTTTCTTTATGTCGTACCAAATTCTTTTGGCCCTTTTATCGCCTCGAAAGATGATTGTTAAGTCATCCGAAAGTGACAATATTATTAGGCTGTATGCTTCCCGATTCTTTTTCTTCCAAATATCATATTCTAGTTTATTTTTGTAAAGTCTGGCTCGTCATTAACAATTACGTCCTCGAAGAGATCTTTTGAATCTAGAATTGCTTCCATTTTCATGGACCACGTTGTATAGTTGTTTTCTGTTAACTGTTCGATTTTTGCTAAGTTATGTGTATCCATTTTCATTCAACTTTTTCTTTCTAAATTGGCGGTTAGTCCAATTATTTAATTTATTTTTTATTTAAATGGATCAATTGGCGGTTAGTCCAATTATTTAATTTCTTTTTGATTTAAATGGAACAATTGGCGGTTAGTCCAATTCACGCGCCCAACCAACCCTCTGTTACCAAATTGATATAGGCTTAGCAAAAATACGATGTCTCTTTTTAAGGATTTCAAGTTGTTTTGTACTCACGTATTTTGTAGTTACGAGGACATCCCTTTAGATATAAACAAATATATATTTATTTAAGGAACGACTTGTTCCAATACAATTGTTGTAAACAAGCGAGCAAAGAATCAAACAGAAAAGTCATGAAGCGTAGAAGTAAGTGTGACGTCAGCACCGATGATGATTAAAGTCAAAGTTTGCGTAACAGAAAGCCTAAATAGGATTGATCAATTGGCATTCCAGATAGAGAAAGCCTGAAAAGGGTTGATCAATTGACATTCCAATCAGAGAAAGCCTGAATAGGATTGATCAATTGGCATTCCACATAGAGAAAGCCTGAATAGGATTGATCAATTGGCATTCCACATAGAGAAGGCCTAAATAGGATTGATCAATTGGGATTCCACATAGAGAAAGCCTAAATAGGATTGATCAATTGACATTCCACATAGAGAAAGCCTGAAAAGGGTTGATCAATTGACATTCCACTTAGAGAAAGCCTGAATAGGATTGATCAATTGGCATTCCACATAGAGAAAGCCTGAATAGGATAGATCAATTGGCATTCCACATAGAGAAGGCCTAAATAGGATTGATCAATTGGGATTCCACATAGAGAAAGCCTAAATAGGATTGATCAATTGGCATTCCACATAGAGAAGGCCTGAATAGGATTGATCAATTGGCATTCTGCATAGAGAAAGCCTAAATAGGATTGATCAATTGGCATTCCGCATAGAGAAAGCCTAAATAGGATTGATCAATTGGCATTCCACATAGAGAAAGCCTAAATAGGATTGATCAATTGGCATTCCAGATAGAGAAAGCCTGAAAAGGGTTGATCAATTGACATTCCACTTAGAGAAAGCCTGAATAGGATTGATCAATTGGCATTCCACATAGAAAAAGCCTGAATAGGATTGATCAATTGGCATTCGACATAGAGAAGGCCTAAATAGGATTGATCAAATGGCATTCCAGATAGAGAAAGCCTGAAAAGGGTTGATCAATTGACATTCCACTTAGAGAAAGCCTGAATAGGATTGATCAATTGGCATTCCACATAGAGAAGGCCTAAATAGGATTGATCAATTGGGATTCCACATAGAGAAAGCCTAAATAGGATTGATCAATTGGCATTCCACATAGAGAAGGCCTAAATAGGATTGATCAATTGGCATTCCACATAGAGAAGGCCTTAATAGGATTGATCAATTGGCATTCCACATAGAGAAGGCCTAAAAAGGATTGATCAATTGGCATTCCACATAGAGAAAGCCTAAATAGGATTGATCAATTGGCATTCCACATAGAGAAGGCCTAAATAGGATTGATCAATTGGCATTCCACTTAGAGAAGGTCTAAATAGAATTGATCAATTGGCATTCCACTTAGAGAAAGCCTGAATAGGATTGATCAATTGACATTCCACTTAGAGACCATCCTGTGGTGAAGAGGAACCATTATAAAAAGTATAAGTGTCAAATTGAAAGAAAAGGATAAGGGGAGAATGGGTAAATGTATCTCTGCCCAAGATCCTCGATCGCATATAGTTGAAGGTCATGAATACAGAAGAAATAGAAGAGACATTAGAACTTTACCACCAGGCTTAAACCTTAATGAAGAGTACACGGACCAAAACCCACAGGGTGAAGATTTTGAGCCAAATGAAAATAAAGTAGATCCGATCTGTGAATCCTCCACTTCAATGGAAACACCCCGTTCCACCGACTCAGGCCCACGGAGGACAAGATCTGGTCGACCAATCCGAACACCATCAAGATACAGCGACTATGTTCTGGACACTTAAGTCATTATTTACTTTCT
Organism: Cordylochernes scorpioides; assembly: GCA_030710605.1. Classification (NCBI taxonomy): domain Eukaryota; kingdom Metazoa; phylum Arthropoda; class Arachnida; order Pseudoscorpiones; family Chernetidae; genus Cordylochernes; species Cordylochernes scorpioides. Next base: position 167,095,520 of record CP092865.1, on the reverse strand, counting down.
TATATCTCTTTTATACACACATTAGTCATATAGCTATTATCTCATATTCACTATCTTTTTGTTAAAAAAAAATAGGGAGATGTTTGGGACTAAATATATATATATCCTATTAATCTGTGAATAAATATATCATCATTATAAATAACAATAATAAGAAGTAGAATGTAAACAACGTGGTGATGTAAAAAGATCAGTATAAAGTTTAAAAAACAATTTATACAAATCTTATTCTTAATTATAAACAACTAGCGGATGTTTGTCTAACGAACATTTGTTAAAACAATTCTCTATAAACTTATTTAAAAAAAAAGATATATTTTGATAATTTGAAACTCGTAAATTTGAATCTCTCGATAAAGTGAACATTTTTTCCCGGTCCCTTGAAAAATACTCGATAAGTTAAATAAAATCAATATTAATTGGTTCTCTCGGTAATTGGAAGTTAAAGGAATAGTATCTTGCCTTGGAATTGTATCATTATTCTTGTCTCAAATAAATTGCCGTGTCATCCTGATTTTTGTATTTCCTAATTTTCTACATTACAAAATCATCATTTTATCTAATGAACATTTTTTCCCGGTCCCTTGAAAAATACTCGATAAGTTGAATAAAATCAATATTAATTGGTTCCCTCGGCAATGGGAAGTTAAAGGATTAGTATCTTGCATTGGAATTGTATCATTATTCTTGTCTCAAATAAATTGCCGTGTCATCCTGAATTTTGTCTTTCCTAATTTTCTACATTACAAAATCATCATTTTATCTATTCTCCCAATATATATGTTGTAGATAAATGATAAAACTAACTTTGACTTGTGCGCAATTAATAGGTAGAAAATCTTACTTTTGATAAATAATCTTTAAGATAATAAAATTATTTTAAAAAATAATAGATATATTTTAATAATTTGAAACTCGTAAATTTGAATCTCTCGATAAAGTGAACATTTTTTCACGGTCCCTTGAAAAATACTCGATAATTTGAATAAAATCAATATTAATTATCATTATTCTTGTCTCAAATAAATCGCCGTGTCATCCTGAATTTTGTCTTTCCTAATTTTCTACATTACAAAATATCATTTTATCTATTCTCCCAATATATATGTTGTAGATAAATGATAAAACTTTGACTTGTGCGCAATTAATAGGTAGAAAATCTTACTTTTGATAAATAATCACCATCATTTAGTTAAATCTACAAATCTGCAAATAACTCTAAGGATATTCAAGATATTCAAGAAATTATTTTTCAAAAACCTTCCCGGGGATATACCTAATAATATCCCAAAATTTCACGGCGATTGGATGTATGGTTTTTGAATCTATAGAGTACAGACAGACATTCAATTTTATATATATCCCTATATATATAAAAGTCAGTGTATGTATGTATGTATGTATGTATGTGGGTATCTATGTCGGCTATACACGTCCACAATACGTAACTAATCTGACTGAAATTTTAACAGTATATAGAGTAGAATCTGGAAAAAACTTATAGTGAAAATATCAGGTCTCTATCCCGAATATTCTTCGAGTTATTTGCAAATTGCGTTGCAAATTTGCCTTTTCGCTCGCAAGCAGCGTCTCTAGCGGTGAAGATGGGAGGTAATAACAGCTGACCTAATGTACATGTAAAACGTGTTTTGACAGGACATAGAGAAAAATCTGGAAAAGATATTTATCGGATTTTTAGCCAATAAAAAAAAAAATTAACAGGATTAGATGTTTTTTTTTTAGTCAGAAAATGATGATGACAATATTGCTGTATCATGTTTGATTATCAGATACAAAATTATATCGGGAAAAAATCCAAAAAGCTGAGATCACGGGTGAAGCCAGTTCATTTTTAGTGTGCAGGAACAAAATTCTAACAGAAAAACATTCATTCGAGCAGAAGACACAAAGCCAGATCATCTCTTTATAAAAATATCGCTTCTCTGACACAAAGTTTGGAGCGGGACGTTTCACAAGAGCGACATCCATGGCGCCAATTTATAATTGTAACGAATAGTATTTGAATAAAAACATTTAATCGAGTAAAGCCTGGGCGTTGCCCGGGTCATTTGGCTAGTATATAGATATAAACTAGTAAATTAAATTTTATTGCCCTCTATTGTTAAATTTTACACAAGTAAATTTACTGGCAATGCGTTTCTTTTTTAAATCTCTACAGACCTTACTGCAATGATATGATTTAATGAATGAGAGGGCTTGGCTCATCAGTAGTGAACCCTCTCAGCGGTTTCGCCAAATTAATCTCTAGACCGCTCTACTATTGTATTGGACTGGTTTTGTTATATACCCTGCATTTTCTATGGAAGGCAGCTAAATGGTGTTTAGTGAACTATGGACATAAGCTTATAGGTCTGTAGAGGTACATACATATAAATTTCAAGGTATTGCATCGAGCAAAGCTCTTCCGCGCAAAACATGTTTTCATAACCATTATATATTAGTAAATTAAATTTTATTGCCCTCTATCGTTAAATTTTACACAAGTAAATTTACTGGCAATGCGTTTCTTTTTTAAATCTCTACAGACCTTACTGCAATGATATGATTTAATGAATGAGAGGGCTTGGCTCATCAGTAGTGAACCCTCTCAGCGGTTTCGCCAAATTAATCTCTAGACCGCTCTACTATTGTATTGGACTGGTTTTGTTATATACCCTGCATTTTCTATGGAAGGCAGCTAAATGGTGTTTAGTGAACTATGGACATAAGCTTATAGGTCTGTAGAGGTACATACATATAAATTTCAAGGTATTGCATCGAGCAAAGCTCTTCCGCGCAAAACATGTTTTCATAACCATTATATATTAGTAAATTAAATTTTATTGCCCTCTATCGTTAAATTTTACACAAGTAAATTTACTGGCAATGCGTTTCTTTTTTAAATCTCTACAGACCTTACTGCAATGATATGATTTAATGAATGAGAGGGCTTGGCTCATCAGTAGTGAACCCTCTCAGCGGTTTCGCCAAATTAATCTCTAGACCGCTCTACTATTGTATTGGACTGGTTTTGTTATATACCCTGCCTTTGCTCGATGCAATACCTTGAAATTTATATGTATGTACCTCTACAGACCTATAAGCTTATGTCCATAGTTCACTAAACACCATTTAGCTGCCTTCCATAGAAAATGCAGGGTATATAACAAAACCAGTCCAATACAATAGTAGAGCGGTCTAGAGATTAATTTGGCGAAACCGCTGAGAGGGTTCACTACTGATGAGCCAAGCCCTCTCATTCATTAAATCATATCATTGCAGTAAGGTCTGTAGAGATTTAAAAAAGAAACGCATTGCCAGTAAATTTACTTGTGTAAAATTTAACGATAGAGGGCAATAAAATTTAATTTACTAATATATAATGGTTATGGAAACATGTTTTGCGCGGAAGAGCTTTGCTCGATGCAATACCTTGAAATTTATATGTATGTACCTCTACAGACCTATAAGCTTATGTCCATAGTTCACTAAACACCATTTAGCTGCCTTCCATAGAAAATGCAGGGTATATAACAAAACCAGTCCAATACAATAGTAGAGCGGTCTAGAGATTAATTTGGCGAAACCGCTGAGAGGGTTCACTACTGATGAGCCAAGCCCTCTCATTCATTAAATCATATCATTGCAGTAAGGTCTGTAGAGATTTAAAAAAGAAACGCATTGCCAGTAAATTTACTTGTTTAAAATTTATAGATATAAACACCAAACAGAATTCAAATTGAAATCAAACTCCTTTTGGAGTTAATTTTATTAAAAAAATTAATTAAAATAAACATAGATAATTTATTTCATCAATCCTGCTATTAACTATTTAAAGATAAATTTTTGGAAATCTAAATGCATAAAACCTGATGATGTGGCTAACTTGAAGGTTCAGTTTATCAACTAAATTTCTTTTTATATTTTAGAGTAATAGAGAGAAGGGTTGGCAAGTTTTTTCTAAAATATCCTTTCATTAATTGTGGAGCATACAGAAATCACCTGCTATGCAATAATCCTTTCACTCTTAGTTAAAAAAAATAAAATCTTGAAAATTTGTTTTCAATAAAAATTTTTATTATTAAAATTATGTAGTTTTATTAAAGTTGAAAGTTTCTGCAGAGGTGATGCGGAAGAGATTATTCAACACGATTAGTTGCAAATAACTGATAGCTTGAATAAATTTAAAAAAGAATGAAAGGACACTTGCTGAAAGAAACAATATCAACAGAAAGAGCTCATCTGTATGTGAGAATGTTGCTTCTGGGGAGGATACCACAAGAGCCTGGACCTTGCCTTCAATAACCTGGAATACGAAGCCACAAATAAAAAAACAGGGTTACTGTACATTATTCAGTTACCCAGAACCCCAAGAATATCTACAAGTAGACCAGAAACTTCCTATTGTTGGGTCCTTTTTGGACTCAGACCCAACAATGAAAACATTATGAGTGAATTTAAGGAAACAGAGTTCTTGGCTGGATGTTGGATGTGCAGGTTGCCCCTGGCCGGATTCTGAAGAACACTGGCACATCATGCGATGACCTATCATGTGGCCTGAAATCCAATGGCTTATGCATCCTACAGCCTGAGGAGAACCTTTTAAAGGCCTGAGGAACGTCAAATTACAACATACAAATTTCTAACGCATGCCTTATTTGTTCTTTTATGTATATATTTTTTTCATGTTGGCCTAGGCTATATATATTTTTCTTAAATGGTAGGGGTAGATTCTAAATAATTCATCTGAATTATTTATTAAATAATTTTAAGATTATTTTGCATTGGTTTTGTGATTCATGGGAATTGATAAATTAATTATTCTTTTCCAAATTAGAATATACTGATTTGAATAATTCTCATGAATTATCTAATTAATTTGTAATGGAGATATAATTTC